>PVIJ01001345.1:0-205028 GCA_004024925.1 Scalopus aquaticus
GGTGGGGGGTGGGGGGAGGGGAGGATAAGGGCACAAAATGGAAGAGAGGAGAATACAGGGGACCATGGAGATGGATCACGGGTGAATTGGTGGTGGACTGCCCAAGGGGAATACAAAATGTAAAAGACATAAATAACAATTAAAAAAAAAAGAATTCAAGAATATAAGTATGTTCCATTGGCTCAGACGTAAGAGCTGGCTCTTCAGCCCAGCGGGCTTCTGTGAGGTAAAAGAACCGCTAACTACCCCAAGACTAGGGCCATTGTTCTCTTTTTTTTTTTACTTTTTTATATATATATATATATATATATTTAAAATTTAATTTATATCCTTTACATTATTGTGTATCCCCATAGGTTTCCTACCACCAGTTCACCCGTGAACCATCACCATAGTCCCTTGTGCTCTTTTCTCCTCTATTTCGGTCTCTCTTTCTCTCCCATACCTGTAGAATGTCTCTTATTTGTGGTTGCCTGCTAGTTTTTTCTTTTGTTATGATTTGTGTGCTATTTTCTCCTTCTGATTTCTTGTTTGGTTCTTACAGTCCTCCTGTAAGTGATACCATTCGATATTTTTCTTTTTCCTTATGGCTTATTTCACTGAGCATGATCTCGTCTAGCTCCATCCATGTTGCTGAGAATTGCATTAGTTTATCATTTTTGATTGCTGAATAGTACTCCATTGTATACATGTACCACATTTTCTTGATCCAGTCATCAATTTTTGTGCATTTGGGTTGTTTCCATGTTTTAGCTATTATAAATAGTGCTGCAATAAACATAGGTGTGCATGTGACTTTTTGTATTAATGTTTTTGTGTCCTTTGGGTATATTCCTAGGTGTAGAACTGCTGGGTCGTACGGAAGCTCCATTTTTAGTTGTTTGAGGTGCCGCCATACAGCTTTCCATAGAGGTTGACCAGTTTGCAGTCCCACCAACAGTGTAGGGGAGTTCCTTTTTCTCCACATCCTCACAAACATTTGCTGTTTTCTGTTTTTTTAATATGTGCCATTCTTGTTGGTGTAAGGTGGTATCTCATTGTGGTCTTTATTTGCATTTCCCTTATTATGGGGGATGTTGAACATTTTTTCATATGTCTGTTTGCCATTTGCACTTCTTCTTTGGAGAAGTATCTTTTAAGTTCTTCTGAAGGGGTCATTGTTCTTAACAGGCCCTGTTTTGTTCCCAGATGACATATGGTTAGGGATAAATACCTTTTTGCCTTCTTCCCATTTCCTATTCCATCTCACCAGCAATCTCTCACTCTTTAAACAATCTCCTAAATTAAATAGTTATGATTCTAATGATCCAACAATCCCTCTGCTAGGTGTCTACCTGAAAAAATCAAAAACACTAGGTCAAAGGGATATATGCATTCCTATGTTCATTGTAGCAATATTTATAATACCCAAGGTATGAGAACAACCTAAATGCCCAGTGACAAATGATTGGATTAAAACAATGTGGTACATATATACAATAGAAACTGCTAAGTGATAGATAGATAGATAGATAGATAGATAGATAGATAGATAGATAGATAGATATAGAGGGATATATGGCTATATGAAGAAATCTTGCCATTTGCGACAACATGGAACTAGAGGGAAATAAGTCAAAAAGAGAAAGACAAATACCAGATGATTTCATTCATATGAAATACAAAAAACATAGCAAAGGAACAATTAAAAAAGACTACAAAATTGACGACACGGAGGTGGAGAGTAGGAGAGCAGCAATAGATTGTGGAGGAAGATTATTGAGGTTTTGGTGATAGATACTGTAAAATAACAGACATTTGGAGAGATGTGCACCTATGCCCCTAAAATATATAAAGTGTTGTAGATCAACAATACCTCAATAAACATAATTAAAATGAAGTAAATAGTTATGACTCTAGCAGCTTAGAAAACTAGATTTCATAGTCTGGATATCAATTTCTATAATAGCTAATCTGCAAAGATTGCCCCTACTAAAACACTTCTCCTGGTGTTCACTCCCAATTGTCTGACCCCATGTCAAGTGAATAATAAAAGCTAGAAAGGTCAAATCCAGTGTTGCTGATTCTGGAAGCCCGTGGTTTTATAGAAGTAAACTTGTTGGAGAAATATTAGGACAGTGTCTCTAGCTGAATCTTCCCAATGCTCTTTTTTTTTTTTTCCTTCCCATTGGAAACTAGTGTTGACCAGATGAATCATTGTCTTTGCAGTTAAGAATCACTGATATAAAAAATATGATGCTTTGCTTTAAACTCCAGCTGTAATACATCTATCCTGAGGTGGAGGGTTAGGGAGCCTTCGTAGTGATATATGCTCCAAAATATAGAGACAGTTTCTACTGTACTTGGTTCCACTACTTATGGAATAAACCCTTTCCTGATTTCTGTTAGAAACCAATGAACAGCAATATCACCCTAGGTGGAATATAAACAAATTGATTAATGATGCCTGTCAACAATGAGCAATCCAAAAGATTATTTCCCTAGCAAACTCTGTTAACAGAAGGTAGTTTTGGTTTTTTGTTTTGTCCTAATTTTTTTTTCAGTAAGATTAAGACTGGAATTCAAATATTAGATGTCATCCTCTTAGGCCTCTTAGGCCAGAGCACCAGAAAGTTACAATGTACAGGGAGGGTTTTCAATGTGCAGGTCAGTCCTATAATCTACCGAGTTTTCAAAAATTCCCAAGCACTATTTATAAGGCTTCCTAAGAAGAAATAAACTTAAGGTCACCATGCTTGGAAGACAATTGTTAAAGGAAGTTTAACATGATGATCGTGTAATGTGTAGCAAACCAGCAAGTGAAGGATTGACACCATCCAGACACTACCCTAGAATGGCCTTCTGCCTGTGACAACTGCCATTATCCCTTTGCTGAAATGAAAGGCCACAAAAATCCTCAAATGTCAAATTCCTTGATCAGATTCAACATTTTAGTCAGAACTTCTCGTGGATCAATGGTCAACCACACAAGCAGATGATGATGGTGACAACGGTGACCACAGCAACCACAATCACGTTTACCATTTATCAGTGACATTTTATGTGCCATTTATCAATAGCATAATAGGTGACATATATCTATAGCATATTATGTGACATTTATCAATAGCATATTATATGCCAGAAGCATGGCATGTTCTCTCTCATTTAGCTCTCACATCTCTGTGAGGTAGACATAACAAATACTACTATAATACTAGCTGCTAATACTAGCTGCTGTTATAATCATCATTATACAGAAAATAAAACTAAGAGTCTACGTATTTAATAACGTGTTTAATGTCACTGCGATATTTAGAAGACCTAGAATTTTCTTTTAGGGCTTCTGATTCTAGAGGAGGAAATTTTAACCACTAAGAATTCTACTCAAATAGCACTTGTGGCAATGTGATTAGATCTCTTTTTCAAAAGATCATTTGAAAGAATAGTTAGATGTGTAGAAGGCCACAGAGCCTGTTTCTTATTTAGAGAATGGGGAGGTCTTTTGGTTATGTTTTGATTTAGTTGTATTTCTAAATTCACAGATCACAGAAACAAACATATTAAACTCAGTCAAGGACATTAATTAGGGCACTAAGTCCATTTCTGTGCCATTGGGAGTGGTTGGCTTGCCCACTGCTGGTTTTCCCAGTAAAATGAAGGTGTTTGAGCTCCTAAACAAAACAAAGGTAATCACACACAAACCTCCCTTCTGGATGGAAGGAAGAGAGAAGGAAGGAAGGAAGACTGGGAAGGAGAGAAAGAAGAAGGGAGAGAGGATGTGAAAGGAAAAATCTAATTGACATCATTTGGGGGTGGAGAGAGAGCAGGGAGAGGAAGTTTTCCTTTCTGTTGTGAGATGTATGATAAAAATGTCCCCAGGTTAGGAGTGCTCTTGGCCAAGAGGAAATGGAGGGAGACTTCATTCGTCTTACCAGTTTCTGATCTATTTGTTCATTTTGTAAGTTACTGAGCAACAGGCTCAAATTGCAAGAGATAGACATCAGTTAGAGAACTTGACAACAAAATCTCATTTATTTCCCACTCAAAATGACATAGTGTATTGAAATATTGATCTTATATATCTTCTCAGACTCACGTAACTGTGCCCTTCTTTTCTTCTGGGTAATGCCTCATGAGCATTACAGATGATGGACTCTGCTTCCTGAGCAGCTCGCAAGGGGTTGGATTATATAAGATGAAGAGAAAAGAATTCACACCTCATCAGGGTAAACTTTGACCAGTGAGAAATGAGAACTGTGAAGGAGCAGAACAGTGCTCTTCCTTGGACTGATTATTTCCATGCAACTTTCTCTTTGCAACCTTTGTAGAGGAGTAACACGTGCAAAGAAAACAGTCTGATGAGACGTCTCTTCATGAGTGACCCATAATGCTAAAGCTTCATGTTGTTTCACATCTTTCTTTGTCTGGCTTCATCACGTCATTAGGTATAAACCTCCCATATTAAAGTTTTGCGCCTCAAGATCTCAGGTATTTTCTGCATTTTATTCACCAATTTTCTTCTGGTAAGCACTCGTCCCTTGGATGATACTGAACATTCTAGCTGAATTGAAGGTGCTGCTCCCATCAAGGAGGACTGAGAGATCCGAAAATATGTGGCCAACATCACTGTCATAACTTGATCAGCTTATCCCCCTTGAAGTGTGACCTTCTGGAATGATTGACACATGACTTCTAAACGCAAGCCTTGATCTTTGGAGTATTGATCAGTTGTTTCCTTTTATTCAGAAATAAAAATATGACAAAGACAGGAAGCAAGTTCAAATTGTCAAAGAAAAACTTTAGAGTCTCTCAGGCTCCCATTCACTTGCCCTGGCAAAAATTACTAAATTAACTCTCAGAATGGACCACCCTGTGCCTGGAAATGCCATGGGTTTTTTTTTTGTTTTTTTTGTTTGTTTGTTTGTTTGTTTGTTTTTTAATGATTGATTGATTACATCCTTTTTTTTTTAAGATTTATTTATTTACACATACAAGCTGGGGAACAGGCCAGAGGTGTGGGGCGGTGAGAGGGTTCACCAGAGACAGAGTGGGGAGCAGAACAGGCAGAGCAACGGAAACACACTGCTGAGGGAAGCAGCGGGCGAGGCAGGAGAGGTCTGCCGCACCATGTGTGATTCTCCCCGGCTGGGCGTCAAACCCGCATCACGGCTGCCAACAGCTCCACAGCGCAGCGCTCAACCACTGCGCCACCAGGGAGGCCCCAATTACATCCTTTTTTAAAAAAAGATTTATTTATTTATTATGTATAGAGGGATTTCAGGCCAGAGGTGCGGGGGGTGAAAGGATTCACCAGAGACAGAGTGGGGAGCAAAACAGGTGGATCTACTGAAATAGTCTGCTGAGGAGAGCAGCAAGAAAGAAAGGAGAGGTCTGCTGCACCATGTGAACTATCTCCTTTGCCAGGGATGGAACTCAGGCTGTTGTTATGGGCCTTCTTAGTGGTAGTGCTGAGACTTAACCCCTAGGCCATCAGGGAGGCCTTGCCACGGTCTTTGATTCTACACTTTTAACAGGAAGACCACTGCCAGGAAAATGTCCAAGGTCTTGACACGCTGAGGCCATATCAACCAAAGTCATCTGGTAAAATGCATAAACCTAAAAACAATGCATCAGAAATTAGAGGGATGAAGAAGAGGAGGCAAGAAGAGGGAAGAGAATCTCTACCAGATAAGCAATTCAAGTTCTAGGGACTAAGCAGTCAGTCAGGATTACTATAAAAGACATTTATGGCAGGTGTGTACATGCTAATAGAGTAATATAAGTTCCCCTAAACAGAAGTATCTATTATTAGTAATGTGGTTTTGCAAATCCTGGTAAATCCACACACCATACATAATACTAGGTAGTCACTCAAAATGTTGATAAAGATTTGTACTCACTGACATGAAAAAGAAATTCATGAAAGATGTGAGCTTTTTTTTTACAAGCTTGTTGCTGAGTATGGTTAGATTGAATCTATATTTACTATTTAATTTAAAAGGGAAGGTTTATTATTAAAAGGGAAGGGAAGTCTAGGGCACTTGCACAGACACAAGCGGATAGAAAGAACTGCCCCTGAAAGGGACAGGTTTGCTAAAAGAGAGACCTGCGTAGTCATAGTCGGGCAGTCTTGGGAGGAGAGCTGCCTCTGCTGCTTTGCAAAGGGAGAGCGTAGGTGAAGAGAAACACCCGCGTGGTCACAGGCGGGCAGGAAAGCTGCTGCCTGAGTCTATATTCTGAAAGAGTGGTTTTCAAAATGTGGTGCCTGGATCAGTTGCATGAGCATCTTTTAGGAAAATGCAAATTCTTTTTAAAAAAATAATTATTTTATTTCATTTTATTTTTTTTTGCATAGAGGAACTGAGATGTAGGCCAGAGGTGCGGAGGATTGGGGTGAGATGGGGGCAGAACAGGCAGATTGATTGAAATACACTGCTGAGGGGAGCAGCATGCGAGACAGGAGAGGTTTGCTGCGCTATATGTGGGTTAGCTCCCTGGCTGGGGATCAAACTCAGGCCATAGCAGTGAGAGCACTGAGTCTTAACCCCTAGGCCATCAGGAAGGACCCCAAAATACAAATTCTTGACCCTACCCCCAACCTCTTGGAAGAGAAATTCTTGTAATGAATTCCAGCAACCTGTTTTAATAAATCTTTCCATTGATTCTAATGTTGAATGAGAACCACTGTTCTAGAACCAGGAGATTGCTATACATATTTATAAGGGATGAGTAAATATACTGTTTTCCCTTTGCTATTTTAACAAAGGTCAATACCAGGGTTTTTAGTTATAGTGACAGAGGTGGAAAAACCTAGTCCAAATGATCTTAAACAATGAGTGAATTTATTTATTCACATAAACTTGGACAGAGCAGTTTCTAGGACCAATATTAAAGACTCCTTGTTTGTTTCTTGTGATCCTTTCATATAAGTGCTTCATTTTCAGCCTGGGAGTGAAATGATTGTTGCAGTTCCACATAACTTATCCAGATATATCACACCCAGAGGCAAAAAGGGTCATTTCTCCTGGAGCCTCCTTCTTAGCAGTAAGGAAGCCTTTCCTATGAGCCTGCTCCCTCAGGAGACTTTAACTCATTTCTCACTGGTTAGATCTGGGTCACATGCTCATTCCTCAGCTAATTACTGCTGAAAGGGATAGGAGACTATGATTAGTTCAGATTAATTAGGATACAACCCTAATTAATGAGCAGAAGATAGGGTCACTTTCCCTGAAGAATGGGCACTGGCCAAAATTAAATTTCTGCTGGTAAGGAGGGAGAGAGGAAATAGTTTTTGAGTAGGCAACAAACCATCTGCTACACTGAGTCTAGGCTGATAACTGCTTTTTTATGCTTTTCTATAAAACTGAATTATTCATCACAGCTATGAGTAATTTGTTAGGTATGATGGAAAATGGGACCCTGCTCTATGTATGTGTTTTTCCAAAGCAAAGAAAGGTCCTCCAATTGAAAAGGAAGAAAGATGTATGTCATACAAAGTTTCTCTTACTTTCCTTTTTTAAGGCCACTAATAAGACTGATAATATAAAGTGTGGACAAGGCTGTGGAATATCTGGGAATCTCATACATCATTGGAAGGAACATAAATTGGTACAAATGCTTTAAAAGACTGCTTGGTAGTATCCACTAAAGTTAAATATATGCCTATATGTTTCTATACCCTAATATTTTCACTCCTAAGAATTCAAAAGGGATGTGCGCAGAAATCCGCACAAGAATGTCCATAAAGCAGTTTTCTTCACAATAGACTAAACTGAAAACAATCCATGTCTGTCGGTAGAAAAATGGGTAGATTATGGCACAGGCATACAAAGGAACACTACACAACAATGAAAATAAACAAGGTATTGATACAGTAACACTTAACATTATCCACAGGTTCTTAAGAGTGTGTGTATGCTGTCCTAGACCAATAATCTTTATAATTAAAGCAAAGTACTACTTGACAGTGAAAAGTCAAGTAGACCTCTAGAATAGGTGGAAAAAACCCAATAGACCCAAGTGCATTTGAAAATTTAGCATATGATAAAGGTGGTATCTCAAATCACTATTTTTAATAAATGGTGCTGAGATAACTGGGCAGCTTATTGTAAAAGTAAAATTCATTGCATATTTCACATCATACTTAAGACTAAACTCCAAGTGGGTCATGGAGCCAAACAGAAAATGAAAAAAACAAAAACAAAAACGAGCTCTGTAAGTGCCAGAAGAAAACACAGGTAAATTCATCATTAACCTTAGCGTAGGAAGAGGTTTTCTAACCATTCAAAAATCCAGAGACAATAAAAGAAAATATGATAACCATGATTATAAAATATTAGAAATTTTTCATGATGGAAGACACAAAGTCAAAAGGCAAATGATAAACTGAAAGAAAATATTTGCAACCAGGCCTCCCTGGTGGCCCAACAGGTTAAGCGCCCCTCTGTGAAGCAAGTTGGATGCCTGGCAGGGAAGATTCCCACATGGCGCAACGGACCTCTCCGCTTCACCCTCTGCTCCCCTCAGCAGTGTATTTCTGTCCATCTGCCTGTTCTGCTCCCCACTCTGTCTCTGGTGAACCCTCTCACTGCCCCATCTCTGGCCTGCACCCCAGCTTGTATACAAAAATAAATAACTCTTTTTAAAAAAAAAAGAAGAAAATATTTGCAACCTCTAAATCATAGTGTTAAAAGTTGCTTAAAAACCTAACAAATAAGAGGAAAAGACATATGAACAGACCATGTACACTGACACACACAAACAGCTCTTATAATTATGAAAGGGGCTAAATCTCCCTCCTAATTATATAATTACCTGCAGCCAATTAAGCCGACCACGCTGTTCTCCCCATGAGGCTCAGTGGGCAATGGCCCAAACAGTAGCCTCCTTGGTGGTGTATGTGGCCTATTGCTTGTATGAGTTGCTGTAAGAGACCTTGGAGACAGTCCTTTTTTGGGGTTCTTCATGTCAGACCTCATGCTGTCCCCAAAGTTAGACTCCAGACAGATATGTGGGGTGCCTTTGGGAGGCCCCAGGGCACAATGGCCAGGGTCCACATTGACCAAGTCATCACGTCTATCTGCACCATGCTGCAGAACAAGGAGCATGTCATTAAGACTTAGGGTCAAGTTCAAGTTCCTTGGACACCAGAAAATCCGTATTTCCAAGAAGTGAGGCTTCACTAAATTTAATACAGACGAGTTTAAAGACATGGTAGCTGAAAAACTGTTCATCCCAGACGGCTATAGAGTCAAGTACATCCCCATTCACAGCCCCCTGAACAAATGGCAGGCCCTGAACATGTGAGAGCAAAAGAGCTCCCCCTGTTAGTTATGAAAATAAAAACCACATTCTTATACAAAAAAAGATAATTAGAAGAAATGTAAATTTAAACAACATTGAAATACCACTTCTTCCCTGTTGATTTGTGAAAGTTAGAAATGATGACAACCCATCGTGTTAGCAAGACTGTGGGGGAAATGGGCATGCAGGTTGGGGTGGGAAGGCACACTGGTATGGCCCTTACAGAGGAATTTGGAAATATCAAACGAAATGCACTTACCTTTTGACCCAGTAAGCCCTTTCTAGGAACTTATACTAAAGATGCATCAACGATACAATAATACATATGCACAAGTTGTTTATTACAACACTGTTAGTAATTACAAAGTGTTGGAGACAACCTGTGGGCCCATACGTAGAAGAGTAGTTGAAGAGCCCAGGGTCTCACACAGTGGAGTGTTGTGTTGCTGTATAAAAAGAAAGGGGGAACGTTTCAACAAACTAGTTCCAGTCACATGTGACTTAATGACAGGGATGCTTTCTGAGAAATGGGTTGTTAAGCAATTTCCTCATTGTGTCATCATGGGAATGTCATAGTTTCACAGACCTAGAAGGTCTAGCCTACTACATACCTAGCTTATATATGGCAGTGCCTGTTGGCCAAGATGTTCATTGACCAAGTTGTTCAGTAAAGGACTGTAGAAGTGATTTCCAGGGCCTCCCCCGTGGCGCAAGGGGTTAAGACTCGGTACTACCACGCTATTGGCAGCCACTGCAGCACAGTTCGATCCCCGGCCAAGGGCTGACTCATATGGTGCAGCAGACCTCTCCTGTCCTGCCCACTGCTCCCCTCAGTCGTGTATTTCAGTAGATATGCCTGTTCTGTTCGCCACTCTGTCTCTGGTGAATCCTCTCACCCCCTGTACCTTTGGCTTACACCCCAGTTCTTGTATGCATAAATAATAAAAAAAAAAATCTTTAAAAAAAAGTAAGTGATTTCCAGAATGTGTTTTCAGTGAAAACAGCAAAGCACAAAAGAGTGTCTGTGGTATACCATCTTTCAGAGGAAGAAGGGGATGTAGGAAAATGCACATCTGTTCACTTATACAAAAAGCAGCACAGGAAAGGCAAAATGGAAACTAATGAAAATGGTTCCCTACAGGAGATAGGAGGAGAGAGAAGCATGTTGATATTTTCCACTCTCAAAATATAAATACATAATTGAAACCCACTGGGATGAGGGGAGCCCAAATAGGCTACAAAAGTAACAAACAACCTGTGTTATAACTGAATGCAGAACCACTGAGGTCGGAGTGGGTGAATTTTTTTTTTAAAGTAAACTTAGAAAACAATATTTTCACTGTGTTGTAACACTAAACAAGTGTTTTAAACATGGGTTAGCTAGCAAGGTGAATCTTTCTTATAAGTATTCAAGGATTCAGTACATTAGTGAAGATATTATAGATGAGATAGGGGTTCCTCACTGTCAGAGGAAAGTGTTACAAATAGGAAAAGGAGGAAGACCAGAACAGACTCTTTGGTGGTAATGGAATTGCATTTAAAACAGTATGAACCTTGGTGTGAATGCACATATACACAGATGTAGAAATAGAAACGTGTTAGTATACACATGTATTTCCTAAAGTATTCTGCTCTGAGGACCCAGAAGCACTGAAAACAATGGCATTCCGGGGACAATGAACACAAACACTTCCCAGATTATGGTCTCTATGCCATTCCCCAATAAAAGGAACCAAAATTTCTCAAGAAATGATTGATCCTGAGGCTGGAGCAGAGAAAGCACAAAATAAGCCTTAAATGCCTATGGTTCCAATAAATAAGAAGGCACTGCTTGAAAAGATGCTGGAACATGTTTAAAGAACACGGGAGCTTAGGGCCTCCCTGGTGGCACAAGAGGTTAAGTCTCAGCACTATGAAGCTGTAGGCAGCCATTGCAGCCTGAGTCAATCCCTGGCCAGTGAGCTAACCCACATGCCACAGAAGACCTCTCTTGTGTCACCTGCTGCTCCCTTCAGCAATGTATTTCAGTCAATCTGCCTGTTCTGTTTCCCACTCTCTGGTGACTCTTCTCACCCACCTGCCCACCCTTGTACCTCTGGCCTACACCCCAGCTCTTGTATGCATAAATAAACAAATCTTTAAAAAAAAAAAAAAAAGAACACAGGAGCCATCTTGAGAGCACTTCCAATAGCCCTTTAAAGGTAGACAATTTGTGCATAAAACACAGACCAATAATAATGAATTATAACACATAGAATAAATCTCTATGAGTACAGACAGATTTAATGATTAATTACATTTAAAAATTTAATGGAGGAGAAAGGCTAGTTCCTTAGTGTGGAATTCCAATTCATAAATGTAGAAGTTCCAATAAAAATTTAAAAACCATCATTTGGCAAACAGTAGTAACAAATGCCAAAATCAGAGGGTATGAGTAACAAGATATTTGCATGGTCTCAAAATATCTTCCGACAAGATATTGTTAATCAGGGGCCTCCCTGGTGGCGCAGCAGTTGAGCGCTGCGCTGTGGAGCTGTTGGCAGCGTGACGCGAGTTCCATGCCCAGCCTGGGAGAATCCCACATGGCGTGGCAGACCTCTCCTGCCTCCCTGCTGCTCCCCTCAGCAGTGTATTTCCATTGATCTGCCTGTTCTGCTCCCCACTCTGTCTCTGGTGAACCCTCTCATTGCCCCACGCCTCTGGCCTGTACCCCAGCTTGTGTGCATAAATAAATAAATCTTTAAAAAAAACGATATTTGTTAATCAGAAAGGGGACAGTGACAACTTTACAATTGTGAAATCTGGCTGGCACCGCTTTTATCACGTGATCAAGGCTAATAGCATAACATCACATTTCTCTGAATAGTAAACACTGAAGACACAACATAACTTCTGTGGCAGGCTTGCAAAAATGCACAACCTGAATTTAATCACAAGGAAACATCAGACCTGCATTGAGGGACATTATACAAAAGAATGCGCCAGTGTCTTCTATTTTTTTTTAATTTTTTAATTGTTATTTATATCTTTTACATTACTGTGTATTCCCCATAGGTTACCCACCACTGATTCACCCATGAATTGTCACCATAGTCCCTTGTGCTCTTTTCTCCCCCATTTTGAGCCCTTATCCTCCCCCTCCCTCGCTGAATATCTCTCTTCTATTATAATGTGATGAAAGACAGGAAAAACAGGAACTGTTCCAGATTGGGGTAAACTAAAGAGACATGACAACAGGATACAGTGTGTGACCCTGGCTTGGATCCTAGGCCAGAAAAAGAACATTAGTGGAATAATGGAGATAAGGTCTGCAGAAGAGTTAATAGTATTGTATGAATATTAATTTCCGGGTTTTGATAATTGTCCTGAGATTAGGAAATACAGTAATGCTTGGGAAAGGTGGGTAAAGAATTGTACAAAGAATTCTTTGTACACTTTTGCAATTTATTTGTAAGGCTGAAATTATTTCAAAATAAGAGTTTTTTTCAAAAAGAATAAAGTTTTCTTGGAGGAAGTACCAGCTGGGAAGGTTATGAGGAAACATGGGGTACTGGACATAGTTCCCATTTTGACCTGGGGTGGGGGTACATGGATGCATGCCTATTTAAATTCACTGGACAGTAGGCTTAAGATTTATGCACTTTGCTGTGATATGTTAGTCCTCAATTTTTGACCAAGTAAAACTGATAAGGAAGCTTAGTGATTTGCATTGGTGAGGCTCCTAATAAAAGCTCAGAAACAAACAATTTATCATCATGATAAGGAAGCTCAATGATTTGCACTTGTGAGGCTCCTAATAAAAGTTCAGAAATGTACAATTTATCATCAGTAAATATAGCAAATCCCAGGAGAGAGAGCAGCAAATGTCAAATTCACAGCCCAGTTCAGCATTTCAAGGGGACTTAAAATTGACAGACACTGTGAGGTGGTCTTTTATTTCATTGATTCTTCATGACAGAATAGCGGAGATTTTAATGCCCTCCCTCCAAACTTTTTTAAAGATAAGGAAACCAAGTCTCAGAGAACTGAGGATTCGCTACCTAGGCAGGAACAGGCAGGCCAACAGCATTTCAAAGTCCAACGTGTCCGACTTCTAAGTCTCATACTACCTCAAACAGAAAGATTTTGACTTATATTTTTTTAACAAATTCCAAATCATTTTATCATTAGAGTTGCTATAATATGTATTCTAGCCATGATTTTCAGCAGTACTCTATCCAAAAATCATACAATCAAAGAAAAGTTTAGGTGCTCAGACTTTATAAATAAATGTAACTTCAAATGTTGGAGGAAAGTCTTCAACTTTAGCTTTTTAGCAACTTGATTTATTTCCCTTTTTTGCAAATTTTTGAGCTTCACCTCATTAACTTTCCCTTGAATTTAACTTGAACGCCTATCACTAATCATAATAAAATAACAGAACTAGTTCAGGCAGACTCATTGTCAAATCAATGAGCAATGTCTAAGTAATTCCTTGGCAAAGTGCTTCTTTTTATCTCATTGTAACACATATTAGAGACTGGTCTACTGCACTTCAAACATCTCTTATTCCAATTAGTACAGGAATCCTGAAATCGTCTCAATCTATCCACATAGTTTAGCAGTCTCCTTTGTGGGCAATACAATCCGGTATTTAAGACTATAGACCCTAAAGTCTGATAGGCTTGGGTCAAGTCCAAGCTTTATCATTTCCAATGGTATAACCTTGGGCAAGTGGCTGCTGCTGCTCCTACTACTCCTACCATG
This sequence comes from Scalopus aquaticus, assembly GCA_004024925.1. Taxonomy (NCBI): domain Eukaryota; kingdom Metazoa; phylum Chordata; class Mammalia; order Eulipotyphla; family Talpidae; genus Scalopus; species Scalopus aquaticus. The sequence continues at coordinate 14,032 of PVIJ01001345.1, forward strand.
ATATCACCACAACAAGCACTACCATCATCTCCTTTCCTGGGGTGGTAGGAGGGGTAGATGACATAAAGAATATAAAATGCTTTGCATATTCTTCATCATGTAATCATTGTTCACTGAACAGGCATATAGCAATTATCTTGCACCAAGAATGCAAGAGAGTTGAAGAGTTCATTCCAGGTATTTGTGCTGAGCACCTACTCTGCACAAAGCACCCAGAGGGATACAAAGATTAATCCTTTCAGTATGATAAAAGTGAAATAATGTTACCCCAGAATTCATACTAAAGATATTTAATGTGTATCTGCAATATACCAGCCATTGTACCAGGTATGGAGGAAACAGTGGCGTTAAGATAAAGTACCCAGGTCCTCCCTGACGGTGAGGGGGTTAAGTCTCAGTGTTATCAGCTATCACTAGCCACTGAAGCACGAATTCCACCCCCCTCCCCCCGCATCACCCCACCCCCCACCACCCAGGGAGCTAACCCACATGACACAGTAGACCTCTCCTGTCTTGCCTGCTGCTCCCCTCAGCAGTGTATTTCAGTGGACCCCCTGTTCTGTTCCGTACTCTGTCTCTGGTGAATCCTCTCACCACCACTCCTCCACCACCACACCTCTGGCCTACACCCCAGTTCTTATATGCATAAATAAATAAATAAATCTTTTAAAAAAAAAAGAGAGAGAGATAAGGTCCCCAAACTCCTAAAGATTATTTTCCATTGGGAGGAATCAGACAATAAACAAATAAACAAAGACACAAGGTAGTTGCAGCTAGTGGAGAAAATAAAACAGGTTTATGTGAAAGAGAGTAACTCACTGAGACAGTGGTGGATTTGCAGAAGTCCCTGCTCCTTATCCTTTGCCCTGAACTTTCTGATTTCTAAACTACAGATAAGTGAGAGCAGCCATATTGGACAAGAATGCAGATGTGGGAGACACAAAATAGACATTGAACCTACACGCCATGCCATACTTACTTCTCTTACTTCTCCTGTCTACAACATTGTTATTTTATGTTTTTGTCACATGACCAAGCTTAACAGTAACCAAAACAATTATTTCATCTTTTCTAAGGACACTTCTGCTTCCCATGTTATCAAATAATAGAAGTTCTGGAAGAAATTTGATTCATTATTGTAGAGAGCATGCCAGAGGCTACAAACTAGTAACACTTGAAACATATTTTGTTCATTTAATTTATATTTGAGTACAAATTTGTGAAGTTTTGCTCATACTCATTTTTAAATATCACAGTAACTTGATTATTTACCTTAAGTTGCATTTGAAAGACAAACATCAGCCACACATTACTCACACATCTTCCTAAATAAGCAACCAAGTCAAGATTTATTTATTCATTTATTTTAATTTTTTTTAAGATTTATTTATTTCTGCATACAAGCTGGAGTACAGGCCAGAGGCGGGGTGGTGAGAGGATTCACCAGAGGCAGAGTGGGGAGCAGAACAGGCAGATGGACGGAAATACACTGCTGAGGGGAGCAGTGGGAGAGACAGGAGAGGTCTGCCGCGCCATTTGAGAATCTCCCCGGCTGGGCATCGAACTGGCGTTGCTGCTGCGTACAGCTCCACAGTGCAGCACTTAACCACTGTACCACCAGGGAGGCCCCAAGTCAAGATTTAAACCCAGGTATGAGGAAGCCACAAGCCCAAACTCCAGCCCCTCCCCCCCATAGTGTCTCTAGGGTTAGCAGGAAAACAGAGACAATGAACTGAAGAGATAGACACACATGACAGGGACAAAGGAAGTATTACATAAGTGACTGATGATTAAAAGAAGACAAGAGGGAGAAAATGAAAATAAAGAATTGGTGGAAGACCACCTCAGTATCCTCTTAGTGGTGTCCAGTTCTAATTTTATGACCAAGGAAACATGTTTACTAATGAAAGCATTCTCTTGTAATTTGTAGTCACTGCACAAAATAGGATTTCCCATCAGAGGTAAAAGCACTCATGCTTTGCCCTATGGCAGTTTAGCTTGGGCTCTTGAGCCAAGTCGTGCCCACTCTCTGTTTTCTACGTAGTTTCATTGGCACAAGGCCACAGTTATTCATTTAGGTGTACTTCACGGCTGCTTTCACACTACAGAGACAGAGAAGTGTAGTTGAGACAGAGACCTTAACAATCTTAACACTTTGGGGGCCTTCCTGGTGGCACAGCAGTTAAGCGCTGTGCTGTGGAGCTGTCAGCAGCAGCGATGCGAGTTCGATGCCCAGCCCGAGAGAATCCCAGATGGTGCAGCAGACCTCTCCTGCCTCGCCCGCTGCTCCCCTCAGCAGTGTATTTCTGAGCCTGTTCTGCAGATGGTGCGGCAGACCTCTCCTGCCTCGCCTGCTGCTCCCCTCAGCAGTGTATTTCTGATCTGCCTGTTCTGCTCCCCGCTCTGTATGGTGAGGCCTCTCGCCACCCCACGCCTCTGGTCTGTACCCCAGCTTGTATGTATAAATAAATAAATCTTAAAAAAAAAACAATCTTAACACTTTGTGGTCCACTCACATATTAGTGCATGTTTTTTGTCACCAGTATCAGGTGGCCGCTCACGTATTAATACGTGTTCTTCTAGTCTCCGGTTTTTCACGCCACGGTGGATTTATTTGGAACTATTAGGAGCTATTTCTTTGATCGTACTCAGTCTAGAAGATTTACACATTGTTTTGGTGAAAGTGTAAGGTGTTTTATGAGAGATATTACAGTTTTTTTAATATCCAGTAGTTCAGGAGTTGTGTGTGCTTTATTGAATGCTTATACCATTCATGCGGTGGCACAGAAAATGGCCTACCCCAAGGGCTGGTAAATTTAAAGAGCACCGGCATACAAAGTGTTAAATGTTTGTTATCTGTCCCTTGACAGAAGAGGTTCATCTCTACTGTATAAAGTGGCTATAATTCAAACATCTATCTTGTTTATTTTTTTACATTTTATATATATATATATTTTTTGTTTTACATCATTGTTCATTTTTGTACAGTGCTCGATTTCTCCTCTCAGATGTAGTCTCTGTAAAATTCTCACCATCAAGTCACCTGTGAACCATTACTATAGACTCTCATGCTCTTTCCACCCCTATTTTAATCCCTCTCCCACCCCTGCCCCTGCTGAATGTCTCTTTTTTTTTTTCCTGATTTCTTATTTGGTTCCTGTATATTTCTCCTACAAGTGAAACCATCCATTATTTTTCTTTTTCCTTCTGACTTAATTCACTGAGCATAATCCCCTCTGGCTCCATCCATGTTGCTGCAGATGGCATGAGTTTATCATTTTTGATTGCCAAATAGTATTCCATTGTCTATATATACAACATCTTCTTTTTTTTTTTATAAAGATTTATTTATTTGTACATACAAGCTGGGGGACAGGCCAGAGGCGTGGGGCAGCGAGAGGGTTCACCAGAGACAAAGGGGGGAGCAGAACAGGCAGATCAGAAATACACTGCTGAGGGGAGCAGCAGGAGAGGCAGGAGAGGTCTGCCACATCATGTGGGATTCTCCCCGGCTGGGCATCGAACTCGCACCGTGTGCTGCCGACAGCTCCACAGCGCAGCGCTCAACCGCTGCGCCACCAGGGAGGCCCTACAACATCTTCTTAATCCAGTCATCTGTTTTGGGGCATTTAGGTTGTTTCCATATCTTAGCTATTGTAAATAGTGCTGCAATAAACATAGGAGTGCAAGTTTCCTTTTGAATTAATGTTTTTGTGTCCTTTGGGTAGATACCTAGGAGTGGAATTGCTGGATCATATGGTAGCTCCATTTTTAGTAATTTGAGGAACCTCCACACAGCTTTCCATAATGGTTCGACTAGTTTGCATTCCCACCAGCAGTGTAAGAGAGTTCCTTTTTCTACACATCCTAGCCAACATGTTCAAGTATCTTTCTTGTTATACCACACCAGTGCTCTTATCACCTCAACCTGAAGCACTGGGAACAACACTAAAAATTTGTTTCCAGGATTTTTTCCATCTTACCACACACATTCAAGAGCAACAATGGACTTTTGTACCCTAATAAAAACTTTAATGAAATGCTTGGCAAAAGCAACCCCTTCCCCCACACTCCCATCCTTGTGTGAGTAACCAGTTCATTTCCACAGCCCCAATATCTACTCCTCCTGAATCTTGTTAACATGCACCCTGGTTCACGCCTGCTACTTTGCTTAAAAATTTGACATAGTTTTAATAAAGTTTAAGTCCATTGGATCATTTATTATTAGGTTGTAATAAACCAAATGAAAAAAAATGGAGAAACTTGCCCCAAGGAAGATGACTTTCAGGACATAGTTGGTCCATATAGTGAAAAAGGGCATCGTGGCTATATTTTTGAACTAGCAGAAAACTGTAATGATTACATTATTCAGTAAGTAATGTGATGTTCTCACAATTATTGTCAGAGGGGAGAACCCAGGGTTTTAACCATTTGATCAAGCTCTTGCATCAAATCTTGCAGAGTTGACAAATGCCGTAAGTGAACCAGTTTTATCTACATTTTTCTTTTAGAGTCAGTTCTATATTTCATCCACAGCAGATGCAAATTTAAACAGAGTACACCAGGAAAGTAAACCCTCCTTCCCAACAACTCCTGAGTCTTCAGGTGCTAGCCCAAGCTGTTTGAAAAAGAACTAGGTGAAGGACTTCAGACATTATCTATAACCCAGGTTTCCTTGAAGTCTCCTTTTAGACAGCAAGGGCAGACTACTACAAAATTTTAAATATTTCTGGGAAGCCACTCTTGGTAAAGTTTAGCTTCTGTGCTTGGTTCACAGCAGGCCACACATACTCTTTGATGGTTGACTCAGTAGGATCTTTCTCCTGTATAATTTCAGCCATTTGTCTTTTCTCTTTCCTCTTGGCTTCAGTTTCCTCACAGCAAGGTGAGTTTTGGGGGTAGCTGGGGATATATAATCAATCTCCCTGGGGATTATGCAGTGAGTGGATGATATACAGTTTGTTTCTAATCCCAGCTGGGTTTCCACATACCACCCAGCATGATCCCAGTAAAATCCCTCTTTGTCATCTATGAGTTTGGGAAATGAAAATCAATTTGAATGTGATAACTCCGGTTTCTGCCTAGGAAAAATAGTGATGCTGGGTGATTAAGAGGAAAGAGACTTTTAGAATACGACGACTTGGATCTGAACATAAGTATTTTTTTTCTTCTTGGCTGTGTGACCTGCAGTCAGTTACTTAACTGTTCTGAACTTCAATTTTCTCATTTTTAAAAAATGGTGGAATACCTAACTCCCAGGGTTGCAGTAGGATTGAAAGAGGACACATGTAGGGCCTCCCTGGTGTTTCAGGGGTTAAAGTCTTAGCACTATCAAGCTATGTCAGCCACTTCCAGGGAGCTAACCCATGTGGCCCCACATGTTGCAGCAGACCTCTCCTGTCTTGCCTACTGCTCCCCTCAGCAGAGTATTTCCATCGATCTGCCTGTTCTGCTCCCAACTCTGCTCTGGTGAACCCTCTCAGTCCCCGCACCTGTGGCCTATACCCCAGGTCTTATATGCATAAATAAATAAAATAAATCTTTTTTTAAAATAAAGAGGACACATATAAAGAGGACTTAGTGCGGATTCCTAGAATATTCATGAATAAGAATAATGCTTCCTTTTAGAACTTGTGGGAAAAAAATCAACAAGACAATTGAAATATGAGTTAAGGAACAGTGACAGTTCACAGAAAGATAAATATAAATGGCTGTTACCCATATTAAAAGATGTTTGACCTCACTCCTAACAAGAAAAATGCCAGTCCAAACTATACAAGTATATAATTTTTCACCTATAAAGTTGGCAAAAATTCAATTCAAAAATTTTCAACTTGTTCTATAATAAATAGCAGAATTAGGCACTCTTCCATATTGCTGGCACAAGTGTAATATGGTACAAGCTTTGGGGGAGCTCCCTGGCAATTCCTATCAAAATTATAAATGCATTTACACTCTTGAGAATATTTTTATAGCTATACTTAAGCTAGCGTGAAGTGAAGTGACAGATAAACTCCATTATTGATTGTGTGCATGCATGAGCAGGAGGCTGGAAATGCCCCGGTGTCTATCTACAGAGAAGAGAATAAACCATAGCCCTACACAATATCATACAGTAGTGAAAGAATTGTCCATGTTCTTTGGAAATATCTCAGAAAAACTATCACATGAAAAAGGCAAGATGCAAAACAACCCATGCATCCATGGAGTATTCTAATTTCTGTGGGGGAAAAAAGGAGGAAACAAGAATGTGTTTTATTTACTTATATCTGTACAAAATTACAGGCACATGTCACTTAACAATGTTTCAGTCAAGGACAGACTGAATATATAACAGTGGCCCCTATGTACTATGCCATCTAGCCAAGGTGTGCAGGAGGCTCAACAACCTAGGTCTGTATAGTTACACTCTTTGATTTTCACACAAGGAGGAAATTGTCTAATGACATATTTTCAGACTGTAACCCCATGGTTAAGTGACACATAACTATAAACACTGAAAACTGCATAAGAAATCAAAAAGTGGTTACATATAAGAGACTTAAGGGTAGAAAACTGGGTAGGTGTGGTCAAGGGTTTGAATAAAGCTTTTGATTTAATTTAAGTTTTGAACCATGTGAGTATAATACCAAATCAAATAAAATTAAAATTAAGAAAATAATATATTATAAAATGAATAAAGACTTCCAGAATCAATTAGAACCTATGTTTAAATTCTCTGTTAAAGAATATATTTATGGCCCCCTGCTAGGGTGTAAGTCTTGAAGACTGGCTATGTCTTCTGGAACACTGTAACCTGGGTGGTCAGCCAGGTGTCTTACTCTAGGTCAGGAAGTTAAATGCATATTTTTTACTGACTCAATGAATAAATGAATAAACTTGCTGCTTTCAACTGTGGAAAGAGTGATCATTAGCTGATTCTATCAAAAGCTATCAAAGAACCTTGCAAGGGGTAACAAGAAATCATTGAAATTTTCATTTTTAAAATGGGAAATAGAAAGAACACTGAAGCTCAATGTGTCTTTCTTCTCTGGACTCTGTGGTATACTTTAATCCAGCTACCTTATGGGGATTTTCATTTGAAACTAAAACCCAAATGCAATAGCAGCGCTCTCTCAACAAGGCTGAAAGGGAGGTGCTTCTCCACTCAGCTTGTGATAAACCCGAGCCCTGACTAAAGAACAAGTTTACAAACAGAACTTCCAACTCTTTATCTATCACCAATCCCCTAGCAAAACTGGAGGAAAGATCTCCCCACAAGGACCACTAATAAAATGACTTCTGTGTCAAGAAACCAGTAAAAATGTGTTCATTCATAATTCTACTTCCTGGATCAAACAATAATTTATACAGAAACCCAGCTCCCTTACAGCAAGTCACCTGATTTATAGATTGGGCATCTGTTTCACATAAAGGGCGCTGAATGGAACAACAATCTGTGTTCTAGCAAAACAGAGGACACATTTCATAAATCATTTTCAACCTATCAGATATTCATACAGAGTTTCTTTTAAGTCCAGGCACATTTTTTCCCCTCAGAGCCTGTCCTGCTTGTTGCTATCAAGAACAGAAAAACACACATGCTTTCAGCTTTTAAAAGACTCTAAAATAACAACAGTAAACCTAGTAATCAGTCTATTTCTCTTTCATTTTATCTTGTAATAAGACCTTTGTATAATGTTTTCAGGAGGAGGTATTCTAAATAGCCAAAGTCCTTAGAGACCCTCTGGCCTAAGAATTTGCAAACAAAAACTTAGCTTGATGTTCCCTATCCCCCTGTTCATAACAGACATTCCTAATTGATCAACTCTTTCCCATTGAGCTTCCTTTTTGAGATCCTGCTCTACTTCTCAGGTCTCAGTGTTACACAAGGTTCTGCTAAGGTGCAAAAATTAACATGCGAGGTGGGGTGTTCAATTCAATCACTTTTTTTTCCCCTCCCCCCAATTCAATCACTTTTAAGATAACAGAACTGACCATAGAAGGGGAAAGGAGCTTTGCCACAGTCACATTGTGAGTCATTTGATGCACCTGAAGCATATTATCTACACCAACACATGACTTGCGTTCAGAAGATCAAACATGAGTTTATTTTGTACGTGCATGGTTTGGTTTTGTTTTTCAGCAGAAAATATTTCAACAGAAATTCTTACACACCAAAGTGATTCCAAAAAGCTATGTTTTTCAATAAGGAATATACTAACAATTTCAAATTATATGATCCAGAGACCCCTGGAAATCCACTGCTCTAAATATCATTTTGTTATAGCAATATTCTCTGAAGTAATCAATGAAAAAAAGGATAATTGTTATTAAACAGGAAATTATTTTTCATTTGGGCTAACACACAGGACTGTGCCATGAGCCTGGATACATGGACAATATCCTCCACCACAGTTACACAATGGCATTGTAAAGCTGCAGACAGTCTTTCTTCAATTTATTACGGTGTTTATTAAATTTCAACTGGTTTTTTTTTTTATTTTAACTGAAATTTCTTAGAATTAGAGGATGTTAGAGCCAGATGGGACCTTACAATTCTTCTAGATTAAGCAACTATGAGGCAGCCAAGTGAGATTCCTAGAAGTGATTTGCATATTTAGGGCCCAGTTCTTATTATTCTAAACTCCTTCGAACTCAGTATTCTACAACTCTGAGATCAAAATGAGGACCTCCCTGTCTACCAGATTATCTAAAACATAGTGAGTTTCTATAACTACTTCTCAAACTATAATGTGCATGTGGAGATCTTATCAAAACATGAATTCTTACATAGGTATGAGATGGAGCCTGAGTTTCTGCATTTCCAACACCTCCCAGGGAACACTGATACTGCTGATACATAGTCTGTTTACTCAAAAGAGAATCAATCACTTGGAATAACCATCTGCCAATCTAGTACAGAAACTTCACTGGGTTCCAATTAACAAGTCACATACGATTATATCAATCAAGTTATCTCAGGTTGTGAGGAACTGAAATATAATTTACACAGTAATGAAAGTTTATTGGTAAAAAACTGGCTAATTAACTAAATTGTACTTAATATGATACAGAAGGAAGCAAATTCATTTTCCACCACTGTTATCTTCAAATATCTGTTGTGTTTTCCTCCACTATTTAGGTATGTATCTAGGGTAGATTCCATGACTTGTTCAGGGAAATTCAAGTCTTAACAATGTCACTTTCAGGTATTTTAATGCCCAATGTAGTTTTAATACCAAAACTTCAGTTTCACACTCAACTTAAGCTTTTTCCCCAGCAACTAAGACTTGAGCCCAGTTGTAAATGCAGAAATGACTTGTTTCTCTCTTTGTTTTTCATCCAATTTTAGTCATTCTCAGCTACTTTTCGACCCCATCGGATTGAGGTGAGGAGGGGAAACAGAGCTTACAGAAGGGGACAATATGATCTTATTAAACTGGGAACATTTCTCCACTGGGGACTTCTGACAGTGCCCCATTTCCTTCGTTAATGTACTCTTTCTTCAACAGCTTATGTTAGTCTACTCTGGTGGTAGAACTTATCCATACTACCACATTTGGGTCCAGTCTTCTTCAGGGAGGGGTTCTTCAAAAAGATACTAACAAGGTTACCAATCTACTGTTCTGGCTCACAGCCCATTCTATGTGATTTGCTAGGAGGAATTGTTCCTCAACCTCTCACCTTTAAGTTTTTCCCTGCAAGTCAGGTTATGGGCCCTTCAAACTCCTGGTAAAAATTAGTCCAACCCTTCTAAGAACATTTCCATTGTGCTAGAGTAGGTGACACTTTGTCACTTTTTAAATCCCATGACAAATCCTGTAGAATGTTAATCTTTGGGCTTGAAATCCCTAGAGAAGCACATTTTCAAAATACAGAATGGTTTTGTTTCTAATAAACTGATGTGAGTCCTACTAGCATAAAGTTTGGGTAAATGGCATTGAATGTTTCCTCCAATTATGTTGATTGCAGCAATTGTATACCTACTAATCCCCAGGCATTATTTTAAGAGCTAACCTAAAATTTCAATGAATTAATGATAAAATTATGATTTGAATTCTAGTTGATATGATTTTAATTTTTTTCTTCATGATAAGTGTATCATATAGAACATTAATCTCAGTTTTATTTATATAGTGATATATCCACCTAAATATTATTATGGAAATAAGCCCATGATAGATCTAGTGAAAATAGTTTATAGAACAGATTAGATACAGTATTTATGCAAATATATAGTTTGTAAGAGTATATGTGATAATGTTAAGAAAAATGATGATTCAGGTTTTAGGAGATTCAGGTTTTTGCTTTTTAATATGTACTTTCCTGTGTTTCTGATATTTTTTACTCCATTATGATAACTGTTATAATCAGAAAAAAAGATTATTAAAAACAAACAAGGATGCCAGAGAATTATTAAAGTCTCTTTTTTCCCTTTGTATGTATCCTTTGTAAGAACTTGAAACATGCTAGATTAGTCTAGCCTATGCCTATTATGGGGCATAGATAAAAATTTATATATTCTAGTTATTATATATTTTATTTTACCCAGTACATCCAAAAGATTATAATTTTAACAAGCAATTCATATAATACCACCAAGACACATACTCTTTTTCCTAAGTCTATGAAATAGTCTATGTATTTTACCTGGGGTGGGTGGGGGGACATCTCAATTTAGATTATCCATGTTCAAGTGCTCAATTGCCACATGTGACTAGCTGCTACTAGATAGGACAATTTAGCTTTAAAGTGTTTTTGTGCTGTTATTTCTACATAATAACAGGTTAGCTAATTCTAATTTTTTAAAAAGATTTATTTATTTATGCATACAAGCTGGGGTACAGAGGAGAGGCATGGGGCAGTGAGAGGGTTCACCAGAGACAGAGTGGGGAGCAGAACAGGCAGATCAACAGAAATACTGCTGAGGGGGGAGCAGCAGGCGAAGCAGGAGAGGTCTGCCGCGCCATATGGGAATCTCCCTGGCCGGGCGTCAAACTTGCGTCGCTGCTGCCGACAGCTCCACAGAGCAGCGCTTAACCGCTGCGCCACCAGGGAAGCCCACTAATTCTAATTTTTCCACTTGCTTTTTTAGTTCAAACATGTAGAAAAATCTTTTTTTTTTTTTTTTCAAAGAAAAGCCATGCCCAAGAGTTAACTGGGATTACTTTTAGAGAGAAGAATCTATAACTTAGACATTTTTATTATCTGAAGTTGCTTGATTCTGTTAAAATGATAGTGTGTGATATTGGTAATCTTTAAGACTGTTTTGTTGGGGTCTTTTGTATTGTTGGTTTTGATTTTTTACAAGAAACTGCTGCTCTAATGGATACCTCCCATTGAACAAACACACCTTGAATGAACCCTTACCTCTCGTCCTTATCTCCACTTTCATTCTCAGTTGTTGACAGAGGGTCAAAAGTCAGACTCTTTACTAGATACAATTTTTGTTGGTTTCTGGAAGAAGGAGTGGCACTATGACAGTAATGAAAGGTCACAGTAGTAAAAGATCATGCACTGCCCTCTAGAGAGTAATTGAAATTATTATCAGGGTTCTCTGAATAATCACTGTGACATGTCTCAAAGGTCTGATGCACTTTGTAAGATGACTCCATCTTTTTCATCTTTACTTTTTTTGTTTCCAGTAGCTCCACCAAGGGAATGTTTTTATTTAATGATGATTTTTTTTAAAGATTTATTTTTTTATGCATACAAGCTGGGGTACAGGCCAGAGGCGTGGGTCGACAAGAGGGTTCACCAGAGACAGAGTAGGGAGCAGAACAGGCAGATCGATGGAAATATACCGCTGAGGGGCGCAGCAGGCAAGGCAGGAGAGGTCTGCGTGCCATGTGGGAATATCCCCGGCCGGGCGTCTAATTTGTGTAGCTGCTGCTGACAGATCCACAGTGCAGCGCTTAACTGCTGCGCCACCAGGGAGGCCCTTTAATGATGATTAGCAAAAGGGACATCACATAATGTCCACATGTGGTATAGACTTCATAGCATAGTCTAAACCTAGGTGGACCTGGGTTTACATGTCTCTGGGCTTCCATTACTCAACTATAGAGATTATAACACACAATTTATTTCATAAGATCATGTCATAATTTTGTGAATACTTTACACCATGTTGATACTTCATACCAAGTATAGTATGTATGGAGAAAGAATGTAAAAGTCAAGTGGATCTTCACAAATTAAAAAATATGATCCTATACCCATTTCATAGATCAAGAAACAGAACTCTCTCAGCAGCCAGGTTGCTCCCTTCCAGTCCATACCACCTAAATTAGTTTTCTATTGCTATATAACATAGTGACTTAAGACAACACAAATTTCTTAGTTTCCATTGGTCAGGAGTCTGGGCATTGTGTGGCTAGATTTTCTCCTTGGTCCTTACAAGGTGATAAGTGAGGTGTCCACTAAAGGTTAGGTCTCATCTGAGGCTTGTGTTCAACTAAACAGTTGGCAGACTTCAGTTCCTTACGACTGTATAACTGAGTTCCCTGTTTTCCTGCTAGTTCTTAACCAGAGAGCATTCTCAGCTTGTCCAGACTATCCACAGTTACATGGCCCCTGTAGGCAGTTCACACTGATGCATTCTTCCAGGTCAGCAAAAGTTTGTGTCATAACACGTGTCTGACTTCCAAATGTTCTTTTAAGAAGTTGCCTGATTAATCAGGGCCACCCAGGATAATCTCTTAGGTGATTAAGGAACTTAATTGCAGGAGTAATATCCCACTAAATCACAGGCTCCACCTGTATTCAGGAGTAGAGAGTATACAAGGAAGTAATGGAGATATGAGGCCACTTTAGAATCCCGTCCCCCACACCATCCCCTTAGGCTAACCACTAGATGTCTAACAGCAATTTTACCTATTTTGGAACTTTATAAAAAATGAAATCATAGGATATGTATCTGACTTTTTTGTTAAACATTATGTTTGTGAAATACACTCATTTCTCTGTATGTAGCTGCAGATTTGCATTGCAACAAATGTTTCATTGTGTGAATATGTTGGGGGAGGGGGGATGTCCTGAACAAAATCCACAAACACAGGTTTTATGGATTCTACCCGCACCCTAGACCAAAGAGATCCAAGGTACCAAGGACTATAAATCCCATGTCATCATCACCAGTGGGAGGATTGCTGGGAACTGAAGGTGGAGTTAAGCAGCCAAGCTTGGTATATAACCAGACATGTGGGCCTTGATGGTGCTTGGTTGTTTTTTTGCTGGCCTTCAGCGTGCTATTGGGGCCCCAACTCAGCGGAACTGGTAGGACACATTCACCAATTCATCTCTGTCTCTTTCTCCCTGGGTTATTCCTCTCTTTGTTTCCCCTTTTGTATGTGCCTGCAGTTGAGTATCATTATAAGTCCCTTTTAAGGGCGTGGGTGAGGACCCACACTCAGATCAACCTTTTTCACACATTGGGGTTGCCATAAATATGCCAAAGTTTATCCACTTAAAAATTGATTGGCATTTGGGTAATTGCTATATGGGGACTGTTACTAACAGTGTTGTTATGAACATTTTTGAATCTGCCTTGGTAAATACACATACACATTTTGTTGGGTATATATTGAGGCATGGAATTGCTAGATCCTAGGGTGTTTGGCATACAGAATACTGCCAGTTTCCCAGAGTGGACTTTACCAAGCTATGCACTCACCAGCAATGTCAAAATTTCTCTAAGCCTATTTTGAGAGTTATAAGATACATTTTGAAAGTTATAAAATATCATAATAAAGAAGATACTAAGAACTTGAATATCTTAATGACTAAGTAAACTTAGTTTTTTCAATAGAAATTAATGCTGAGTGTTATTTCTGTTACATATTAGTCTTTGAGGTGTGTATGTCCAGTTTATTGATATAGTCCTAGTGTCTAGTCAAAATTTATTAAATTGCTCAAGGATAAAAAAAAGACAAACTACTTCTTCAGACTTGCATTTACTTACATTTTCCCTGGCTATTGCACCAAAGTACACAATAAGAGGGTACTGAGTGATCTCCATTGCTCAGTTCTGGAATTAGTTTGTGCAGGAATCACTGAGATGGTAGTTTCTTTGAACTCCAGGCAAGGTTGCAAGAGTAAAATAAAGAACCACAGTACTTTTGCATAAGCAGCTATTTCTAAGACAGAATCACTTCCAGTTGCAGCTTTGCAGGACAAGATTTTTATTTTATTTATTTTTTTTAAGATTTATTTATACATGCAGCTGGGATACAGGCCAGAGGTGTGGAGTGGTGAGAGGCTTCACCAGAGACAGTGGGGAGCAGAACAGGCAGCTCAGAAACACACTGCTGATGGGAGCAGTGGGCGAGGCAGGAGAGGTCTGCGGCACCATGTGGGATTCTCCCCGGCTGGGCTACGAACTCGCATGGCGAGCTGCGAGCTGCGGACAGCTCCACAGCGCAGCGCTTAACCGCTGTGCCACCAGGGAGGCCCTTTGCAGGACAATATTTAAAGAAAGGTGGTTCAGTTGGTAGGATCATCAAACCACAAGAAACACCCTGGTTTAAAATCTTGCCTCAAGAAAGATTTTGTCTCCTTTTGCAAGGGATTAAGATGTGAAACTCAGGCTATTGAGCAGCAAGAAAAAGCTAATCTGTGCTTGGTTACCGTTTTATACAAGGACTTAAGCACGCTGATTAACTCTTCCTAATTGTTTGCTTGTCCTTATTCCTAATTGGGCCAATGAGTCACTGGGTTGGATTGCTTGCTGCAAGGTCTTCAAAGGCCAAGTCAAACCAAAAGGAGCTCTGCTAACCATCCCTCTGACAGATCAAACGTGTCAGTCTCTATGCCAGACAGTATTTATTAAAAGTTAATATGTATCAGTTATTATTAGTATAACACTTAATTATTTGCATATTAACTCTTTACCTTAAGGAAAAGTATTTGAAAAATCTGGAGTTTCAGTCTGGTTCCTTGCTTTCCCTGGTCAAGCTCACATCCACACACATGCATGATCATACTTCCACTATCGTCCACTGATGTGAATCTAACTCCTCAAAGCTGCACCCTCTATTACTGTGATCAGAGAATACAAACTAATTTTATTATTGATCTAAGTGCTTCATATTAAAAAAGGAAAATATGCCACATTTCAAAGTCACAGAGTAAAGTTTTGGGGATTCACCCTTATTTGATTGTCTGCCCCATATGTTACCTGCTGTTAGCTAAGATATGTCTATAAGTAGACAGATTTCTATTGCAGCGATTCTCATTCTCTCCTATTCTGTTCAGAATCTCTGCCCCAACCCCTGCTCTCCAGTTCCCAGGACTTAAAACTATCAGGGAGAAAACATTTCAAAACTTTTTTTTTCTTTTATAAGTCTTCAAGTGTCTTCAGTCTTTTTCATATGGTTATGGAACAAATTTAAATTAGCATTGGAGAGGAACAACAGAAAGTCACAGAAGCAAAGAAAATGGTAGCAAACAGAACATTTGTCTCTAAAAGCAGTATATTTGGGTTCAAATCCTGGCTGCTCTAATTTATGCTTGCTAGATTAAATATAGGATGTCCATTTCATTTTCAATTTCAGATGAACATATGCATTTTTAGCAAATAAATATGGACCAAATCTGCATATGATATATATATATATATATATATATATATATAGTAATTTGTTAATTGTCTGAAATTCAGAAATTTGTATTTAACTTAGCATCCTGTATTTTTATTTGCTAACCCTGAAACTCAATTCAATTTGCAAGTTTTGTGACCTAGGGCAAGTTATACAAAATCTGTGTTACATTTTTTCGTCTTTACAATAGAAATAGCAAAAGCACATGCCTCCTTGAATGACTGTGACATAGTCATTTTTATTTTTCAATAAACATGTCTGCTTTTCTTCCTTCCAGAAACATGGTTGGATATCTTGTCCTTGTCCTCCTAAAGTTAGGTGAGGCCTTGCTTAAAGCAATAAAAAATCCACAGAAGGGATGTGTCACTTCCAGGTAGCAGTCTTTAATAACCAGTCTATAATTTGCCATCTTCTGTACCTCTGGCACAGGGCAGTGCTATTTGCCAGCTGAAGTCAAGGTACCTGAGAGTGAACAATACACACACACACACACACACACACACACACACGCCCAAGGAAGATGTAAGTGTGAGAGAGAAATAAACACCTGTAGTTTTAGGCTCTGGAATATGGGAGTTATTAGTTACTAGAGCATAACTTAGCCCACCCTGATTGAGTGTTTTTATGAAGATCCCATGAGTTAATAATTGTTATGCATTGAGAACATACCAGGCACATCGGGGGCCCTGCATAGTATTCATGAGGTTAAGGAAAATTCTGTCTCTCTCTTTCGGTACTAAAAAGGGATTGAGATAGATGTTGGTTGCTGACAAAGTTTTGTTATAAACATTCATTCAGTTTTCTTACTGCAGGCCTAAGAAATCAAATCTACCCTTTCTCTACAATATTTGGTAATAAACTCTATAAAGCCAGCAGCATTTAGCTCAGGGATTTTCTTTAATCACTGGACAGAATTTTTATGCCTAAAACATGCCTGATATGGGTCCACTCAAATTGCAGTGCGAGTTATAATGGAGCAGCGGACTGGATTGCAGATGATGAGCACTGAGCAGTCTGCGGAAGCCAGCCATGTGCACAGTAATTCAGAAAGGGCAGCGAAACCAGATCTAGGGGGGGAAATCACCGGCAGTTAATGAGAATCAGATGCAGTGTAATTCAGACCAGGGTGCTCGTCCTGATCTTTGGGCACAGGGAATTCCACCCATAAACAGACCAGATTTGATTTTATGCAGCACCACCAACCCCCAAAGAATCCCAAAAGTGTTCCAAAAGAATGCACTTATTACTGGTAGTTCAGTAATGTGGAAGCCAAACAGGGGAATGTTGTGTTGTTACTCAGTCTCAGGATCTCTGTGCTAGCCAATTTGGACTGGACTGGGATGCCAGTGACTCTGTCCTATTATGAAAAATGTACTTTTCCCCCCCTTCACAAGAAAAAGTCCTCATCAAAGAAACCCAAGCAGGCACTAAAGAGGCTTTCAAACTTTTAGCAAGAACCACAGTAAGTAGTACATAGTTCTTGCCAAACTCACCACGTTGACATCTATGAACAAGTGGCTATGCATTTATTTTCATACACAAAAGAAACAAAACTCCCCAAAATATTACTTACCCTTATTATATGCTATATATACTGAGGATATGTATTCTTTTTCACTTATTTAAAAAAATTGACCACTATCCAGTAAGCTAATTTGACAGCTGATGTGTAGGATCTTAAATTTTGAAATTCATTTCACTTAAAAGATAAAAAGAGAGTAGAAAACTCCCACACCATGGCACTTCAATTGTACCAAAACCTATGGCCCTAGGACAATTTACCTTTTTAGGGCACAAGTCTTCTAGGATTCTTCAAGTTTTAACTTCCTGAGATTTTTATGTGTAACTCTTGTGAACAGATAAAGCGAAAGTATGTTGAAATCTTCATGTGCTGAGACAATTTTCGAATTCCTATTTTATTTCAGTGTGGGTTAAAGGTAGGGAGAAAGTCCATTTCACTGCAATACTAAACCACTCAGAATTCTGCAGATTGCATGTCACGGAATCTTCCCTCTACCCAAGCACACACACAGGAAATTACTGGTTCAATGAGAGGACTAGTCCAGGAGCAGTTCAGGTTTCAGCATAGCTGACTCTGGATGTTAAGGTGATGTCCTGGTAACCTGTCTGCCTCCATCCCTGGGCTCTGCTTTCCTCTACCCAGGCTTAACAAGCTTAATTCTCTACTATTAAAGATAGGACCCCTTCTTTTTTTAAATATTTATTTATTTATGCATACAAAAGCTGGGGTGTAGGCCAGAGGTGGGGCAGGGGGGAGTGAGAGAATTCACCAGAGACAGAGTAGAGAGCAGAATAACTGGATCAACTGAAAAATACTGCTGAGGGGAGTAGTGGGCGAGACAGGCAAGGTTTGCTGTGCCACGTGGGTGGCTCCGTAGCTGGGGATCAAACTCGTGCTGCAGTGGCTGCGGATAGCTTCATAGTGCTGAGGCTTAACCTGTTGCGCCACCAGGGAGGCCCAAGATAGGACCCCTTCTTGCAGCCTGAGAAGATGTTCACTGGCAGCTCTACACTTCAGTTCTTTCAGTCTAACAATGTAAAGATAAGAGTGCACCTTTTTCCTCTATTTCAGTAAAAGCTCCAAGTTTCTCATTAGCCCAGGTTGGGTCACATGACCATTTTTGAATGAAGGTGACCAAGGATGTGCATTGTTCTAGTTGGTTAAATCTGGATCATACTCCTATCCTGAAGCATAATGATGATTTAGATCAATCAAACTACATGAACTTGAAAATGGCATTATTTCACAAAGGAAAAGCACAATATTTCTAGAAGTTAGGGTTAAGTACTTCAAGCAGATTTCGAAAAAAATGGCCGCTACTGACGGCTATCTAGATGTACTGCCAATCTCTACATTTTCAGTCTTCAAGTACAGAGACAAAGCTGGTGCTCTATTACTGTACCTGGAGAATATTTTTCATCACGAGAAATCCTGACATTTTCTCTCTCCAATCACTTTTAGAAGTTAGAAACTGTGGCAAGGGATTTGCTTAACTTTCAAATGAAAAAACTTAATGTGCCATGAACTCCTGGTCGTAAGCCTAAGAAGTGAAAACCCTCTTTGGGCCCTTTAGAAATCATCTCTCTAACTTGATGCTCATGGTTTGTAATGTTGTAATTGCCTCCATGGTTGTGTTGCAGCTGCTTTTGCAAACAAAGTTTAAACCTGCAGGTCACCTTGGATTAACCAATGTCTGTGTGCTTAACTGCTGGGTTGAGTTGCTGGAGTCATGAATACTGGCTGTGTCTTGCACTGAAAAATACACAGAGAGGGAAAACATACAGGCACACACAACAACTTTGACTCAATCTGACAAAAATGAGGAAAACATATTGGAGAAAGATGGCTAGGGTAGGATGATTTTCTTGCATTTTGCTGAACACCATTTGTCTTCTGGGAAGCAATGTAAACAGAGCTGTGGCTTTCAGACTCTGCAAATATTATTGCTATGCATGTGAGGAGATGTACTTGCTAAAGCACAGAAAAAGGCAGAATTTAAGGTGTAGCAGAAACTCTTCTGGCATTTGCCCTTCTCACACCAGATTACCAGAGCAAGTACTTTATTTTTTATTTCTTCGTTTGCTTAATTGTTTGCTATTTGGCATTTTTGGCTGTGGGGAGGGTTATATTAGTGTTTAGTGATTTGTCATACAACAGTTCTATTCAAACTGGGAAAATACAACCTTGCTGTGATGGAGACACATTTATTACCTTCTAGAAATTGATAGTTTTCCTTTAATAACCCTATTTTGCCTTGGGTTTCATGTACAAAATACAATAATTATTACTTTATAGGTACCATATATGGAACAATGATACTGGTGGTTTGCCGAGAGCCTAGAATTTTTCCTTTCTTTTCCCTTGACTCTTTCTTTCTTTGATTTCAGATCTTGGCTTAAATGTCAGAACATAGTGACTTAGGAATTAAACATAAGCAAAATTAAACAAAGTTATCAAGCAATTGAGTAATTACATTTGTAAGCACGTCTACAGAAATAAAAGCATAACTCACACAAAATCTTATACAGGAACAGTTATAACATTTATGGTAGTCCAAAGATGGAAAACATCCATATACTTGTCAACTGGCAAATGGATAAGCAAATATGGTACAGCTGTATGATGAAATATCACTCGGTCATCAAAGGAAAGAAGTACTGGTAGATTCTATAACATGGATGCACCTAAAAAAGCATTATGCAAAAGAAAAAAGCCAACACAAAAGACATCCTATTGTGTGATTCTATTTATATGAAATTGTTACAGGGCAGGTAGCGGGGCACCCCAGAACCCCCAAACATGCCTGCTCTAGATAGAGTCTGCATCTGCCCCGCATCAGGACAAAACATATAGACCTTTAATGGAAAGGAACTTTAATGCAGTGTGCAATACAGAAAAGACAAAGAATATAGTTTCCAAATCAAGCACCCAAATTTACCCATCCCCTCATGGGTAAAAGTCACCCAAACAGGATTGGCCCAAAGCAAGGCCCGAAAACCTGCCACAAATCTAAAGCACCTTCTGGAGCGGACCCATAGAAAAGGGTCAGAAACAGTTAAACAAGTCTGAGAGGAAAAGAACAAAATCAAAATCAAGATAAAAGCTGCCATTGTTATCCTTCCCATCTCATGGTTAACCTAGCCACCCGCATCTGTTTCAACTAGCCCAGGACCAAGAAGCCAGTGCAGCTTGTTCACATGTCCTTCTGTTCCACGTGCCAGGTCTCCTTCTTCCTCTCCATTCTGTTTCCTCCCTCCTCCCCAGCTCTCCCCCCACCCACCACCCACCACCCCCACCCTCAGCTCCACCCACCGTTGGGTGGGGTAAGGAACCTGGAACCTCCCCTTTTCCTGGGGACCAACCTGTTACAACATGTTCAACAAAGCAAAGCTATAGAGATACATGGTAGAATAGCGGTTACCTATAACTGGAGGAGGAAACAGAAATTAACAGTAATGGAAATATGGGATCTTGCTGGGGTGACAAGAATATTCTAAAACTGCATTTTGGTAATAGTTATAGAACTCAACCAATAAAAAATCACTAAATGGTATAAATTTTTTAAAATAATACTAAGACCAGGTATTTCTTATGTCAAAGATTAAATTAAACGTCCTTGCAATAATTTCCCTTGGCACCTACTTTAGAAAGTCTCACCATTTCAAAGTACTTGGATTTGGTCTCAAATATATGTTTGAGTCTCAGTTAAACAAGTTACTGGCACAATTTTGAACAAGTCACTTGGCCTCCCGAAGTTCTAAATGTGCCATGAACTCCTGGTCGTAAGCCTAAGAAGTGAAAACCACTTCAAAAATGTTGTCTGTGTTTTTATCTTTTCCACCTAACTAGACCATGCTGTCAGGGCTATTCTTTCATCCCTTTTGTACCTTGTTGATAACACAGCCCAGACCTCTGGGTAGTACAGATGATGCAAGAACTCTGGAGCAGGCTGCTGGTGTTTGAATCCTCTCTGTATCTGTAACCACGAGAAGCTAAGTTACTTAACCATACGGTTTCATCACTGGAGAATGGAGTCTGTGTGAAAGATTAAGCTGATTGTGAAAATTAAATGAGATGACACATGTTGATACATATACAGAGTTTAGAACTGTGCCTGACCCATGACAAGTGCTATGTATGTGTTTGCTGTGATCAGCGTACCCATATCTAGGCAGATACAAAATAACACACATCTGCATGAATTTTCACCTCCCAGAAGTGTTTGTGCCCATTCTAGGAATGCCTTAACCACCAGCCACGAACCAGCATTGGTAGTTAAGTCTTCAACAGCAAATATTCACCTTGATCTTCGAACAAACTGGTTGGTTGTGCTTCTCCCAACAGCTCCTTTAATCTCTCACCCCAGTTTCTCATCAACATAGGTTATCTTTTAGTAACAACTAAACAACCTCTTTTGTACTAGCATTTATTTTATTAGTTTATTCATTAATTCGTTGAAATGCTCATTTAGGGTACGTTAATTAAATGTCAACTATGTGAAAGTGTCCTGGACTCTGAAGATTAAATACGGAACAAAATATAATCTTGTCCTCAAGAAGTTTAGGGTCAGGATCTAAGGTCCCCAAACCTCACTGAGCATCCGAATGACCTGGAGAAACAGTAGAATGATAGGAGAGGCATTAATCTCCTACCCTATAGCTTCCAGTCAATACCATAAAGCTACTACTAATATAAACAACAATTTTTAAAATACTGTTGTAAAGTACACATAAAAACATCTTTAGAATATGTTGCTCTTTCCATTGATCTGAAATATATAATCAATCAATACAAAAGCAGCAAGTTTGCTTTGCAAATACAGTCTCAAGATAAGTCCTTCAGGGACTCACTCCCCAAAACAAATTCCTATTCTGAATTTCCCTTATTTAGAAATTTTGGAGCTGTCACCAAAATATACAGTTTTGTTTGTTCACTTACTTATTTAAATCACTATGGTGGTGGATTTATAAAATATAGATCCATCAGACTTTCTGAATCAGAGTCTCTTGGGATAAAGCTCAGGCATCTATATTTTCAACAACCTTCCCACAGGGTAGTTTATGGATCTGCTCTAAGTCACATGTGGCAAGAGGGAGGCTGAATTAAGCTAAAGTGTAAGAGACCAGCTAGGATTTGAGAGATGAGGGTAGAGTGAGCCAGGCAAAGACATGTGGTGGGATAAAAGACAGCCACCAAAGATGTTCATGTTCTAATCCCTTGGACATGTGGTTTAGTTATGTGGCAAAAGGATTTTGCAGATGTGATTCATTAAGTATCTGGAGAGAGGCAGATTATTCTGGATTATCTAGATATGTCCTAATCGTAATTAAAAATATCCTTGTAAGAGAGAAGGAAAGGAAAAGGGGAAGAAGGCCATGTCACCAAAGGCCTGGAGAGAAAAGGCGATGAAGCTCAAGGAAGTAACTGTCAACCAATGTATGCAGGCAGCTTCCAGAAACTAGAAAAGACTAGGAAATAGATTCTTCTTTAGAGCCTCCAGGAAGAACCAGCTTTACTGATACCTTGATTTTAGACCCATAAGACTCAAAATCATTTCAGATTTATAACCTCCAAAATCATGAGACAAAGTTTGTGTCTTTTTTTTTAAAGATTTATTTATTTATGCATACAAGCTGGGGTGTAGACCAGAGGTATGGGGTGGTGAGAGGATTCACCAGAGAGAGTGGGGAGCAGAACAGGCAGATAAACTGAAGTACACTACTGAGGGGAGCAGTGGGGGATGCAGGAGAGGTCTCCTACACCATGTGGGAATCTCCCTGGCTGGGTAGTGAACTCGTGCTGCAGTAGCTCTGGATAGCTTCATAGTGCTGTGCTTAACCCGTTGCACCATCAGGGAGGCCCCAAAGTTTGTGCTTTAAGCCACTGTTTGTGGTTATTTGTTACAGCAGTCAAAGAACAGTAATACACAGGATTTAAAAGCCAAAATAAAAGTGAAATATGTAGGTATGAAAGCAATTGATAAGATATACAAGGCTAAAAAGAGAGAGAAAAAGAAGCAAGAATGACTTTAGATTTCTAAATGTGCAAAAATGCTGCTGACACCCATAAAAGGAGCAGGTGAGGTGTAGAATGAGTTGTTTGGACTGTTATTCGTGGAATGTACAGATAAAGGTAGGTAGCAGGTGGTTGGCTATACAGATCTGAAGTTTTGATTCTATGATTTGCAAAATGGACAGAATGACACATCCCTTGTCTGGTGGTTGTGAGGACTAGAGGAGATGGTTGTATGTAGAAGTCTGGTGTGTGTAGGAACTCAATGTTAGAGGAAACAGCTTTGTGATCTGGAATTTGTTTCCCAGGTAAGGCACGCTATGAGACTCTGCCTCTTATTCCCACCCATACCCCATCAGTCTATTTGACAGAACACAAAATTCTAAGTGGAGCAGCTAAGGTTTAAGTGGACTGCAGATTCAGTGCCTGATGAAAAGTGCCTCTATTGATCACAGAGAAGACACGGGCTAATGCAGACGGTCAATATTTTCTAATTGAGTAAAACCTCATTAATTGGGACAGAAGCTACACTAAAGTTTATGTTTTCTTTTTTAAAAACAGAATGAGTTTGGGGACAAATGAAGAGTTTAACAAGATTTCCAGAAGGAATATTTAAACCGCTTAGAAAAAAATTGCTTTTAATCACCTTCAAATTCTTGAGCACACCATTTATGGTCCAACCAATTCTTGAATTGTGAACCATTTTTAATTCTTTATTAAACAAATACTTTGGAGGTAATTATCCCTGAGTAGACCAGGGGTAATTTTATAGCTTGGTTTTATTTCCTGGAAGTAATGAAACTGTTTCCTTTAGAATGTGTCCTCATTCTGGACCTTCCATTAATTTTGACTGACTTTCCTCTAACAGTCAGAATGACTCAGTTTGATGGATTTTTTTCCTCCAGACCTGCTCCTCCACCATTCTCCTTGCCATGCCTGGGAAACCTTGGCTGCATCTTAACACTGTCCTCTCTCACATGTCCTCACCAATTCTCCTGCCATACCTGACCACCTCTACCCACAATTCTCTATATTCACCCTCAAAATTCTAGTCCTGGGCCTCCCTGGTAGCCAAGGGGTTAAGTCTCAGCAGTATCACTGAAGTGGCCTGAGTTCGGATCCCTGGTCAGGGAGCTAACCCACATATGAAGGAGAAGACCTCTCTGATCTCACCTGCTGCTCCCCTCAGCAGTGTATTTCAGTCAATCTGCCTATTCTGATCCCCACTGTCTCTAGTGAATCCTCTCACCCCTCCCCCACTCCTCTGGCCTATACCCCAGCTCTTGTATGCATAAATAAATAAATCTTAAAAAAAAATTCCAGTCCTAGCTTCACCTCTTATCTGAACTGCCACACAATTCCTTCTCTGGTTTTTTGAATCCCTCCAATGCCCTTACCAATTTACCCCCCATAACAACTGCCAGTGAGATCTGTCCAAAGTCAAGTGTAGCCTCTAGAGTCAAAGTGAAAGGGATCATTAGCTGTGGGACTAGACCTTATTCATAACCTTTCTAGCCTCATTGTCTCCATCTACAAAAACAGGTAACAATACTCACAGCCTCTGACTTAAGGTAGGATTGGGAGAAAATAAAGTACTTCCCTCAATGCCTGCAAATAACAACTGCTGAGTGAGTATTAGGTGTGTTACTATTACTCTATGAGCTTGGTTTGTCTATCCACCAACTCCTCAGTTCAGTCTCACAGTCTAAAGCACCGATATAAAAGCATTTAAGGGCCTCCCTGGTGTTGCGCAGTTAAGCACTGTGGAGCTGTTGGCAGCAGCGATGCTAGTTGGACGCAGGGCCAGGGAGAATCCCACACGGCGGGGCAGACCTCTCCTGCCTCGCCCGCTGCTCCCCTCAGCAGTGTATTTCCGTCCATCTGCCTGTTCTGCTCCCTGCTCTGTCTCTGGTGAATCCTCTCACCGCCCCATGCCTCTGGCCTGTACCCCAGCTTGTATGCATAAATAAATTAATATTAAGAAAAATGGGTAGGTGGACCATTTCATGATTCTTCCTTTAAAGAGGTCAACACTATATTCCTTTCACACTCCTAATAGATTCTTCCTACAACTTATTATTGATGGCCTCCATTATAAAGAAAAAAAATTAAGTAAAAATCAACCGTAAGTAGAGATGGCTATTAATATTCAGAGGCGTACTTTATCAAAATATGAAGAAATAATTTAATACCTAGCCAAACAAACATAAACTATGAAAAGTCACAAAGGAATGCTACCCTGACAGTCCCACTGTACCTTCCTCTAAACACAAAATTGTGTGTTTTCTATCAATTGATTCATTTTATCTGCAGAGCTCAATTATGTTCCGAGTTGGATTAATTGAAAACAAAATCTCTCACAACTGTATTTGCAGGAAAAGCTCATGAACTCAATGTGAGGGAAGCTTTTTTCAAAGTAATGAAAAGAATATTTTGAAATGAAATGCCATTTTATTACTTCTAAAAGACTCAGGGTTGGAGTTAGGACTTGAAGAGGCTTTAAAGACTGAGGGATTATGATGGCTACTCCCCACCCTACCTTCTGTCTCAAAATAAAAACATCCATGAAATAAGTGAAATGAAAGCCAAAGTTTTGGTTTTCCCACAAATACTACATTGTTGATTTTCTTGAAATAGCATATACTTGATTCTTTCTTAAAAAAATATCTTGATGAAACTGATCTTGTTCTGCCTCCCAGGGCTTTGCTTCAGCACAGCAAAGACGTCCATAACTCAGTGAGTCTGGCTCAGAGAGGCTGAGTCCAGAGAGCAGTTGGAGACCTGGATTTAAATCCCAGCTGAGTCACTTACTAGTTGTATGACCCTGGAACATTTCAATGACCTTGTCTGTGGTTGAAATGTGGTAACATGGGGATTAGAACAAGTAAACAGAAACACAGTCCCCTAAATGTAGTTACTAAATTATAGTGTACAGTTATTTGCAATTAACCCACATTGTGTGTAAATGATGCACAAGTCAGACACTATCGATTTCCTTAAGTAGACTTAACGGGCACCCGAACAACTTTTTTAAAAATTTGTTTAACATGTTGACTGGAAACATTTCCAAAATTTCACACATTTCAATTTAACAGAATTTAAGTGAATGAGTTTTTGAGATTCAAATGCGTGGAAAGAAAAAAAATGAATTAAGAAAATCTGATGTAATGACTATTAAACAGAAGACACAACATGGGAGTGGATTTTAAGCATCTGGGGAGTAAACAAAAAATGTTTGCTGGACTATGCTTGATGCCTGCTGGGGAAAATGACTTTCCTGAGAAGGTCAAGGCTTTCAATACCTGTTCTGGTTTTTTGTGTATTGTCACTACATTGAGGTGATTAAAAGGGAAAAAGGAAGATGCTGGCATCTAATACCTCTGAGTATAATTTCCCACCGCTGTGGTACAGTCATCCAATAAACCAAATCTACTGAACTCCAGCCTTGTGTTAGATGTTGAGGATAAAAGACCAAGACTCCAAGGTACACTTGAAGATGTTTATTGGACAGCACCTATGTCTGTACTTTAACATACTCATGAGAGTGGATTTGTTAGAGAATTCATTCACAGTACTAAACTAGAAAGTAATATAATTCTCTCCCTTTCTTGTAGTTACCATTGAAAGTTGTTCACTCAAACAATAACAATGATCACAAAATCTAAAGCTCAAAAAAACATTGTTCTGTGTAATTTATTTTAAAATGAACCTGTGTTCTTCAAAAATGTCATTGTCAGAAAAGACAAAAGAAAGCTGAAGAGTTGATCAAAATTCAAGGAGACGTGGTACCAAATTGTAACATGCAGTCTTGGTCTGAATGCTGTATGGGAGGAAAAAATGCAATAAAGGTCCTCACTGGATCAATTGGCAAAATTGGAATGTGGATAGTAGATTGAATAAAAGCGTTGATTAATGTTAAATTTCCTGAACCAGGTAATTGTAGTGTAATTATATGAAAAGATGTCCCTGTCCTTAAGAAATACAACAATTTAAGGGTGAAGCAGCATGATGAATGCAACTTAACTACAAATGATATGGGCAAAATTGATATATATGGCAAAGTAAATGGGGCAAAATGTTAACAATCAGTGTAGGTGTAGAGTATTTTTGTACCCTCTTTGTGATTCTTTTTCTTGACAGTTAATTATTTGCAAATAAAGTTTGAAAATTTTGTAAATCTAAAGTGTAGGATCCCTAATAGCACAAAGGTAGGGATGAAAATTCTACACACATACACTCTGCAGCTGGGTATCATTAAGGATGATGTCCTGTTGTGACCAGATATTAAAAGTTTGATCTGCCATGGTGAATATTTATGGATTGGGGCAATAAAATGAAACATTCTCCCAGCCTTGGATTTTATTATCATTCCTCTGAGATTGTATACTTGGTCAGATTTTCTTTATTTTGGCTCCAGGTCACCTGCAATTTCAAAATGTGTTTTAAAATCAATTCATCTCTTAGGGCATCCAAATATTGAAAATGTCATTAAAATATGAAGTAAAACTGAACATATTTTTGTCTTGACATTCTTCCAGTCCATTCTCATTTTCACTCACCACTGGGGAATTATTACTGAAATATGAAATCTCTAATGAATTTCGTCTCTTGATAGCTCCAACGTAACTTTGCCCTGATTAAAATTTTTTCTTTAACAATGATTTATGTGCTAACTTACACACATCTCAGGAGGTAAGGGATTCAAAGAGCAGCTATGACTTGGGATTTGGGGAGAAATAATTTTATGTAGGCTCAGTTATAAATGGGGAAAATAATTCTTACCTCAGAGGGGATGATGTAAGAGATAATTATCATTTGCAAAATGCCTCAAGGTCTTGAGATGAAAGTGGCCATTTTGGTGTATCAGACTGTCATTTTTATTAAGGACTCTCTTACATTTCTTTTATAGTATATAGAGCAAAACCATTTAAATGAATTGTTTCCTCAGACGTCTGTGAAGGTGGTTGCCTTACTTCATAGATTAAACAACCAAACTTACTTGCCCTTGACCACAGGTAGAGTTCCTATTAACAGAATGAAGAATTATTCTGAAGAATCAGAATCAGTGACTTACTAAATGAGCCATTTTGTGTTCAAGCTATTATTTTCACATTATTATTTTAATTTTATTATAAAAACTGCACTTGCCCTAGAACATTTTAGTGATAAGGACATTTAGCCACATTAATTTATTTCACTGTCTTGGCTCGTTGGGCCTGCTATCACAAAGTGCCATTGACGGGGCAGTTAGTAGCAACAAAAATTTACTTCTCACAGTCCCAGAGACTGGAAGTCCAAGATCAGGTACCAGCAGAGCCGGGTTCTGGTGAGGATCCGGTTCTGGACTGTAAACTCCAAGTTGTCCCGTCTCTTTGTTTCCTCCATGGTGGAAAGTGGGCAAGGGAGCTCTATGGCCTCTTATAAGGACACTGAGTCCATTCATGAGGGCTCCATCCTGACCATCTAATTTTCTCCCAAAGGCTCTACCTCTGAATTCTATCCCACTGAGGATTAGGATTTAGGAGCAACACAGTTCATAACACCTACTAATATTTCTGAGCACCTGTCATGTGTTAGGAACTGAGAGATAAGGTGGAGAAATAGAACCAATGCTGGTCTCATGAAGCACAGTTTCTAGTGGAATAGTCATATAAAGGACATTCCATGAAAAGTTTGACAACCGACATATGCAAAAAATAAAGGATGAGACCTGAGATTGTAAGAATGGAGTCTGATATAAATTGATGTCCAATAGATTTTTCCAGTTCTGTTTGTAATAAATTTGATCAAAGATTTCCTCTTAGGTAATGTATTTCAATAATACACATTTGTCAGGAATAGGGTATTGAGGCCACAGGAAGAGTTTGGTCTCATTTGATTAGAGTGGTTCTTATTTTTTCGGTCTTTTAATATTGCTGAGGATATGATGGAATGGAACATTATAAACACAGAAAAATCTAAATGTGGAACAGAATTGTTTCCTATAAACTTGATTGTAAGAATCAAGAAGAAATTAAACATTTTAAGGAGAAAAGTATAAAATAAATAATACTCCATTAATTAATTCAGAGACAAAATATTTATAAAACTCATTGTAATTCCTGGGCCTCCCTGGTGGTGCAAGGGTTAAGTCTCAGTACTTTGAAGCTATCCAGAGCCACTGTAGCATGAGTTTGATCCCTGGCCAGGGAGCTTCCCACATGGTGCAGCAGACCTCTCCTGTCTCATCCACTGGTCCCCTCAGCATTGTATTTCAGTCAGTCTGCCTGGCTGCTTCCCCACTCTGTCTCTGGTGAATCATCTCACCATCCCCCACACCTCTGGCCTACAACCCAGCACTGGTATGCATAAATAAAACAAATCTTAAAAAAAAACCACAACTCATTTCAATTCCTGAGAGAACATGTAGTTACCACTTCTTGAATGCTTTCAACCTGCACAGAGTAGGAACTCAATAAATGACACCTACTGCCATGTTATATTTGCTGGACTCATATTGTGATAAAGACTCATACAAATTAGCACAAATAATGTGGAGATGTAAGAATCCCTAATGAAATAAGGAAATTGAGAATTTCAGTTCTGTGGTAGAATGATTGATCTCACAGAGACCCAAGAAATGGTTCACCAGACCTAGAGTAAGAGTAGGACTTTAATACTTCACAGAGACTTGAACAGTGGAAGATTTCTTGAGAACAGTAGTTCCCAAAGTGTACCTCTGTGATCATCTGCAACCATCAGTATCAACTAGGAATTTGTTAGAAATGTAAAATATTGACCCCCATCACCCCAATGGATCAGAAACACAGATGGTGAGATAAGCATCTGTGTCTAACTAGGCCCTCCAGGAGACTCTAATGCATGCTCAACTTTGGGAATCATTAGAATTAAGGCAACTCCCTGACCTGGCTATTTCTGGGTAGCCACAGTGTTTTCAACCATGACCACAGGTTTTCGACAGCTCAGTGCTCAGCTACCACTCCCCTTTGGCTTTTGCTTCCTTAGCTACCATTTTTTTCTGTTTGCTCTGTATAGCAGTTCAAAAGGAGAATCTGATGATGCAATGTTGTTCCCATCATTCCTACCAGATAAAGCTCTAGAGTTAGGCCAGTTCATAGGCCACTAGCTGACCTATAAAGAGGCTGACCTTAGGGCTCAAGACCACCCCTATTCCAATCAGTCATGGCTAGAAAACTGGGGCTTCAGGGAATTTGCAGGGCACTATTTCTTGCAGTAAGGTATTGTATGGAAGGCTCTCTCTAAAAAGAAATTATCGGTCTCTTGCTTTTTTTCACTTAGCAATAGCCAGTGAGGGCCTCCCTGGTGACGCAGCAGTTAAGCGCTGCACTGTGGAGCTGTCAGCAGCAGCAACGAGAGTTCGAAGCCCAGCCAGGGAGATTCCCACATAGCATGGCAGACCTCTCTTGCCTTGCCCGCTGCTCCCCTCAGCAGTGTATTTCCGTCTATTTGCCTGTTCTGTTCCCCACTCTGTCTCTGGTGAACACTCTCGCCATCCCAGGCCTCTGGCCTGTACCCCAGCTTGTATGCATAAATAAATAAATCTTAAAAAAAAAAAAAAAGAAAGAAAAGAAATAGCCAGTGATTCAGCACAGAAACGACCCCTTCTGATGCAGGTTCAAACCTGAGTTGGTTTGTGCTGAAATAACTGTGACACTGTAACAACCAAAATCCTTTAAAAGTCCACTTGTCTAGGGGGCCTCCCTGGTGGCACAAGGGGTTAAGTCTCAGCACTATAAAGCTATCAGTAGCCACCGCAGCATAAATTCAATCCCTGGCCAAGGAGCTGACCCACATAGCATAGCAGACCTCTCCTACCTTGCCCCCTGCTCCCCTAAGCAGCGTATTTCAGTAGATCTGACTGTTCTGCTCTCCACTCTGTCTCTGGTGAATCTTCCCCCACATACTGCTGCCACACACACACACACACATATACACATACACACAAACACCCCTCTGGCCTATGCCCCAGCTCTTGTATGCATAAATAAATAAATCTTTAAAAAAAAATCCACATGTCTAAATATCCCCAAAGGGCTGGAAAATTACTGCATCTATTACTGTCTCAAATGAACATGTAATGTTAGGCTCTTGAGGAAAGGGTCAGCACCCAAAATATTTCTTGGCACATAGTGAGTAACCCAAAAATATTTGTTAAGCAAATGAATAGATGGATCAATGAATGAGAAAAGTTTAAATCTCTGTCTCCACAAAAACAAACCAACCAACCCACAGAGCAATTTTTTAATTCTTTTTCCCTGGGTCTCAAATTGAAAACTTTTGGTTCAACAATCTAGCTAGCTAGCTAGATATAGATACAGATATAGATAAAATAGTCTATGTAGAGAAACTATAGTTTGTATCTGTAATGTGTGTGTGTGTGTGTATATATATATATATACACACACACACATTATATATATGTGTATATACACATATATATGTATGTGTATATATGTGTGTATATACATACATATATGTATATATATGTAATGTGTATATATAATGTACATATACATTTATATATATATAAATATATAAAATATATATGTGATATATATATACACACACACACATATAAAAATATATATATGGTCACCTAATGAGAGACTTCAATTGAAACAATAAATGGTTTGGAAGAGTCCAGAAGTAGAACACTACTTAAGTGTACTTTAATTCTGGGTTCACAATGTTTTCAGGGCTTTACCTCAGTTTCCTTTCAACGCTCCCAACTCTGGCCTATTCCCAATTAGCTTTGGACCTATTAGAGGGCAACCCCAATGTGAAATGGGTTGGCCTGAGTGTGGGTCCTCACCCACATGCTTAAAGGGACTTTTAATGAGACTCAACTGCAGGCACATACAAAAGGTTAATAAAGGGTTTATTTACAAAAAGGGGAAATGAAGAGAGGAATAACAAGGGAGAAAAGAGTGATAAATTAGTGAAGGTGTCCTACCAGTTCTGCTGAGCTGGGACCCCAATAGCACACTGAAGGCCTGTGAAAAACCAACCACCCCCAAGGCGCACATGTCTGGTTATATACCAAGCCTGGCTGCTTAACTCCACCCTCAGTTCCCAGCAACCCTCCCTTCAATGGTGATGACATTATGGGATTTTTAGTTCTTGGTGCCTTGGATCGCTTTGATCTAGGGTGGCGGTGAAATTTATAAAACCTGGGTGTGTGGGGTTCATTCAGGACATCCTTCCCGCCCCCTGCCCCCTGCAGGGCCTGGCCAGTATTTATTATCTGTGGCAAAATGGCCCAGGCCCTGTTTCTGCAACACCTACTACATGGTCCAGAACAAGGGAACCACTGTCCCAGCATTCCAAGCACAGCATCCTGATCCATCCAGCCTCTGTGCACCACTGCCAGAATGTATGACTGTGGCCAGCAGAACAGAAAAGACCCAAAGACATGGACAGCACCTTCATTTCTTGTACCTGCCCTGGAGGAGAGAACTCACTTCCCAGCTCTACAGGTACCCACAAATGGAAGATGAATCCGTCTATTGGAAAGGAGGACCTGGTGAAGCCTAGACTGAGGAGATGCACATAAAGTCCATTATACCAGTCACAAAAGACAAATATGAGGCACTGTTTCCAAAAGAATCAGGTTAACAAAAATAAGGGCTTTTGACTAAATATATTCAGTTTTTGCAGAGTTATGCTACTTTTTTTCCTTCACAGTTTAGATGCTTGATACAGGGCAGCAAGTGGCACTAAAACTGGCCAAGGACACTGCCCAAATAGTTTACAGGTCACCATCTGAGTTTGATACCCATGCACAATTGCAAGACTACTCAGGTTCAGAAAACAACAATAATGGGATTTATTTAACAAACCAGGGAAAAACAAAGAGTTACTGAGGCCAAAAATGGCCACTTACCTCACCCGAAGCAGTGTCCAGTGTTTTGAAGTCCTAAACACAAACGCTCCGAAGATAGCATCTTCCCTCCACTGCAGACCTGGAGCATGTGGCAGCCAGATATAGGCTGGGATCCAACTCCCAAAGACAGCAGGAGACACAGCGGGAGTCACTCACCCGGAGCTACTGAGATGCCCCAGCACAGCACAAAACGAGACACTTAACAGCAGCTGCAGTGGCAGAACACCCAACAAACGGCCACACTCAAGCAGCTCAGGAGGTGCCTGGCTCCTGGTCTTCACCTTCCCCTCTGGCTATAACTGCAGCAAAACCCAGACAGTTTCAGTTGCTGGGTTACCTGCAAAGTCTCTGAACTTTTTCTTTCTAAGGTTGGCTGCTGGAAGTCTCTTCCCATTATTAAGAAGGCTAACAGCCTTCCGGAAGATCAGCATGGTAGGGGCAGAAATTGCTGACCCCAGAGTCCCTGAAGATCCAAAAACGCAGAAATCCTGAAAGCTGAATTCTGAATACTGAATCTAGAAAGGTGAAACCTTGAATCCTCAATCTCAATACTGAATGCTGGAGGCTGCTTCTGCAGTCCCTTATATTTCTTACCACATTCTCCACCTCTACTGATACTTTGTTTGCATTTTCCCTGGGGCTACCTATCCTCACCAGCAACCCCCTCCATGGGGCACCACCTGTAACAAGTCTTTGGCTTCAGCCACCAGTTATACTTTGGCAATCCCTGTGGAAAGGGAGAAACAGGTATTCTGGTAACATCACATACACTATTATTGAAATGAAGTGACAAGGTTGTTGGTCCATCCTTCCAAGGCCAAGAACGCTATCACCAAGTCAGGATAGCAGCTCTGCCTCATCTCCGCTTGACTGAGATCTAAATGTGCCATTTAGATGCTGCTTCTCAGTGGGAGGAGTTTGCCTTTGTCCTGGTCATCTTCTATCTGTGGTTTTGAAATCATAACTTGAATACTGCTGAGCCCGCTGGCCTTTTCTAAACCCAGAATCTGGAGAATCAACTACTCACAAAAGGAAAGCTGCAGTTTCACTGTTAAGGATTTCAGTTGGTCACAATCTATTGCTTAAGATGTGAGACAGCCAGTTGGCCAGCCAATAAATACAAACTGGGCCACATTCTGGGTAGGAGCTGGAGGTACAGCAGTGCATAAGACAGGCCTCAGCCCTCTGGGGCTTGTTCCAGTAGGAAGGGCAGATAGTAAACATATTTATGTAAATAGTAAATATTGAGTAAATAAAATTGCAAAGAACCCTGTGTGATTTGTCCCTTCCTCATATCATTTGCTTATCAAAGGTGTTTTCCCCCATTCTCTGCAAGGCAGATGCCTGGATCTTTTGTTTTTAGTACTAGTCCTGTTTCCTTCCATCCCTTAGAACACACACTGTTCCCTTTACAGGAAGTACCTGTCCTAAGACCCCACAACCTCACCTTCTTCACCAGGTTAATTTATCCTTCCAAGATATCAGGTTAAACTATATTTCTTGAGGAATCCTTCCCTCACATTGGATTAGGAGTCTTTGTAGGCTCTTTTAACCCATCTGTGTTTCCCTCTTGGTACACAAGTCCTTCAGAATTACAGGATCTATTTAGGAGATATTTGATTACTCTCTCCCAAGCAGATGCTATACTCCATGCAAGTAAAAGCATGGTCTCTTGTTTTCACCTTTGTATTTTCATGCCACACCATACACATTACCACCTTGGGGCCTTTACCCTTGCTGTTCCCTCTGCCTGGCTCATTTGTCTCCCAAATAGCTACATGATTCACTCTCTCACTTCTTTCATGTTTCTACTCAGATATGGATATGAAGTGAGCCATGGGGCCTCTCTGACCCCCTTACACATATAAGCCATCCCAACTCTGCACATTGCTAGTCCCCTCCCCTCCCCCATCTCCAGCATCTATAGTATTCAAAGCTTCTTTTTTTTTTTTAAAGATTTATTTATTTATACATACAAGCTGGGGTACAGGCCAGAGGCGTGGGGGCGGCGAGAGGGTTCACCAGAGACAGAGTGGGGAGCAGAACAGGCAGATCAGAAATACACTGCTGAGGGGAGCAGCGGGCGAGGCAGGAGAGGTCTGCCCCACCATGTGGGATTCTCCTCGGCTGGGCGTCAAACTCGCATCATGTGCTGCAGCCAGCTCCACAGCCCAGTGCTCAACCGCTGCGCCACCAGGGAAGCCCCTCAAAGCTTCTTTTAAAAATTTTTTGTATTGCTAGTTCTTTAAGGATGATGCCATTTAATTGATTCTTTTCTCTTAGTAGCTCAAATACCTATTGGCAGGTATTAGGTGCTCAATCAATATTTATTGAATGAAAGGCTGAGTTAGTACCTAGTACTTAGCAAATAGTTGGCAGATAGAAGGCACTCAGTAAATATTTCTGAATTGATGGATGTGAGTGAAAAAGTATAGGAACTATGAAAACAAATGCAGGGCATTTAAATTCATTAGAGGAATCATGTAAGGTATTTAGAGCAAGAAGGAGAGTTTCAGTCATTGTATCAATTATGTGAATTTAATAGTTCAAGCTCAGTCAAACTCTTACACTGTCATAAGGCTAGAATGTCTGAGGAGAGAAGGCAACTCTCTTAAACTCATCCCTTTCCAGACACCCATCTGACTCACCCTTCTGCTCTTTGACCTATATTCACTCAGCTGGCAGTTTTTTCTTCCTGCAGTTTCTTGCCAACAATGGGGAATGAAAAAAAAAAAAAATGACCCATAGAGATAATCACTCCAGGGGTTGTTGACCTACTGGAAGCCAAACCCTGCAGCTATTTTACAGCATCCCGCAACTCCCAGGAAAGCCAGAGAGAAAAAGGAGCAAAGGTTAGGGGCAGAGTCCTGGAAGTGTCATTTTCATTTTTAGGAAGCTGGAGTTGTGTGGTTGGTGGAATTGTATGTGGCACAGAACAGGCCTTGGTCTGAAGCTTCAGGAGATGAATTTCTTCTACCTCTTTAAAGTTTTGGCCATTCAAGTTAGTTAATGTTACTGAAGGATATCTGTTTCCTCCTAGAGCTGCAGCGCAATTTGCTCCATCAATTACCTGGGAGGATACCAATGCAAATACAGGAAGAAATAGCAGTCTTGATATTCATGGTGATGGTTTGGATATTATCAGAGGAAGGGAAAGAAAAGTGGGTATCTTTTTTTTTTTTAATTTATGGCAGTTTTATTGCTCTGTGTTTTTAATGTTTAAATGACATGGTTTCAACAAGCTATGACTTAATGTGAATACTATGTTAAGTGTGTGGCTTCAGAATTAAATATGAGAGAGGGAGGATACAAAATGAAAGCAAAAGCAGTCCATTGCAAGCAACTCAGTATTATAATCCAGCAAATGACCAACTTCAGTAGACAAAATGTACTAGAAATAGCTAAAATAATCAAGAGAGTTTCAGAAGAGTCAGTAGGGGGGACATATAATTGCAATTATCAGATTTCAAAAAATGTAATTTAGAATATTATGCACTTTTACTTTGCAAGGGTGGTTTAATTAATCCCCAAAGAGTTAAAAATTAAAATGAAAGATAAAACGGCTGTTATAAAATATTTTGCTACCAATTTTGAATGAGAATTTATGGAGGTGGAGGTTATTTCAGGGAATCAATGAGAAATTCTATTTATGATTCATGTATGAATAATTATGTTTATATTTTTAAGTTCAGTAGCTACAGGGGGCTGCTGGATTATAAGAAATGTTAACATTTGGATTTTTTCACACAATAGATATTTTAAAAACAAACATAATGGCTGAATTCTCATAAAATGCTTGTGAGTTTACCAAATAGAAATTCCCCCCTGAGATTGTTTTTATATATATATATATATATATATATAAATTGAAGTAATATTGGCTTACAAGGTTGTTTGGTTTTGGAGGTATGGGTTCTCCCTTAAGGTGTTTTTACCATACCCATTTTTCCTGTCAATTCCTGGGTACCATGCCTGTTCTTACTTGGTAACAGGTTGGGACCAGCCTAGAATATTAGGAGTAGCAATTTAGCCTAAATTTCAACAAAATTCCACACAATAGTTAAGTGGATAGCTATACTCCTTTGGAAGCTACTAAAAGACCATTCACAAGATACTCTTCCTGGGATGCAGTAAGCCACATATGGAGATAAAAACCATGCAAATTATGATTGTTATCTCATCAAATCCAGGTCAATTAGCTTTCAAGGTAATTATCATTAGGAAGATCAAAAGCCCTGATGGCACAGCGGTTAAGGGCTGCACTGTGAAGCTGCAGAGACACTAGCAACGCCAGGCCAGGAGATACCCACATGGCATGGCAGACCTCTCCTGCCTCGCCCACTGCTCCCCTCAGCAGTGCATTTCCCTCAATCTGCCTGTTCTGCTCCCCACTCTGTCTCTGGTGAACCCTCTCGCCGCCCAATGCCTCTGGCCTGTACCCCAGCATGTCTGCATAAATCAATAAATCTTTTTTTTAAAAAAGCACTGAATTCATATACAAAGGAAAGAAATTATGAAGTGACAATCCTCATTGTCATTGTTAGGCTAACAATGTTATTATTTCATTATAACAAAAGTATTTCATTGTAGTTAAATGTATTTCATTATAACTAACAACAATCATACACAGTTTATGGATGAGGTTAGAGAGTTCATATAAGTTCTCAAACTTGCTTAAGGACAGCTAACCATTATGGGACAGTGCAGCACTTTCGATGTACTGTTGTGAGTTAAGAAAGTCCAAGTTCAAAATCACAGTGGTCACTGAGCATTGGCATTTCATGTTAATATTTTTCTTCTCTTTTTAATGTGTATGTATACTTCAGTGCATTTTATATTATTTTGTTACATCACAATATTTAAATGGTATCAAAGTACTTTTTAAAATTTAGATAAAATTCACATAACAAAGTTTACCATTTTAATCATTTTTAAGTATATAATTCAATGGCATTTAGTACATTCACAATGTTGTGCAACCATCACCACTGTTTAGTTTCAGAACATTTTCATCATCCAAAAGGAAATCCCATAACCATTAAGCAGCACTCTCCTTCCTTTCTCAATCCAGTTCCTGGTAACCACTAATTTATTTTTTTGTCTCTGTGGATTTGCCTATTCTGTACATTTCATATAAATGGAATCATATATAACATGTAACTTTCATATTCAGTGTTTTTACTTAACATCCTTTTTTCAAGATTCTTCCATGTTACAGCATACATCAGTATTTCCTAAAGTTGAATAATAATTTATTACATGGATAGCCATGTTTTGTGTATACATTTATCTGTTGATGGCCCTTGGGGTTAATTCTATCTTTGGCTATACTGAATGTTGCTGCAATGAACATTCATATACAAGTATTATTTGTACAACTGTTTCCAATTCTTTTGTGTATATACACTAAGAGTGGATGGAATTGCTGTGTCATATAGTAATTCTATGTTTAACTTTTTGAGGGATCACCAAAATGTTTTCCACACTGTCCGCATCATTTTACAGTCCCACCAGCAATGTATAAATGTTCTATTTTCTTTACATTTGTGCAAACACTTTTTATTTTCCATTAGAACTCATCCTAGTGGTATGTTGTGGTATCTCACTGTTGTTTGGATCTGCGTTTCCCTAATGATTAATGATGTTAACATCTTTTCATGTACTTAAGAATATTTTAAAATACACTTTAAATATTATAATAGTTTTAGATTTGCAAAGTCTATATAAAAATTTTAATTATATAATGATTTTTTAAAGAATTATTCCTTTATTGTGAAATTTTTATTTTATTTATTTTTGCATAGAGGAACTGGGGTGTAGGCCAGAGGTGCAGGGGCGGGGTGTGAAAGGATTCACCAGAGACAGAATGGGGAGCAGAACAGGCAGGTCTTCTGTAATACACTACCGAGGGGAGTAGCCAGGTGGAGGAGACAGGAGAGGTCTGCTGTGGGCCATGTGGGTTCGCTCCCTGGAAGGGGATCCAAACTCAGGCCAGGGGATCTAACTCAGGTCTTCCTGGTGTTAACGCTGAGACTTAATCCCTAAGTGACCAGGGAGGCCCCATTTTGTATTTTTCTTTTTCTATCTCTGTTCATTTTTGGTAGATATTCTTCTCTTTGCTATATATGAGAGCTTTCAATATTTCTTGTATGGGATAGCTAATGTTTATGAACTCCTTCAGATTCTGTTTTTATAGAAAGGCTTTTATTTCTCCCTCATATATGAAGGAGAATCTTGAAGCATATAGTATTTTTATCTTTAAGTATTTAAGACAGTTTTTATCTTTAAGTATTTCAAAGATGTTACTCCATTGTCTACTTGCTCATAGAGTTTCCTCAGAGAATTCTGATATGAACCTGATGGGAAAATCTTTGTAGGTTACCTGCTCTTTTTTTGCCCGGCCACCTTCAATATTATTTCTTTGTAATGAATTCTTGAAAGTTTCATGAGTATGTGCCTTTGCGTAAGAAGAGACTAAAATTTTTTCTTTGAGTTCTTCATTCATTCATACATGCACTCATTCTTCAAATATGCATTGGGTGAATGCAAATATGTCAAGATGTGGACAAGAAGTTATAACAGTGGGAGCCCTTCCTGGTGGCCCAAGGGGTTAACTATCAGCACTATGAAGCTATCAGCAGCCATTGCAGCATGAGTTCGATCCCCAGCCAGGGAGCTAAACCACAAGGTGCCGCAGACCTCTCCTGTCTCACCCGCTGCTGCTCCCCTTAGTAGTGTATTTAGGTCAATCACCTCTTCAGCTCCCCACTCTGTCTCTGGTGACTCCTCTCATCCCCTCCCCCACCTCTGGCCTACACCCCAGCTTGTATGCATAAATAAATAAATCTTTAAAAAAAATCTTAATCACCATATGTATTATAATCATGATTTTGAGCAAGACAAAGACCAATTATTCTAATGATTTAATGAAATAATAATTATAAATATCTAAAATAGTACATGTCAAATTATAAATATGTCTCAATATAAATGTTATTCTTTTGTTTTTAAGCCATTTAAAAATAGAAGCATTTTTGGCTCTTTGGTCATACAGAGAAATACTGAGGAGGGGATTTGGCTAGAAGCCATAACCTCTGGCACAGTGAAACATATGCAGTGAATAAGTAAGGCTTTATGCTCTTTGTTTCAATCATATGTATATATGCGTATGGGAAATGGATAGTGATACAAAGTGTATTTCTTATTCTGAATAGCAGGAAAAAAGAAAAGAAAAAATTAGCCTAGAGAAGGGTCTCAGCTAACTGGAGAGCAGGTTAGGAAATGTCAGCTTGCTTTAGCAAGTGGATCACATAACTTTTGTAGTTTTAGGCCCCAGTGGTGCCAAAAAGTAAAGTCAAAATACATTAAATACAGTTATAGATGAAGAGGATGTGGGGTCTAATCTAAAACACCGTAACTAAGGATTTACATGGAAAAACAAAGGAAGAAAAGAATTGCCATCTGCCTAGTTTTTGCTCCCATCATTTAGCTGTATGTTCCCAGCTCTCTCAGGATTCTAGAGGAAAGGTCACAAAATCAAGGTCAAACATCTGAAAAATGCAAATACTGTGAGTTTGGAAGCAGAAACATTCCCAAGCATATGCCAGCTTGTACATTTACTAGAGCAAGGGGCTAACTTTAATAATCAAAACTTCAGGGTCTTCCAACACTTAACTTAATTCAGAAGTTCTCTGAAAAACAGTAAAATCCTTTGGGCACCCAAACTCAGGCATGCTGAATTTCTCAGGCAGTCCTGTCAGGAATATTCAGGATAGAAGGACTCCAAATTTGGGCACAGACTCCCTGGGGAATGTCACTCAAAACCACTCTGGTTTGGCTAAGCC
Source organism: Scalopus aquaticus (assembly GCA_004024925.1). Classification (NCBI taxonomy): domain Eukaryota; kingdom Metazoa; phylum Chordata; class Mammalia; order Eulipotyphla; family Talpidae; genus Scalopus; species Scalopus aquaticus. The sequence continues at coordinate 54,895 of PVIJ01001345.1, forward strand.
TCCCCTCACTTAGGCACCAGTCCATAAACATGAGTTTAAAATTCCAAGAATGTGTTAAATCTGGAAAGTGAATAATACATTTTTAGGGGCATCATTAATGTGTTTGTAAGATTTTGTGGGGAACAGTTTTTCAAAGATGGCACAATTTAAGGAGCAAGGTTGCTTAGATAGCAGACTGCTTCATTATCCTGAGTCATTTTTGAAAACTCCATCTAGCATTTTCTGGATCAGATTTGTGGCAAGACAGAGTTGAGGAACCATATATTCACACTGTGAGTGACTTTAATCTTGAGAACTCTATGAATGGCTCCATAAGCCACACCTTTGAGTCCCATAATGTGATCGTAAAACTGGACTTTGTCTTTGGTTTCTTAAAATAAACTAGAGAGGGAGGAGGTAAGAAGTTCTAACAATGACACTTTTAATTCTAAGAAAGTGTATCTTTTATTTCTGTACCATCAGATTTAATAGGAATAGCAAAATGAGTATTTAATCAACATTTGTTGAATGCATAAATGAATGAAAACTAACAAATCTTGTGTCATCTTGGAATGTTTCATTCTTTTTCCACTTAGCCCCAGAGAAACTTAAGACTCATGTCAGAACATCTGAAATCAATGTTACATAGTTTAATAAGCCATCTGTATTAAACAAGAATAACACTTGACTGGCTTTCTTTGTAATGTGTTCAATTCTGCACTATTGCCAGCTTCAAAATATCTTCAAAATATCCACCAAAATGTGGGCCAATCACTGTAACTTTGATTGAAATCAAACTCCTAATACACTTGATTTCTTGAAACTCTAGGAAACTGTGGAAAAGGTAAGCATGGTAAAAGCCTGCAGAGAAACCCACCTTGACGAAGTTTCCCTGGGGTTCCAAGTCTACACACATTCTGCAGAACTTGACCAAGCTGCTGCTGCTATCTGTGATGATGGTTTATTGTCAAAGCCCCTGAAAAGTCTCAACAATTGAAACGGAACGCGTTACTGTGGACTGAATTTGTGTGATTGCTTCACGCATCTCCTTTCTTCTGGGATTATTAAAACTGCTGGTATTTTCTTTCCTGGTTGTGTGCAGAAGGCCAATCTGTATGCTACAGGAAAGGTAGTTTCATATCTGGTATTGCCAGTTACAATTATATTAAGGCAGTTAAAGTGGGTTTCTATCAAGTGACAACCAAAAATGTCCTAATACAAAAAATTACCTTAGCCTTGTCTGGAATCCTCAATGATCACTTAGGACATTGGTTAAATGTATTTTGGGACATTCAAAAAATGGATATTTTTGCGCTATCAAGAGTGATAAATATAGGTCTATATTTACACACAGGTAACTGGTGATATATTGGTGAGTGAAAAAGAATAAATAGATGATTTTATTCCATAAATTAACCATAATTCCAAATGGAGAGGGAAATTATAGGAGAGTCAAATATGTATGTGTATGTGTGTGTTTGTATTACTTATTTAACATACATCCAAAAGTAAAACATGGTTATCTCTTGATAACAGGATTTTGAATGACTATATTTAATGCTGCCTTTTTACTTGTGTATATCTTAAATTGTTCTGTAAAAACTTATCAGGGTATTTTTTAAAACATGGATATTGAGCACTCTACCCTTGGTTTCAATGTGTACTTTCCTTGTTTCTCATTCAGTTCTGTTTTGGTGCAGTAAATTGTTAAAGATACATGATAAAGAAAAGGAAGGAATATCAGAGAGCAAACACCTTCACTACTTTTTTTAAAACAAGCTCTGGTCAGTTTCATTAAAGAAAATTTTTCATAATTTACTTTGCACCAGTGTGTTCTGGCATGCTTTTAAAATGCTATTAGACTCACCAGATCAATGACACCTAGTGTGCAAACTCTGCAGTTTCCACCTGCTGTGCCTAATTCAATATTATTGCCACTGTCGTGATGGACACCAGTTTTGGCCAATGTGGCTTAGTACTCTATTTCAGATTTCAAGGTTGGACAGTTGTTGGTGAGGGTAACCAGTTTTTTTTTACTTTGTCTGATCATTTCTAGAGTTTGCTTGTGTCCCTTTTCATGAGTACTTCCCACTTCCCATAATGACTTGGAGCCTAGAGTTTATTGACTCCAATGACTTTTTAGTCTTCCAACTTTAGGTGCAGGATGGCCCTCAACCAAGAGTAGCTGCCAGGATGGCTGGGGAGAGAAAGGAAAGAGTTCCCACAATCAAGCACCTTCAATATTAAAACCATGTGTTATTTAAGCACTTATCACATTCCATTACTATATTTTTATGGAGTTGGTGGACAAAGAGATAAAAGAGATACAAATGTCTGTTATCAAAAAAATGCAAAGTTCCTCTTCTCAAGGATATTAGCAATATCATCAGGTAAATCTTGAGTGGAATTATGCAGGATTATATGCTAATATGAGATACTTGGTGTTTTAGACAGCTGAAATATTTGGGAAATTTTAGGGTAGATTCCCATGATACTTCTCGGATTGCTCTTGGTTCCTCAGAAATTTCAAAACTTCCAGTTACCAATATCCATTTTTCCCATGAAAGTGAACCAGAACCTTAGTCAGGACTAAATCCTCTTCTTGGGCTTCCTTCTCCTGCGTATTAAAAGAATATTTCACATATGATATCTTTTTTTTTTTTTAAAGATTTATTTTTTATTTATACATACAAGCTGGGGTACAGGCCAGAGGTGTGGGGCGGCAAGAGGGTTCACCAGAGACAGAGCGGGGAGCAGAACAGGCAGATCAGAAATACACTGCTGAGGGGAGCAGCGGGCGAGGCAGGAGAGGTCTGCCGCACCATGTGGGACTCTCCCCGGCTGGGCGTCGAACCCGCGTCGCCGCTGCCGACAGCTCCAAAGCGCAGCGCTTAACCGCTGCGCCACCAGGGAGGCCCACATATGATATCTTGAAAAGCACAAGAATTACTGTGAAGGAGAAGTGCCATATATATTGACCCCACTTACTTGTACTCAAATTGATGACAAATTGGTGTTCTCAAATTGGTGTATGCCATGAACTGGGATTCCTGAGCAGTGAAGCTACTGGAAACTAGGGGTGGAGTTGAGTAACCAAGTGCACCTGTATGGCAGAGAAGAAAGGAAGGTGCTCTCTCTCTGTTACTTTGGCTTCAACTTGCACCCAGGGATTTAGAGCAGAAGTGTGGAATGAGACTCATGGAAGAGACACATGAAGAGATACTTGGAAGACACACATGGGTGAGAGACACATGGGGACTCTATGCCTTGCCCTTGGCAGAGACAATGGCAGCCATGATCTTCATTTGGCATATTTTGCATTTTCTCTCTCTCCTTCTGTCCTAGCTCTCTGGAACCTGCCTATCCCTTAGCCTCATGACAAGCTTTTGCCCCTCAGTGGTTCTGCTTTAGGTCAACCCTGTGTGGATGTTTACCTGTGAGAGGATGGACAGTTTTCAGAGTTTTATTAGGAATATACTTTCTTTTCCTCTCTCTCTCCATTTACACTAATTCTACTAAAAATCTTTCACACTAAAAAGGATGCTCCTTTTCCCTTTAGGTGTACAGATAGCAGGACCTCTCTGTGCACTGCTTGATAGTTTGGGGTCTTTGGGTACCTCCTAAGTCACCTGCTAACATTAACATTTTATTTATTCCTGTCTAGCTGAAAATACTAAGGGGAGGAATGATACTGTAAGAAAAAACCACCGATCTGTTTCACTGTGAGGAAAAGAACAGGTTACCAAGTACACAAGAGAAGTATCTCCAGGAGGTGACAAGAAAATGGCTCTTGTTACCATTTACCTTCCACCTGAACTAATGATTTCTATCTCCCCTGGTGGTCTTCTCTAAACTGACTGTGGAGTCAGTTATCGTACTGAATACAAAGTATTTACACTGACATCTCCAAAATACACCTCTTGATGGCATTCTTCAAAATTAACAAATAACCGGGCCTCCCCAGTGGCGCAGCGGTTAAGCGCTGCGCTGTAGAGCTGTTGGCAGTGGTGAAGCGAGTTCGACGCCCGGCCAGGGAGAGTCCCACATGGTGTGGTAGACCTCTCCTGCCTGCCCGTTGCTCCCCTCAGCAGTGTATCTCTGATCTGTCTGTTCTGCTCCCCGCTCTGGCTCTGGTGAACCCTCTTGCCGCCCCAGGCCTCTGGCCTGTACCCCAGCTTGTATGTATAAATAAAAAATAAATCTTTAAAAAAAATTAATAACCAATTTATATGTCCTCCTTCTATGTATTTACATATATAACATTTTTTTCTTTTTTTTTTTAATTGTTATTTATGTCTTTTACATTTTGTATTCCCCTTGGGTAGCCCACCACCAGTTCACCCGTGATCCATCTCCATGGTCCCTTGTATTCTTTTCTATTCCATTTTGTGCCCTTATCCTCACCTCCCCCCGCTACCCCCCACCGCCCACTGAGTGTCTCTCTCCTATTTGGTTTCCCTATAGTCCTGTTATAAGTGAAACCATTCGATATTTTTCTTTTTCTTTCTGGCTTATTTCACTGAGTATGATTCCCTCTAATTCCATCCATGGTGCTGCAAATTGCATGTGTTTATCTTCTTTGAATGCTGAATAGTATTCCATTGTGTATATGTACCACACCTTCTTGATCCAATCATCTATTTTTGGACATCGGGGTTGCTTCCATACCTTTGCTATTGTGAATAGTTCCGCAATGAACATACGGGTGCATGTATCCTTTCAGATTAGTGTTTTTGTGTCCTTTGGGTAAATTCCCAAAAGTGGGATTGCTGGGTCGTATGGGAGCTCCATGTTTAGCAGTTTGAGGAATCGCCATACAGCTTTCCATAGTGGTTGGACCAGTTCACATTCCCACCAGCAGTGTAGAAAAGTTCCTTTTTCTCCACATCCTTTCCAGCATTTGTTGTTGCATATATAACATTTTTAGAAAAATAATGTAAAATATTACTTTAAAATAATTATAAATATAATATAAGCATATAATAAATAATTATAAAATTATAAATTTCTTTAACCACACCTGGAAAACTTTGGGAAGAAAGATATTTGGGAGAAAGAGAAGAAATGTACATTTTCTGGGCCTCCCTGGTGGCGCAGCTGTTAAGCACTGCGCTGTGGAGCTGTCGGCAGCGGCGACACAGGTTCAACACCCGGCCAGGGAGATTCCCACATGGTGCGTCAGACCTCTCCTGCCTTGCCCGCTGCTCCCCTCAGCAGTGTATTTCTGATCTGCCTGTTCTGCTCCCCACTCTGTCTCTGGTGAACCCTCTCACTGTTTCCACCTCTGGCCTGTACCCCAGCTTGTATGTATAAATAAATAAATCTTAAAAAAAAAAAAAAGAAATATACATTTTCTGTTTGTGGGTTTTTTTTTTCCCCTTGTGGAACTAGTATGAAAATGAAGTCTCAATTTGTGCGGAGTTTACTGTCTTACAGTTTTCTTCTCCTTCGAATCTACTGTGTTAAGAGATTGTTGAAATGCTCATGCAATGATTGTATTGGTATGTCACCGGTACCACAGCCCACAGCTCTCCAAATGCTTTAGAAATGTTTGCAAACTATTTCTCTTTAGATTCCACTAAATGATTCCATCTTCAGAATCCATAGATAGGGAGCAGGAGATTGGATTCTACATGGAACACTGTATTCCTTCAGATTAAAGGGAAGGCATAGAGGAAAGGGTGATTTAATTACTATGTATATACTCCGTGGCAGATTCAAAAAAACGCACTCCCCGACCCCCACACTATTATCCAAATATGCTGAATGGCAGATGGCCACATCCCCTACTGTCACAGAGCAGTGGTTCTGAGTGTTGGCTTTGGGTCACGTGTCTGGGTTCACATCCTAACTTATACTTCCAAACTTGGGCAAGTCTCTTAAATTCCCTAACTTTACTTTCTTCAATTGTAAAATCAAGGTCATTCATGTTAAAGTCAAGGTCAAATCTACTTCACAAAGTTGTTGTTATGATTAAATGAAATAATGTACGTAACTATCTTGGCTCACATGGTAAGTCTCAAAGTTAGGTATTTTATGGCATGCCCCATGAGAATACATTGCCAATGTGACAGCACAAGTGAGAGAAGTCAGAGCACTAGGATCCCACTTTACGTTTATTCAAGAAAAATCTGCTTTAAAATGAGATTAACTCTAAGCTCTTTGAAGGAAAAAAAATCCTTATATCCCTTGGTTTTAGCCACCAAATCTAAGTGGGCTTTGTACCAAAGGTCACATATCATGCATCTTAATGTCACACTTCACCTGGGCACTCATGTATTCATTTGACGAATGTATATACTGCATGCTCCATGCAATCATGGGTTTAGGTGCAGAATATTCAGTTTGCATAGGATAGATATGAGTTTTGACCTAAAGCTGCAGCTAGCTTTACAGACAGGAATGTACCAGGTGAAACAAAAGTAGACAGAAACTGTCCAAGATGGAGCAGAGAATTTGAGAGTGTCTCATACTGATACCTGGCAATTGGCAGGCTTAATTGCTTTGGAGCTTCAAATTATTTCTTTTATGTTTCAGCGCTACAATTTGCCTTTCTGTCACTCTCTCCATTCTGCCTTCTGTACCTCAGGTACTCCTTCCATTTTGGGGGTTATTTCACATCCAAAATCTGAAGTGAGCTAAATTCCAAGTCCTTTCCCCTTCTCAACTGCAGGAATTCCTGGAATCCCAAAGAGGGCAGATGGAGGAGTCTTAAAATACATGAAGTTCACCTGGCCATGTACTCCCAAGGTGGGAGTGGGAAAGGAAGGGGACCACTGATTCTAGGCAACTCTTGGCAACCAATCAGACTTCTAGAAAATGTAGTATGGAAGTGGGTAAACTCACAAGGTCAAGCTTGCTTGCAATTTGTAGAGGAATCTGTGACTCCACTCTAAGGCAGTATGCAAAATGTGAATTTTTGTGGGAAGATGCATTCAACAAATACTTGAGCATTAACCAGCTACCACTTTACTGGGAATATAGCAGTAAACCAAAACTGCCAAAGTTCCTTGTCCTCCTGGAGCTTACGTTTATTCAAGAAAAATCTGCTTTAAAATGAGATTTGAGAGGAAGACGAAAATGTAGACCATAGGTTCAGTCTACAAGAAGAATGTGATGCAAAAAATTCTCAGGAGTCAAGATGCTAGTTGTGTGTTGTTTACTAACACTACTTTAGGGAAACCTTAAAATTTCAGCTGATAGAGTCAGCCCCTGAGATTCTGACTGAATGGGTCTGTGTTACAGTGTTTGGTAGGGGTGGGGATGTATATTTTGAAGCTCACACTCATTTTGACTGAGTCAAGTTTGAGTCAAACCGATTACTTCTGAGAAAAGGGATTGGAAATAGTTTTTTTTTAACACCAAGAAGAGTCAAGGAAAATCGGTCACTTCTTTTTTTTCTTTCCACAAACACTGCAAGGCAAAAGGATTTTCAGTTCTGAATATCCCAAAAGAGAAGTATCAACATTGTCCTCTTATTTTTATTAGCACAGATTAGCACCCTACACACAATACTTTAATATTTAAATGTATGCCTACCTATTTGCTGATTCAGAAAGGAGGGGAATGTAACAGCAGCATGACTTGATATTCCACTACTATTGCCACTACTATTACTACTATACATTTTAAATTATATGCAACTTTATAAGTATTCATTTTACAAGTTGGACACTTTACAAGTGTTCCCATGAAATACTCTCAAGACTTTGTGAGGTATGGTTATACTTACATAAAGGGAGAAACGGAGCTTTTGAGAACTCAGATTGCTCAAGGTCACACACAGAGTGCACCAGCGGCGACCTTAACCTCAGAATCAGATTTCCGACCCCAGCCCCGGGGGCATGCCATCCTTTCTGAGTCCCTTTCATTCACCTCCCTTATTTAGCGCTTGGACTCTCTCCTGTGAACAAAAATGAACAAACAAGTTATAAATTACCGAGGAACCAAGAAATTGTTTGGAAGACTTTACCAACCAGGCTGTTTTGGGAAGTTTGGAGGAGAGGGCAGTCATCCAAACAGTGAATAGAATTATTTCTGTCTGCAGCCCAGTGGCTGGATAAGCAACCTGGCTGCGCCTCCCGGGCGAAACCAGCGGCGCGGCGACCCCCGGCTGCGAATTCCAAGAAGTGGCCGCCGCTCCCACGTCCTGGTAGACGCGCCCCGCTCAGCCGCGACGCTAGTGCAGATCCCAGACCCGGGGGCGATACTTATCTCCAGTGCTCGGGGCGGGTCCATAGGCTTCTGAAGTGTTAGGGATTAAAGACTAGCTCCAGAAGGCTTTGCTGGAAGAGCAGTTAAAAAGCTATATTCCTTTTATTTGGAAGACCTGAATTCCTTGTAGTCTTTTGGCTTCTAACTCTCGCTTACCGTCTTCCCTGTGCTCTAAAAAGTTGGCTCCGAAGTTTAAGGTTGCGGGTGTGTGTGGAAGCTTGTGACAGTGGCGGGGATCCCAGTTGGGCAGGGTGGAGCAAGGGAACACACACCGATTCCTCCCCAGGGTTACAGAAACAGTGGAAGACCCCGCTCCGGGCCCGGAATCTACCGGCGCGGGGCAGGCGGGGAGCTGGCGCTCACCTCTAGGGCTCCGGGGTTTGAGAGGGAAAGGCGGATGGGACTGGGGGTGGGGACGGTCGACTAGCTAGGTTGGGTGACCGACAGCGTGGCCAGCCACTGGCCAAAGGCGGTAGGGAAGTTTAGGGCCGGAATGAGTGCGTGCGTGTGTGCGTGAGTGTGAGTGCGAGTGTGCGAGCCTACCCAACCCCCACCTGTTTGAAATGTTTTTAAAATGCCTAAGCCGGACTATTCATGTTTCAAAAGTTGCAAATAATTGGAGTCAAACACGAGCGCGCTCCCCTAACTCCTAAGGGACCTGCTGAGTCAAGGACACTGAACGAAAGGAGAAATTAGAGGGGAGGTTGAAGAGGGTGTAAATTGCCTTTCCGAGCTTCGGTTTTAGGACCCAACGGGAAGCACTTTGGAATCTCTCCCTTCGGAAAGGAGGGGTGGGGCGGGCCGGGCTGCTGGCGGCCTCGGGACGCATGCGCGCGCGTCTTCTCCAGCCGGCCGCTGCGCTCGGCGGCGCGGAATAGAATGAACTGTAACAAAACAAGGATAGCCTTTGTATCTGCTTAAAGGGGCCGCAGGCGCTTCCCTCCCGATCCTCCCTCCCCCTCCAAACCCCGCTCGGCAACAGCGTCTCCAGGGCTCCCAGCAACTGACTGGAAGGTCTTCTCTTACCCTCTGGAACAGCCCGCCAGCGAGGAAAGGCGAACCAGGAGGGAAGCAAAGAGGAGACACGGCATTTCTAAGAGGCAAGAAAGAAAGGAAGGAAGGGAAAAAAAATACCCCAAGCGGCGCACAGTGGACTCTGGTCGTGGAGAGCACGGTCGGGCGCCGAAACGTGGACCAGGAGGCACCGGAATGCAAACAAAGCTCGTAGGCGCCTTTGCAGGGCTAGCGGGGAAGCCGAGAAAGTTTGTTTTATGATGGCTTGAGTGCACGAGTGCGTGCAGGGGAGCGAGGTTGCCAAGTTTCTCTCTCCCGTTGCATTATTTGGGGGGCAGGAAGCAGGGAGATGTCTCTCCCATGAACCAGCGGAGGCTTGGGGACTTGTACTGTGGGGGGCACCTGCCTCTCATTTTACTATTAATCTTTTTTGGGGGGGAGGAGGGGTGTAACTCATAATGTCGAAAGTGATCCAAAAGAAGAACCACTGGACTAGCAAGGTTCACGAATGCACCGTGAAGCGGGGACCACTGGGCGAGCTTGGGGTGACGGTGCTGGGGGGCGCGGAGAACGGGGAGTTTCCGTATGTCGGAGCGGTGGTAGCTACCGAGGCTGCGGGGCTTCCCGGAGGCGGCGAAGGCCCGAGGCTGGGTGAAGGGGAGCTGCTTCTGGAGGTGCAGGGGATTCGGGTGTCCGGCTTGCCCCGCTATGACGTTCTGGGAGTCATCGACAGCTGCAAGGAGGCCGTCACCTTCAAAACCGTCAGACAAGGTAACACCGGACACACCTCTGGGAGGCGCCCCCAGGAGAGGGTAGCCGTGTGCGATTTCCTTATTCGCCCCCACCCCCATCTCGATTTCCCGCTTTCCTCTGCCGAGCGCAGCATTGAGGGAAATAGAGACCATGCCCCCTGTGGTGGTGAAATATATAAAGTTGTTGTGAGTTGCTGGCCCACCTGCGTTGGGAAGAGGGGGGCTCCGTTTGCTCAGAGAAACAGGGGCTTGTTTCCCAGGCCTGGTTTGCCAACCTGTTATCTCAGCCACCAAGTGCTGCGTAGGTTTGCCAGCTCCTGAAGGAGAGTTAGGGAACCGAGACTGGGCAAAGGTACTAGCTGCCCTGGCTTTTTGGAGCATCGATGCAGCAGGCGCCGCTGCCGCGTTGTTTGGCCACTTGTCGTTCTCAAACCTGGAGAATGGGTATGAAGGAGGAGACAGTGTATGGTTATTGGAAAATAGTGTTCACCCCACACCTCTCCAGGTGGGTTCGGGCAGTTCCTAAACCTGCCGCCTGAGGATCCTGCATTCTCCCCACAGCTGAATGACGCATGTCTCCAGCGTGTGGCCCAGTCACAGGCGTGGGGGAAGATGGGGGTTATTTCTCCCTCAGGGTGAATCAAGTCTTCTGTGGCCTCTGCCACTACCATCATCATCTTCTTCATCATCACCATAATCGATAATGATCGCTATTATTCATTGTTAGCTTACTATCTGCCAGACTCCGTGTAAAATGTTTTATTCACATTTCTAAGAGTGAGTTGTTATAAACCCCATACTACAGATAAGGAAACTGCAGCTGATACTGTTTAAATTACTTGCCCAAGGTTACCTGCACTGAAAGTGAGAAATTGAGTCCTGGGAGCTTTAAGCCCCAGGAGGAAGAGGTATGGGATTACTAACCCCTAGGGACTACGGGGGCTGACTTGTGAGGAGGGAGTGGAAGACAATTCCTTTCTCAGATACCTGGAGAGGAGTAGTGACCTCTTATAAGAGTCATTCCATGGCAGGTGGTGGTGGGATTCCTGACATCTCAGTTTTGTGCTTTCTCTCCCTTTATCAGCCCAACACACCCGACTGCCTTAAAGGGATTTCCTTATACAACCAAGCAGTGTGACTCAGGTTCTCTCCCATGAAAGCAGTAAAGGAGGTGGCAATGTTGAGCGTGGTGAAAAGTTCCCATATGTGCCTGCTGGGCTGGAGGGGTGAGCAGCAGCTGGAGGAATGTGTCAAAGGAAAGGAGAGCAGAGATGGTCCTCTCTTGAAACAGGCGTTGTCCAGATGAAACTAAGAGGGGGCCAGGGGTTAGAGGGAGCCTTTTAGTAGCTTTGGGAATTGAGTGACTGCCACTTATCTATAGAAAGTGCTTTCCATTATATTCTCATCCTCCACTTGGACACCTCCTCCAAGAAGTCCTCCAACATTGTTCCAGGACAAACAAATCCTTCCTTTGGGCTCCTCTAAATATGTACCTTGTAGTTTTTTACTTATTCTGGACTATGAATTAGGTTCCTTCCCTCTTTTCCATACAAGACAGTAAGCTAATTAAATGGAGAGACTGTACCTCACTCGTTGCAATCTCTCCAGATTTTCCTTGAGGCCCCATCTTGCCTCACCTGTATCTTCATCTGTAGTCTGGCTTTCTTATGGGTGTTACATAAGCTGCTAATATGAGGACAGTGTGCAGAACAGTGTTTGGCACATATGAAGTGTTCAATAAAGATTAGCTATTATTGTCATATTCAATTGAATTTGAGCAGTTACTTATGCCTAAGTCTAGGATTTTAGCATCAGGAACCTGTATTATAAATTTGATAATTTGTATTGGTAGACTAAATAGAGCTGCAGAGGAAGTACTGTGTCAAGAAATTTGATGGGAACAGCTGCAGTTCTCAGTTCAGAGGCATATGGAGAAAGGACTGGAGGAAGGCCAGGTAGGGACACCTGCCATTGAGAGACCTGCCTATTCCTCTCTGATAGGTCCTGTGTGGGAACTTGTTTTCATTGGGTAAGATGCTGCATATGACTGAACCTTTGGCGCCATCATTTATCAAAGATCTGGCAGGCATTGCCCCAGGAATGTCTCGTTGTGGGTCTTAGGAAGGATTGGCCAGATAATATAGTGTGTTTGGAAATCCTTGGTTTGCAAGGAAGGTATAGTGTCTCTAGGTATTATTTCCTTCACCCAGAACCCTTCTTTGAGCTGTACAGGAGTGTTTATAGCAGGTGTGTGTGTGTGTGTGTGTGTGTGTGAGTGTGTGTGTGTGTAAATCTACTCACTCTCCTTGTAATGGGATAGAATAAAGATGCAGATGAGGACATTCAGATGGCCTGGAATTCACTACAACACAAAAGCTCTTGGAATGTCTTCATTACTGTAAAGATGGTACTAGAAAACATTTCACTAGTTTTATGTGGGTATTGTATTGAGAATATGATTTAAACTATGTGACAGGATTGCTCTTACTTTGTCTTCCTTGATGTACTTTAATCATACTAGGTGGGTTCATTTTGGTAGATAGTGAAGGAAAATGTGACTTTGTGTTGTCTTGCAGCCTGAGCTAGCCACTGCCAGGGACATGGGTCACTCTGGGTGCTTTGTATGGAAATGTCACGATCTTCTTGTGGGAGAGAGTTCTGCTGTTTCTATTTCATGGCAGCTCTCTGGAAAGATGCAAAGACCAAAATAGTCTGTAGCAAATGGTATTATGTGAAGCAGGACTAGATTGTGAAAGAATCAAACTAAGTGGATCTACCATTTCATTTGGAGTAGATTCATTTTAAATGGAGAAGACAGTCTTTTGCACCAAGGGTCTAAGAAAAGGTACATATATATGTTATATAAAATGTGTTACATTATATATGTAGTAAAGCACATGTATACTTTATAGGTATAGATGTTCGTAGAGTAACATGCACAGATAGTTCCCGTCACCTCCTTCAGAGGCAAAACCTGTGTGATTTTTTTTTTTCATCACAGGTTAGTTTTGTCTGTTTTGACCTTCATTTGAATGAAATAATGCAGCATGTACTCTTTTGTGTCTGGATTTTTTCATTCTACAAAATATTTTGGAGATCACAAATCCTTGTGTGTTTCATTGTTCTTTTATATTGGTGAGTGGTATTCCGTTGTACCCATATATCAGTTTGCCTTTTTGCTTGTCAGTGGACTTTGGACTATTTATCATTGTTGGCTATATGAATGAAGCTGTTATAAATGTTCCAGTTGCTCTACATTCTTTGCCAATCTTTGATCTTGTGTGAATTTTGAATTTCATCCATTCCAGTGTATGTGGAAAAAGAAAAAAAATAATTAAGGAAACTTTGCTATAAGATGTACTAGCATTTATTAAGCACTTGCTGTAAAATGTGCTAAGATCTGGGCTAAGCTAGTGCTTTATGGACATTTTGTTCTTCATGCCTCACAACTGAACTCATGTGTGGGAAAGTGAAGTTCAGAGTGTTTGGGGAACTTTTCCAAAAGTCATACAATTGGTAGAAGAGGAGGGGGAACTCAGCTGTGCTGGATCCCAAAACCTGTGCCCCCAGTTCTGAGTCATTGGGTGTCATGGTAGGGTCTCCAAACCGGTGTTATTAATGTCACCTGAGACCTGGTTAGATAGGTAGTTTCCAGGGCTTCACTCCTGGCTTACCAATTCTGAAACTCAGGGAGGTGAAGAAACCCAATGGGTATTTTAAACCCTCAGGTGATTCTGATGCTTGCTCAGTATTGACTACCACTGCCCTGAGGTATAGGGTGTCACTGAGAGTATGACCTCACATGAGGAAGGGCATCTGCGTTTCAGAACAAGCTCTTTCAGTGAGTGCTGTCATCTCCTGCAAGTTACCTCTTTTGGCCTAAGCATTCTTCATGTCAACAATTAAATGGGCATGGCCCTTGAGGTCTTTCGTACTCATGAAATGATGTGGTTCCAGACGCCAAACCCAGACAGAAAAGGTTTAAAATGGTGATTGTAGTTTCACAAATGGGTAATATTATAAGTCATTCTTACACAATTTTGTAGGTGAATTCTGTGGTTTTGCAAATTACCTGGGAACTTAACTTGTCCCACCATGGTTTTTTCAGGCAGAATGGAGACAATAAATAGGACGCAATTTAAAAACCATAAAAACCACAGCAACACCGCCAATCGCCTCCTCCCAGGGAGGAAGGGAATTTTGACCACATGCAATTGAATATAGTTCTTTGTGTCTTTGTTTTTGTTTTAGAATATATTATGACAGCTCTGTAACAAAATAATTCTGTTCTTACTTTAATACACTGTGTCTTATCTTTCTTGTTTCCCCCACTGAATTCCTGCTTCAGGGTCTCTGGGCATGTTTTCTCTTTCCCCTTAGATAGTCACAAGATTAACTCTTTTTTTTTTTTTTTTGCCTTAAGATTTATTTATTTGGTCCTCCCTGGTGGCGCAGCAGTTAAGCGCTGAAAAAAAAAATTATTTGTTTATGCTTATAAGAACTAGATTGAGGTGTAGGCCAGAGGTGTGGGGTGGTGAGAGGATTCACCAGAGACAGAGTGGGGAGCAGAACGGGCAGATCGACTGAAGTACACTGCTGAGGGGAGCAGCGGGCAAGGCAAGACAGCAGAGGTCTGCTGTGCCATGTGGGAAGCTCCGTGGCTGGGGATCAAACTCTGTGCTGCAGTGGCTCTGGATAGCTTCATAGTGCTGAGACTTAACCCATTGCACTACCAGGGAGGACTACAAGATTAACTCCTGTCCTTACTGTCTCTTCAGAGGGACCTTCATTGTTACAGCACACATCAGGTGGTGTGCTGTAAATACTTAAAAACAGGCTCTGGTAGAGGAGAGATGATCTGAACTGGGTAAGAGACATAAACTTTATTCTCCCCAGCCAACGTGAGCTGGCCCCAGCAACTTGTGTCACTGTGTTTAATGTCATCACAGCCTTGTCACAATTACATGTGTATCTTAATTTTTTCTTGTTTATTTGTTTCCCCTAGAATGTAAGCTCCATGGAAACAAGAAGCTTACCCCAAACTGTTCATCCCAGTGCCTAAAGTTATATCCAGCAAATCATAGGTGCTTGCAAAAGCCTGTTGGATGTATGAACGAATGAATGTTCCATTATGGCTTCTTCAATGGTCTGAGACATCTCTGCCCCTTTTCTCTCTTTTCATCTTTTATTACTTCTCATTTAGGATCATTGTATGTGTTTGCTTTCTCATCACCACATCTTCCTATGAACTGATTCCCAGTGTCTACTAATTTATAGTGAGTTATAAATACATGGCTGGCAGGATGAATGAATTATCTTTAAGTATTTCTGCCTGTTGACTTTAACTGGAGTTTAAGAAGTGAAATTTCAGCTGTCTAACAGGCCGGATGATGAGGTCTTTTCTATTTTTTGTTAATGTGGGACCTGTTCTACGTCAACCTCCTTAAGAATGACACTTTACCTCTGTTTTCTTATAGCATCATCCAGTATACAGGATTTCCAGCCAACAGCAAAGCAGATTTTTCCTACAAAAACCAGTCTGATTTTGTCCTCTCTTGCTTTTAAATTGTGCTTTGTGTTTATATGTCCCTTTTTTTTTTTTTAATTTAAACTTTCAAAAATCAATCTGTTATTGTTTTCGGGGCCAAAAGACCACTCTCCAAAGGATATTTTTGGGTTGTACTGTGGAACATTCCACAGCTTTTACAAAAAATAATACAAGGACAGGCAACCCCACTTGTCCATTGTTTCTCATGGCCAACCTTTGCCAGTGGCTGTGTTATTTAAAAATAGATTCCTTGACCTTATGATGCAATGGCAGACATTGGCTCACTGCATTTGTTGGCATTCATTACCTCGCTAGTTTCGGATGGTAGAATTGATGATCTCCACCAAGGGGAATTAAGTGGTTTATAAGAGAAAACATTCTGACATCTCCTACCACAAGGGTTTATGTGAAGGATGTTGCTTTATAAACGATGGTTATTTAATATAAAACACCAGTTTCTGATGTTAGTGGTTCCTCCTTAGAGTTTGTATGTATGTGTAACAGGATATACTGATTTTGTATACACTGAGAATAAAGGCTGTCAGATTCGTTAAGGGCTGACATTCACGTCCTTAAAAAGTGGGTTTACTTAATTTCTGCCTGTCTCTGTGCAGCTCCTATGTGAGGTCTATACCCTTGAAAAACCCCTAGTAAACATGGAGCTTTGCGGTTCTGCCACCCCTATGGAGGTCTGCATCAAGGTAGTATTTCCTGTGAATTTGTTTTGGTGTTTGCACAGCTGAACCGCCAAGGAGGTCAAAGACACACCTGTGATATAACATTCTTCTTTATAGTAAAGTGTCCTTGAGTCCATTGTGTTTTGGATGTCAACATTTCTGAACGCATGTAGTCCATTTGGCAAATATAATTTGAATGATATCTTTTGTGATTAAATAATAATCTCATGGGTAAGTAAATAATGGATTGTGCCCTATTATTTGTAATCATTTTTGTAGTCTCTGTCTCAGGGTGAAAGTTGAAGTCCTTCCATTGATTGGCAACCCCCCCAACTGTGCCCCTTCATCCTACCTCCCCCCCGCCCCCCGACTTGGCCCATGATATTCCTTCACTCTCCCTGTCCATCCCCTATAGTTCCCACTTTGATATCTGGAAGACTTGCTGTCTCCTGAATTTAACATCTTTCTTTCTTTCTTTTTATTTTTTAAGTTAACTTACATTTTTGAGGGTTTATTTATTTCTTAAATGTCACCTTCTCAATGATGTCTTCTCTGGCCACATTATTTAAAATGATTACTCCTGGCCTTGTCATTCCCTATTCCCTTTCTCTGCTTTATTTTACTGCATAATATAAAGATGACTTCAAAATAAGAAGTTCCTATTGTCTTTTCTTCTAGAATGTAAGCACGGAGAGGGCAGGGCTGTTAGGTTTCTTTTCTCTGCTGCATGTCAGGTACCAAGAAAATTGAATGGTGTATACTAGATGCTCTAGTATTTGTTGAGGGTTCACTGTCAGATTTAGAACCAGAACCAATCTCTCCCAAGTTCAGTTTCCTTGGAATATTCTGATCTTTGAAAGGCTCTGAAAATTGAACTGTGTGGGTCAGGCAACTTTGCAAAGTCCCTCACCCTCAAAGGGACTGTGAAAGGTTCTTCCAGGCACTGTCAACTGTGGGTGTGGGATTTTTCTGTTACCATTTCCAGTCTTGTGAGGGTGAGTTATATAAGAGAATTATATATTCCTGGCTAAGGTGTCAATTCCTCCATTATTGCCAATGGAAGCATCTGTGTGCACCTTTAATGAGATGCAGTTATGTTTTCGACAATAAGGCTAATCTTTTAGCCCATTATAAGACAAGATTGAAGCTCTCTTTATGGACAGTGGCATGATGGTATAATTAAATGGTCATTATATCCTGATTATAAGCCATGTTTCAAAATTATTGCTACATAGAGTGTTAACAGCACTGCAGTATTGCTCCTAAAATAATACAAAGATGTATCAGATTGTTGATGTGCTATGGATTTGGACACAGGCCAACCTAGATTAGAATTCAGGCTTTTCCACTTACAGGCTGGTGACTCAGGGTGAGGTACTTCACTTCTTTGTGCTAGGACTTCCTCCTCTAAAAATGGGGATAATAGTGATACCTAATATCCTAAGGTTGATGGAGGAATAAAATGATATTTCAGTAGTCCTCAAAGCAGCGCCTGGCACATAGTGAGTGCTCAATAAATGTTGGCTTCCATTCCTGTGTGAATGTTCCCCATTTGAAAGCACTTAGGAGAGAAGAAAGATCTCTTGAGAGATGGAGATTGTGATACACAGTTCCCTGGAGAGATTTTCAAGTCTAGAAGAAAACCTTGTTTTTTTGCATGATTCAGAGGCTGATTTTTTTAAAAGTTGGAGACGGGATTAGTGCAGACAAGCAAGAAGAAAACCTCTAGACCTCACTATGCGTTGGTGGAGGTGTGAGCTGCCTGAACTTCTCCCACATTGTCGCTGGTGATAAATTCATTCTAATGATTGTCCTCAGGCTCCAGGTTGTGATAAAGGTGTAAGGAGGGAGTCTGAGTCTCTCCCTATTTATTGGGAGCTGGCAGGCCAGTACCAGCAAGGATGATCCTTGAGAACTTGATGTTGAGGTCCTGGCGTCATGTCTTGGATCCCACATCAGGAATGGCTGCGGGTGGGGGGGCAGTTGGGCTTGGAGTTAAAAGGGTTTGGAGTCAGACTGGTTGGGTTCAAGTTCAATTTCTGCCACTTCTCAGCTAAGTGACTACTGGCACATTAACCTCCCCAGAGCCTCATTTCTCTCAAATGAAAATGGAAACAATACCTACTTCAGGGTGCTTGTGAAGATTAAGTGACAAGATATATGCAAAACCCTTCATACTCTGCTTTGGCATGTAAGTTGCACTTAACATGTCTACAGAACAGCAGCTGTGACCACTTTCATTTGCAAAATGGAGACCCCTCAATGAATTCCTCTAAACCTGTGATTCTCAACTCAGGGGATGAGGCGAACCAACGCACTTTTGGTGATGCCTGGGAACAGACGGCAGGATGGGGGAGTAAAGGCCAGGGATGCTGCTATACATTCTACAGTGCACAAAGAAACAAAGAATTATCAGTCTCAAGTGGCATGAAGGCTGAAGTTGAGAACACCGTGCGCTAAGATTTACCCTCATGATTGAGACTGGGAATCTGAATTAGGGGTGGTTGGCAAGTATTTGTAAGTCTTATTTATTAATCTGACATGACAGTGAGACCCAGATTAAAGTTTTGCCTGGGTAGGTGATTTCATTCTCATTTCAGCCATGAGAATATTAGCTGAAGATGTCTAGTAGTTTGTCCTGGTCCTATTAGTTGAAATTCAAGCTCAGATCTGTCTGGAACCAAAATTCTCCTCCTAGGTTTCCATGCTGCATACTTGTTGACTCCGTAACTAAGAGATCCCCCTGCCCATTGATGTTGGGGGTCTGTGTACCTTTAGTAGACTGTACCATTGTGCCCCAATACAGCACACCATGCCTTGTGACCCCACTGAAGATAGTCCTAGAAGTTAAAAATGGATCCCCCAAGTGTTCTCAGAACAGTGTGCTGCTTCGTATTTTCAGGCGATTCTGCTTGTGGGCTGGCCTACTCTGCTCTCCCTCTTTCCCCCATCAACCCTGCTGGTTCCTGCCTCCTCTTCACACTCTCCCTTTTCCACATACATCTTTGTCATGATTCATGAAATTGTTTTCATGATTTCAGGTATGACAATAGTGTCTTTTTAAGTATAGGTTTGTCTTCTGTCTCCCATACTGGATCCTGTATTTCTGGAAGGCAGTATCCCCTGTTATGTCTCTTCATAATCTCTGCCCTCTGAAGATACTCCAGAAATATCTGTTAACTGAAATCTTTTGAGAGTAATGAGTAGGCATAACTTTTAAATAAATAAAAATTCTTGTCTAAGATCTTGTTGGCTAGAATATCTGTGGCTTATTTTTAAGGCATATTGAATATACTGAGCCATATGTCTGACTTTTCCGTGATGATTTAAGATGGTTTTCTGCCAGTTGTTGTAGCATTTTGAACTGTAGAGAAAATATTGAATTAATTGTGTGGAAGGTCTTGGAGAGCCTTTATTCTGACCAGATGTGTACAGTGATTGAGACTTATGTGATGTGGCCATGGAAGGCATCACTTTGGCTTGATTGAAGTAGAGTCAGTATTTTACCACCTGGATTCCTGGCCAAGTGTTAGCATTTACATCTGACGGGGAGAGCTTGTTCATTTCCTCCTCCAGCTATCAGCCTGTTTAAGTCTGTGTGACTTAAGAATTCAGAGCTCAAGATCAAGTTGTTAAAAAAGAACTTTCTTTGGTATTGATGTGTGTGTGTGTGTGTGTGTGTAATAAAAATCATCTAGATTTTCATTTCTAATCTTTTAAAAACACAAATAGTATCGTATCTGTATGATTGTCAGTCACTATCCAATGTTGGTCTGTGCTTTCATAGTTTGTGTTTTTCTTTTGGGAAACTTGAACTTTTTTCCCCTTGTTGAAATAATGAGAGATGTGAATATGAAAGGGAACTTTATCCACATTGCTCATAATTCTACTTCAGACCAATGCATATCTTAACACTCCTTTTCCCCCAGACATTTATACATATATAAATGTTTATGTTCACACACATACATGTATATCTTGGTGATTTTTTTTTTAGGGGGGAGGGTCCATTTTTTATGAAAATTGCATCATTCAAATTCATGACTTGCTGTTTTGGCAGGATTTTTTGGGGGGAGGGGTGCCTAACAATATATCATGGACATTTTTCTACACTACATATGTAGACCTACTTTACCATTTCAGTGACTGTCGAATCCATTTTTGGTTGTGCTATATTAAACCATGGCTTTGAGGATGAACATTTAGGTTGTTTTCAGTTGTATCCTATTTTATACAACACGTCAATGTGCATCCTTGTACAGATTTTTTTTTTGGTTTGGCTTACATGAATTTCATCTTCTTGAGACTCTTACCATCATGTTACTCTTCAAAGAGTATATTATCTTGTATTACTCTGCCTATATATGAATGTCTTGTGTTTCTTAACTCATTTATAGGTTCTAATACTATAACTGTTTATAATAATCATCACAAACTCAAGTACTGAGAAGGTATTTTAAAGACATTAGGGAGTGTTGAGGACTGTAGTAAACTGGAAGAACATGCTCTGTTCACCAGGGAGCAGTTGCCACTCAACTTCATCTTATTGCTGTCATGTGGGAACTTTGACCTAAGGTTGCCAGATTTTTCAAGTTTTCAAGAGAATCCATAAGCTTGAATTTCTTCAAACAAACCAACTTTGCCAGTTAAAAAATGTTGGTTCAAAGCTCTTTCAAAAGCCTGGATCAGCCAAACACAATACATCTGGGAGCCATATCGGTCCTCAGGCGACAAGCTTGCAGCCACATTCACTTGACATCTCTCATGCGTCATTTTTCCAAGACCAGTAATCACATTTCTTACTCTCATCTATATTCTCAAGGTCCCAGGATAGTGACCAACTCAAAATGAGGGTCAGTGCATGTTTGTTGCAGTGAACAATAAGCTCCAGTAGTGGTTCAGTTTGTCACTCTAGTCCACATAAGTTTATTTGAAGATCAAGTAGTGATAGCTCCCCATTCTAATTTTGGGGAGCAGGGGAAAGTTAGCTTTTGACAGCTGACCATAATTCTTTCTTTCTGTCCTTTTTGATTGTAATTCTTGGAATATTTTGTCTCAGAGTCCTGGTCTCCTGAGTGTTCAAATTGAGTACAAAATGGCATCCTGGCACTGATATTTATATTATATAACTGTGTATTGGGAATAGTATTCATATAGTATATGTTCTCTGCTTGGGGTAATTTTATAGTGAAAGATATGACCTTACAAATAAAAGAATGAATGAGTTTTATGTATACCACTTAGGGAGATTTTAGCTTATTTAGACATTCTATAGATAGATAAATTGAGACTCTAATCTTTACTTCAAGAGTGGATGTTGTCAGAACATAATTAACCTCAATGACTGGTGGGCATTTATTCTTCAGTGCTATATGGCAGAGTTTTGTTTCTTAAAACCCTTCTTGCTTTCCTGCCTGTATAATGGATTTTTCTGTGTGGTACCATTCATGTTCGGCACCAGGTTTGCTGCACTTGGATAGGGAAATGGACTCAGGTAAATCAGATGAGAAGTTTAGTCAATACAGTTTTTCTATTAAGGATCTAAACAAGGAAGGGCCTATAAAACAAAAACTATAAAAATGGCAACAAAAGTTCATTGTGGAGTTTAAATTGTGCTAGGCTTGGGTTTATACTGTGTTCCTATTCTCTCCTTCTCTGGACCCCTTCCTTCTCTCCATCCCTATATATCAAAATAAGAACATTCCAATAGTTTGTCTGGGAATTCAATTTTAGCTGGGATGTTCTATATGTAATTCAGGACTTTGGATGTGAGACAAAACTCAGGAGAGTTTTCAAATTTAGAACTACCTATGTCATGGTATCTACTTCATTATGATAACCACATTCGGGGCACCAGAATCCCCTAAGTTCCTTTGAAATTTGGCCTCTCATACTACTTTAAAATGCTCAATGAGGGCCTCTCTGGTGGCGCGGCGGTTAAGTGCTGCCCTATGGAGCTGTGGGCAGCGGCCCTGCTAGTTCGATGCCCAGCGGGGGAGATTCCCACATGTTGTGGCAGACCTCTCCTGCCTCGCCTGCTGCTCCCCTCAATGGTGTGTTTCCGTTAACCTGCCTGTTCTGCTCCCCACTCTGTCTCTGGTGAACCCTCTCGCTGCCCCACGCCTCTGGCCTGTACCCCAGCTTGTATGCATAAATAGATAAATTTTACAACAAACAAAAGAAATGCTCAAGGATAAACTATAGCAGGGAAAACATGTCCCGTGGTGTTTCAGGCCAGGTGATCCTGATACTTAGGTAGAGTCTAGCGAGGGTGAATCACACCTTGGTGCAGACTACTTAACGGTATAAAGCTACCATTAAGCTGTCCTGTACATGCAAACTCTTTAGAAAGCAAAAAGGGTTATCACAATATTATACCAGTATTATTATTTATAAGGAAAAAGTCAGAGAGATTGGATTCCCAGCAAAGGAAACATTTTTTTGCAGCTATCGCCTATTTAAGTCTCTGTAAGTTTGTGAGAAAATGCTGCCATAAGGAAGAAAGGCCCTGGGTTTCTTAAGCAATGTGAATCTGTTTGAGACATTGGAGCTAAAAATACAAGCTCCAGCTATTCTGAAATAATTATCTTAAAGAAAGATGATTGTGAGAAGAAGGCATTAATGGGAATAAAATAGCTGGTTGATACTCCTGGAGTCTTTTTTTTGATGGAAGAAGCCTGCATATCCGTGGGGCTTAATAAAACATGCTGTGTCACCCTGTTGCCTGAATCCCTGGGAGAAAAGGGATTCTGAAAAGGCTGAGGGGAAATTTGTAGCCCTGTGCACCTGTCACCAGGCACTTGTCTTCACCTGATGGCGGTAGCATATTGCAGGCAGAACTGCTTGGAGAAAATGATCAGCTTTGGAAAGCGGTGCACAAATTTGGTTTGGGTGAATAGAGAGTTTATCAAAATTACCTGGGAGAATTTTCAAGCTAAATGCTTCATGAGTGATTCTGACTCATGTCTTCCTGCCCAGCAGGTTCCAGATGCTTCAACTTTGAAGAATGGTCATAACATTACCAATAATTCCAAATTATCCAGGGTGTTTATTAAATATGGGGCTTACCAGACTCTAGTCCAGAACTATGGAGTAAAAAACATGTAAATCCATAGCGTTTAAGAACATTTGCGATGATTGTGGCAAGTCCAGAGTTTGCGATTCCAGGCTCTAAAATACTGGAATTTTCAATGCCAGTCACTTAATAAATGATGGTAAAGACCCCAGTCTATACTCAAATGAACACTGACTAGGAGAAGGAGTCAAGCATAGAAAAACAAATTGGGCTTTTTGAACTACTACTTTTAGGATGGCAAATACCTGGTGTATGCACGTGTGGGTTTGGAAGGTCATTTGTTTTCTTTAGGATCCTAGCATGAGTCTGGTATTTAGGGTACACACTTGCCTTTTTAAGAGAGAAAAGGAACTCTGAAGGAAAGACAGCTCTATAGAGTAGAATTTTCTGTGAGGTGCACATACTCTTTATCTGTGAGGTCTAATATTCTTCCCACAGGCACGTGTGGAAGTTGTACACATAATATATGGCCAGTAGCTACATTTCATTAGCCACACTATGAACATTTCCACTCCATTTACATAGAATTAATTTAATTCTTTTTTTAAAGGTTTATTTATTTATGCATATTAGAACTGGGGTGAAGGCCAGAGATGCGGGTGTGTATGTGTGTGTGTGTGTGTGTGTGTGTGTGTGAGAGAAAAGGTTCACCAGAGACAGAGTGTGGAGGAGAATAGGCAGATTAACTGAAATACACTGCTGAGGGGAGTACAGACGAGTCAGGAGAGGTCTGCTGCGCCATTGGGAAGCTCCTGCCATAGCTTCATAGTGCTGAGACTTAACCCCTCGCGCCTCCAGGGAGGCCCTAAATTTAGTTCTTAAGTAACCACATGTGGCCAATGACTACCATATTGAATTATGAAGGAGACAGTTCCTTTACAAATGGTAAGAACAGTCACAGATCTTTGCTGTCTCATTCATTTGCTCCAAGAGGGAGAGGCAGGAATGACAATTTGGATTGTTGTTTTTTAATGTGAAAGTTTAAGATAGGTAGTTTTTAGTGTCCTTTTGATCTTTTCGATCAGTGTGTTTACTAGTGACACTTATGAAAGCTCAGTATATGGCAATGAGCTGATTCCCCCAAATACAGTAGTTGATATAGAACATATTTGTTCCATGGGGTTAGGGATGGTGTTTCTCCTGTGAGCTGCTCTTTCTCCACCACTTATAATATGATGGATAGTTGAATAAATGATTTCAACTTTGAATATTTTATGTAGAGAGGGAGATTCTGAACTTAACTCAGTGGTAAAACTGTTTTATCATTTTGTGTTTTTGGTTACTAGTAATGAAAAACAACTCACATGGCTTAACCATCAAAGGAGTTTGCCTGTGTATGTAGTTAAGAATTTCAGAAGAAGGATGGAACTTAAGGTAGCATTTGATTAGGTCATAGGTTAAATTTCTCTGATTTTCTATTAACCTGTAGAATGCTATTATTCTAACAAGAAAAGGTA
Source organism: Scalopus aquaticus (assembly GCA_004024925.1). Lineage (NCBI taxonomy): Eukaryota > Metazoa > Chordata > Mammalia > Eulipotyphla > Talpidae > Scalopus > Scalopus aquaticus. Next base: position 79,611 of record PVIJ01001345.1, read on the forward strand.
TTTCTTCTGGGAAAATAGATCCAAGCATGGCCTAGAGAGCAGGGTGTGGTCTAAATTGCAACCCATATTTACCACCTCTAAGGATACAACCTCGATATTGTAAGAAACCGCCTTGATTCTCTCAGTTTTGTTCTTCTCACTGTGCTAGCTTTGGCCTTTGGATGGTTTCTCTTGTTTGAAGATGGCTGACAGTAGCCGAAGAGGCCATTGTGCCTGCTTATTTACAGCCAGGGAGAGAGAGGCCCAGAAAAATGCCACAGGCTGAGTGCAGAGTGGCCTACGTCTGTAATTCCTAAACTAGTCATTGAGGTTTAAGTGAATCATTGCCCACTTGTAATGAGGATGAGGTAAGTCTTCATCTGCACCATATGACTGTTATAGTGGAGCAGATATGATTCCCTAAGGAACATGTAGGTACTGTTAAGGAGAATCCATGGAATATATGCTGGGTACTGTAGCCAGCCAATGCCCAATTCTCATATCTACCACCAATGTGATGGTGGATTTGGAGGATGTCAAATTGGACAGATACTATGGGAAATTCAATTGTAATTTAGTACAGATGAGGCAAGAATAGAGTCCTTGGTTATGAGTTTGATAGCTGATGCCTTAAAGAGCAGTGAACAGCTACACTGACCCTTTCTTACCATAACCCTTTACCAGGCCCTTTACAGAAAATCTGCATTAGCCTCCTTGGACTGCTATAACAGAATTTCTCAGAGTGTAATTCAAACATTCAGTTCATAATAAGACATTTTTCTTCACAATCACTTTTGAGGTGGGTATTATTTTATCATTTAACTGATAAAGAAACTGTATCTTGATTAAGTAATCTGTTTCACCTCAATAGCTAATAAGCAGTGATTCAAATCTGGCTCTAACTCCAGAAGCTGTGCTGTTAAATTATTACTCAAGACCAGAGGTTTTCACCTTGGGGTTTTTGCTCCTGCCTCTCACCCCCAACTAGGGGATGTTTAGCAGTGTCTGAAGTGTTTAGCAGTTCTGGTTGTTACAAAGAGAGAGGGGCTGCTGACATGTTATGGCTAGAGACCAGGGATGCTGCTAAATATCCCACAATGCATTAGCTCATCCACAACAGACATCTGGCCCCACAAGCCAATAGCACCAAGATTTAGAAACCCTATCTAGACTCAAGTGTTACTTTTTCAGAGAATTCTGTCCCCCTCCCGGTCAGTCTACTTCATCACATAATTTTCTTAGTCTGTGTGTTTATTATCCATCTCATTGGATATTAATTCCCTTGAGGGCCGGAACTTGATTTACATATTCTGCTAATACTATGACTGGGCTGTACCTGGCTTCTGGCAGGTGAGTAGTATAAACAGTTGTTAATGAATGCATGAACCACCCCAAACAGCTGCCTCCTTGGGGTGGGTAGGTCCTTTCAGATATGGAAATGTTGAGGGAAGATATGGGAATTAACCAAAAGCTTTGAACAGTCCAGGGGAGCTATGGAGACACACTGACGATTCCCAAAGGGCAGAGTGGGAGATGAATAGATGTCATTTAAGTCTGCTGGCAAAGTTCAACAAGTAATGACTTGAAAGAGAAGAATGGGAGATAAGTAACCAGGACCAACTCATGTTGTACTGAGTGAGGTGAGAGACTGAGCTTGGGTGGCTGATTAAAACCCTGAGCACTCAGAATGCAAAAGCTGCAAAGAAAAATCCCCAGCCCTGTTGGTGGCCACCAAAGGCTGTAGCACTGACCAATAAGGGACAGTGATATGTGAAGCAAGAGAGCTTAGCAGTTATAGTGGGCTTCCCTGGCATCAATTCCAGTGTCACCCCTTACCAGCTGGGTGACCTTTGGCTATTAGCCTCTTTGCCCCTCAGTCTCCTCATGTGATAATTGTAGTTACTGGCTAGAGGCCACAGAGCTCCCTGCTTAAGAGTTTTGAAATTGCAGACTGGACTCAAATCCTGTCTCTGAATACCTTGGTTAATGGGTAGAGAGGGGTTGTCATCTTTAGGGAATGAGAACCAGGTCAACTGCTGTTAATCAGGCTCATAGTCATCAGAGGGAAATAGTCCGCTTTTATATCTCCTGAGTGGCATTAGCAGAAAGTTCAAGTGTGAAAATATGCAGGGACTGTTTGTATGTGTGTGGAGTAAATGCAACAACAATTCCAGACTCCGTCTCTGACCAAAATAGGAGGAGGAAAAATAAATGAATCCAACAGAATAAAGTAATTTACGGGTAAGAACTATGAAAGAAGAGATGTTTGCTTTCTCTTTCATCGAGTTGTTTTGGCATTCTCACTGTTTGCTGGGATGGCTTTCTTCTCCCTCACTGCATCTTCCTGAGTGCTGGTCGAAGCTGAGAAGCCTTCCAGTCCTCACTTCTGCACCTTGTCATTCATCCTCCTGGGGGGCTGCAAGTATGGGAGTAGAAACTGAAGAGGGAAGACTGGTGACAAAGGTGTGGACAATAGCAGCACTTGATATGGTGCTTGCCAGGTGAGGTCTTCCTCTGAGAGCCGCATGTGCATGAACTGGGATCCTCAGTTGGAACTGTGAAGGGTGTAAACCATCCTCCCATTTCAGAGGTACGACACTGAGGCTGGCGAAGTTAGCAGTTACTTTTCCCAGGTGACCCTGCTAACTCAGTGACATGCATGGGTTTTCTGCAGCCTAGAGACTCTCCAGGCTTTCCCGTAGATGCTGCTTTGTCGCCTTGTGGCAGGTGGTGGAATCTCCTTTGTACTGCTCTGTATCCCTGTGTGTGGTCTGAGGAAGACTAGGAGTTCCTTGCACTGGGACACACTGCAGCCCTTGTGCCCTCCTGGAGGGTGGACGCCTCTGTGCTGTGGGAGGGGGGTGGTTTGTGGGGATACTGGCCATGGTAGCTGGCAGGTTCTCTTTGTCCATCTGAAGGCCCGGACACAATGCTGGTGTCTTCCAGCACCAATGAAGACAGTGTTCTCCACAGACATGGTTCTAGGTGGTGGAACTTGCATTTCATAGATAGCACGGTCCTGTAAATGCATATATATACAACACAAAATTTACCATTTTTACCAGTTTTTAACTGTACAGCTCAGTTTTATTACACGTTATGCAGAGCCTCCCTGGTGGCCTAGGGCTTAAGTCTTAAAGCTATCACTGTAATGGGCCGCTGAGTTCGATCCCCAGCCAGGGAGTTAACCCAGATATGGTGCAGCAGACCTCTCCAGTCTCACCCAGTGCTCCCTTGAGGAGTGTATTTCAGTAAATCTGCCTGTTCTGCTCCCCACTCTGTCTCTGGTGAATCCTCTGGCCCCCTGCACCTCTGGCCTGCACCCTAATTCTTCTATGCAAAAATAAATTAATAAAATCTTAAAAAAAAAGCCCCAAAACATTGTGTAACCATCACAACCATTCAAGTCGATCTTCTGAACTGAAAGTCTGTATCCCCTGAACACCAGCTCCCCATCACCCCGTGCCTTAATCCTTGACAATCACTAGTCTTTCTCTTGCTCTGAGTCAGATCATACTAGGGATCTCATGCAAGTGGAATCACACAGTATCTGTTCTTTGGTGCCTTATTCATTTCATCTAGCATGATGTCTTTGAGGTTCATCCATGTTGTTGCATGTCTCAGTATTTCCCTCCTTTTTAAGGCTGAATAATATTCCATTGTGTGGACATGCCACATTTGGTTTATCTAGTCTGTCAGTGGCTCTTTGAGTTTCTTTTTTCCATTTGACTTTGGTCTTTCGACTCCCCTTAGAAGTAGTTGCAGCTAGATTCTTGACATCTTGGCCTCCTTCCTTTTGCTTTTTTCTTTCTCATAGTTCTATTTGACCTTCTGGATTTGACAGGAGCACCACTTGCCTAGTGTCTCTGGCTCCAAATATTGTCTGGTGAAACATTGCCAGAAATTTCCTTGACATCTTCGGCACTGAGAGAAGTTTGCAAAGGGTATGCCTGTTGGTCATCTGCTCTGATGGGCTTCGATCCTGCCATCATCAGCTTTGAACAGGCCCACATTCCACCTTTCTGGATTAAAGGCCATATGCTCAGTACAACCATGTGCTGCTTAATAATTTTCAGTCACCGATGGACTCCATATACCATGGTGATCCCAATAGGCTATGCTATGGAGCTCAAGTGCATAGTTGTAGTAGGCTGGACCATCTCAGTTTGTGTAATAACATTGGATGACATTTTGCAAGTGACAGACTCACCCAAATGTGCATTTCCCTGTTATTTAGCGATATATAACTGTAGTTACACTCATAGGATTTGCATTTCAAGTATTTTGGATTCAAATCCAGTCCCATTGGTCACTTGCTAGGTGGCCTTGGGTGCATGATTTTGCTTCTCAGAAGCAGTGATAATAACACATGCCTTATATGTGGATTGCTGCAAGTATTACAGGAAATGTTGCAGTGAAGCTCTCAGCATGGAACATAGAGCAAAAGGCAACGTTGAATAAATGATAGTTATTATTATATTAAGTTTGTCATTTTTCCTTCTTTGAATATGATAACTTTTGATTTTTGGTTTGTGGAGGCGCAGAATTGACTGTGTAATTGACTCAAAACACTTCTGTTTAACACTCTGGGTTTTTATCATCTTTCCTGGCACCACCACTTCCTTAGATTTAATGGAGCTGAATTTGTTGGACCAAATTATGTGAAGCAGATTTGATAGGAGCACATTCTAAGTATACTTATCTTTATTCTTCATGCTACTTCCCTTAGATCTATTACTTGAAGGCTGAATTTAGTCACCACTCTGTAGGAAGTTACAAATGATTATAGAGCAATTAAATGATTCCTGAGTCTTTAGAAGTCTAGAATGATTGGCATAAAGGCAGAAGGATAGCAAATGCATGTAGACATTTTCCAACAACCTTTATACGAGGCTAGTTGCCTGGTGTGGTCAGATTTTCTTTGTGTTGTTTGTTTAGATGCCTCTGGGATCAAAATGGAACCACTAGATATATAGTGCTTATAAAAATTTTTGTGTACTTTGATCTCATTTAATCCTTTTTGAAAGTGTTATAGCTCTTACTGTGTGCTATGCTTTGCTGTAAGTGCTTTTAATGAATTCATTTACTCCTCAAATAACTTTATTTTCTTTTTTTTTTAAAGATTTATTTATTTATGCATACAAGCTGGGGTGCAGGCCAGAGGTGTGGGGAAGTGAGAGAGTTCACCAGAGACAGAGTGGGGAGCAGAACAGGCAGATCGACTGAAATACACTGCTGAGGGGAGCAGCGGGCGAGGCAGGAGAGGTGTGCTGCACCATGTGGGAATCTCCCAGCAGGGCATCAAACTCGTGCAGCAGCTGCTGACAACTCCACAGCCCTGTGCTTAACCCGTTGCACTACCAGGGAGGGCCTCCTCAAATAACTTTATGTACCAATCAGCACATGTGTGTTATATCCTTCCACTTACAGTTTCCAAAACAAGAAAGACCATTGGCACATGATAAAGACATTTAGGAGGAGCCCTTCAAATAGTATGGTAGGTCAGATATGCTGTTGTGGGGAAAGCATTGTGTTTACTGGCTTTTCCATTTTGTTTAGACTTTTCAAGTGATCCAAAGCACTGCCTTTAGTAATACTCGTGCTCTAATTTCTTCATCTTAGAAAGAGTGCCATGTTTATAGAGGTGAAGGCATATTGCTGAAATTAAGTGAAGTTTTTAATCGAATGTCTACTGAGCCCGAGCAGCTGTCATAAGAATGTGTTCTTTCTAGACCCTCTGGGCTGAGGATTTGCAGGAGTTGAATGTGGGGCCAGGGACTCTCGCCATGGTAGTCATATAAAGACACGCTTTTGAATTGTTCTCCAACCTGTTACAATGCCCACTCATGTAACCTGTCTTGGGAGAGCATACTGCAGAAGAACAGTATGAATAAATGGTTGAAACTAAAGATGAGAATGGGACAGGTGTCCCAGGTCACCTGCATGAAAGGAAGTCTCTGTTAAGCCTTCTCTCTTGAGACCTGGCATTCCTCCTGTGTGAGAGTTTTTCATCTGGCTCTCCCCTATGTGCTCATTTTATTTGTTCAGTAATATATATTTGCTTTCATTGCTGGAACATTCTGATGGGGCTGGGTAATAAAAATAGGGATACCCTAATGGTGATTGTAGGGGTAGGGCTACCCTAATGGTGACTGTACTAAAGCAGGCTGTTTCCCTGAGTATCCAGGCCATAAATATGAAGCTTTTCATGGTCTATGAAAGAAATTGTATGTGGGTAAGCTTAGGAAGACCTTGGACTCTTGACTTCACTCTAAGGTACTATTGATGCAGTGTGGGACATAGCTGAACAATACACACTCCAGAATGTGTTCGGTGTTCAGAGTCAAGCACTTGTGGGTCTGAATCCCCTACTGATTTCCTGATAAACATACAACTGGCTGAGACCTTCCAAACTACATTCTTCTAGGCATCTCTTCTTCAATTAGGGAGGGGTGAAGGATTTAGGCAAGGATTGAAACTTCTCCTAACCTTCCAAGTGCTCTTAACTCAAAACAATCTGCATTCTTTAAGTCATGGTGATAGACCTCCCCAGGCTCACAGGGACTTGATTGACTTCTAGTCCCACACCAAGGTGACATTAAAGCCTCCTCTGACTATTGAGAAAAGTCTATCTCACCTCTTTAGGGAGTATGATCCCACAATCTCAAGGGATCATTTCTATTATTAAATAATAATACATAGAATGGTTACCCAGCCCCATCAGAATGCTCCTGCAATGAAAGCAAATATATATTGTTGAACAAATGGCCTCCTACATGTTAAATGCTTTCTGTACATCTGCTCAGATAATTTTCAAGGGAATTTCCCCCATTTTACAGATAAGGATACTGAGACCTGGAGATGGGGATAGGTTAGGTTGTGTGACTCCATGCCTAGCATGCCTGTGTCCACTTGTCTCTCTGAGTACCCAGTGACTTCCATTTGGATAATGGGACAGGGGCTCCAAGGGGGAAATGAAGAGTGCCGTGGGCATTCCTCAGGGGAAGAGTTTGTGAAGTCATTGTGTAGTCAGTCAGGCTCGGGCCAGGCCTCACAGAGGAGGTTGTGTTTGTCGTTAGTAGGATATACAGAGATGGGGTGGACTGTCATTCTAAGTGCTGGGAAAAGCAGAAGCAAAACCCTGTGGGCAGGAGAGTTCCAAGTCTTCCCATGACTCAGGTGATATGAAGTTAAAGGAACATGTAAGAAAATAACTTGTTGAGAGAACATGCTCCCTTTGTCAGCTTGGCAGGAATTCAAAAATACTCATTAACCGTTGGTTGTGATATTACTTGATAAAGCCTTTTTGGAGGGCATTTGGGAAGAGCTCATCAAAAATGATTGAATATTTTGACCTGTATTCCCACCACTAAAAGCGTAGTGTCTGGAAGTACTCAAACCCATGAAAGATACTCATAACACAATATTGTCCATAGCATTGCTTATAATGATAAAATTTTGAGGTTGACTTATATGTGTTATGAGTGATTGAAGAGTTATGGCACTTCCCTATAGTGGCACATTTTCTAATTAACTGAAAAAAAATGAGGTGGATTGCTGTGCCCTGACATGTTAACATGTCATGATATATTAAATAAATTAAAAAAAAAAAACCAAACTGAAGAGACAGAACAGCATACCTGTGTAACTCATTTACAACTGACCTGTGGTGGGGGCATTTCTGTGTGCCTTAAAAATAAAAATTCTCTGGTACGCAGGGGTTAAAGTCTCAGTGCTGTCAAGCTATTGCCAGTCACTGCAGCCTGAGTTTGATCCCCTGCCCAGGAGCTAACCCACATGGCACCCCAAACGTCTCCTGGCTCACCTGCTGTTCCCCGTAACAGTGTATTTCAATAAATCTGCCTGTTCTGCTCTCCACTCTGTCTCTGGTGAAACCTCTCACCATGCCCCCACACCTCTAGCCTACATCCCAGTTCTTGTATGCATAAATAAAATAAATCTTTACAAAAAATAAAAACATCTCCAACAAATGTCACGCATGGCTGCCTCTGAGCAGGGTGGCCAAATGTTCCAATTTTCTTGAGAAATACCTGGTTTATACCTTCTGTCCTTGTGTAATTATTAATAGTGCCCTGTTTCAGTCTTGAAGATTATGGTCCTAATATTCTATGTAGTGGTTCCCCACTGAGTAATCATGCCTGGTCTTGACCACCTTTTTTCTTTTTGTCAGATATCTAGGCACAAAATTCAATAAGTTTTCAATGAACTCAGTGGAGGCATTCACTGTCTGAGAAAAGTGCACAACATTTGCCTCTAATATCCTTTTTCAAAGGCCTAGTGGGGATTTTTGCATTTCCTTTTTTCATTTGGCTTCTAGGTCATTGAATTGAAATTCTCCTTTGAAAAAACAACACACCTTTTTTAAAAATGTAAAAATTGTGGCCTTCACCACCTCCAGGTTCCTCAAACATAAATTTAGACACAATAGGATTCAAAATTATTAGATGAGCTGCATGCAAACTGTTGACCTGGAGTGGGCTTCAGAGTTGGCTGGGTTCCTCTTTTCTTTGCTTACCAGTAAAACTCTAGAGGAAATGGGGATGGGTGGGAAATAGCTGCAGTAAAAAACGGCAGTGATTCAGATTCACCAGCATCTCGGGGCACATGCCAGGCATTGTGCTTGGTGATTTCTCTCCTGTCACCTATTTATTCTTGACCCAAACAGCTAAATGTCATTCACCTCATGGAGACCTATGGAAACCAAAACTTGAAAAAACTAAGTACCTGCCCAAGACACTTAGGGTTCAACCCAGGCTCTTTTGATTTGGAATTTTAGCTCTCACTCCACTGGAGTTTCTGAACCTCAGCACCAAGGGGATGTTGTGCTGGGCAATTCTTTGTTGTTGGAGGCTGTGGTAGGGTTTGGACAATGTTTAGGCATATCCCCCAGTTGGAATACAAAACCAAAAAATGTCTTTAAACATTGCTGAGAAGTTCCTGAGAATGACATATTTCACCAAAATTGAAGAACATTGTAGAATCTGAACAAATCAAGGGTTATGAGGAGTCAAGCAAAGGGAGATAGAGACTCTTAACTCTTGGCAATTTGGAGACTCTTTTAGGTCTAGATTGCTTTGCTTGTCATTTTTTTTTATGAGTTATTTTTATTTATTTATGCATATAAGAGCTGGGGTGTAGGCCAGTGGTATGGGGGTGTGTGTGTGAGAGGCTTCACCAGAGACAGAGTGGGGAGCGGATTGACGGAAATACACTACTGAGGGGAGCAGCGGGCCAGACAGGAGAGGTCTGCTGTGCCATGTCGGTCAACTCCCTGGCTAGGGGATGGAACGCGTGCTGCAGTGGCTGCCTATAGCTTCATAGTGCTGAGACTTAACCCCTTGTGCCACCAGGGAGGCCCATGCTTGTCATTTACATTTACTACCTGGGGAGCTAGGAAAAAGTAGTTGAAAATCTTTAATAATTGGTCAAAATCTTGAAAAGGTTGAAAGTATTGAATTAAAAAGACATTTCTCAGCTCATTCATCTCTCTTTTCTTCTATTCCTCTTCCCCCTGGCCAGTCAGGAATGTGCTATCACTATAAAAGTTCCTATTACCAATGACATGATTCCATTCAGAGTTCTAGGGAGTGGCTTAATGAAAAGCTGCTTAGAGCGCTTGGTGAAATTGTTCAGTGGTATCTGGCCTTTGTGCCATGCATTTTCCCTTAGAGTCTGTACAAGTCTAGAGCTCAGCCTGTTAATGAATGGTTCATTCCTGGGAAATCTCCTTTAAGTGAGTTAAAAAGTCTTACCATCTACTTTTATCTATCACCATGTCTATCTCTGCTTTTTGTGATTGGCTGGTTTTTACTATGTCTTTGCATTATTTCAAGGCAAGGCTGTGATAGGGAGCTTTTAATATCATCTCTTCTCATATTTATATTTATTCTCTAATAAAAAAAACTTAGAATGAATGTTTAGTAGATAAAGTATAGTTTGTTCAAGTTTCATGACTCATAGTGTAATTTCTTTGCCCTCGGCTGAGAAATAAACTTTAATAAGCTATTACTTGAAGCTGTGCCCAAGAAAAGTTTCATTAAGTGTTTGAGAGATTAAAACATGTATGCATTTTAAAGTTGGGTGATTTAGGTTAGCTGACTATCGATTGTTTCAGTAGTTGTTGTTCTTTTTAATTTAAAGGATATACTTTCAACATCCACTTAGCTATTTATCACAATTAAAACAAACAAAACCAAATCTGATATAGATAATACGTGCAGTGGAGGGAAAATTAGCATTCTGGAAAGGGAAATGTTGAGTGTCTTTGTGTACCTTGTTAACCCTTTAAAAAAGTTAACTCTCACTGTATTTTATTTAATACAGTAAATTGGTCATATTCACTCTCTCTCCTTCCTTTTTTTTTTTTTTTTTGGTATGTTGGGACTCCTTCTTTGGGAATGCCCTAGGGATCACCCCTATGGAGGGATGGAGTTGAAGGAGAACTTATGCTGTAATGTAGTTTCATTGAGGACCCCAGGTGACACACAGGAAGTTCTGAAATTAATATGGTTCTTCTGTGTTATTCTGAGTGGTCAGGTAGCCTTGGGATATGGACTGTTCTGGGAAGGAGATGGTGACCTTGGAGAAAGTCATGACCTAAAGGGGTATCCTGGAGAGAGGTATAGGCCAGTGTCACTGCATTTGACATGTAATGCTGGGGTCTCTTTCTGTATATTCATTTAACAAGTGTCACTTTCTTCAGTCATTTTTTTTTTTGAGCTCACTGCCCGTGGCAGTGTATTTTTTTAATCATTTTATTTTAATTCATATCTTTTACATTATCGTGTATTCACCATAGATTACTCACCACCGATTCACCTGTGAACCATCATCATAGTCCCTTGTGCTCTTTTCTACCCCATTTTGAGCCCTTTCCCGCCCCCTCCCTTGCTGAATGTCTCTTTCTTATTTGATTCTCCTATATTCCTGTTATAAGTGAAACCATTCGATGTTTTTCTTTCTTTCTGACTTATTTCTCTGAGCATGATCCCTTCTAGCGCCATCCATATTGCTGTGAATTGCATGTCTTTATCTTTTTTTAATGCTGAATAGTATTTCATTGTATATATGTACCACATCTTCTTAATCCAGTCATCTATTTTTGGGCATCTGGGTTGTTTCCATATCTTAGCTATTGTGAATAATGCTGCAGTAAATATACGGGTGCATGTATCTTTTTGCATTAATGTTTTTGTGTCCTTTGGGTAGATTCCCAGAAGTGGTATTACTGGGTCATATGGAAGCTCCATTTTTAGCAATTTGAGAAACCTCCATACAGCTTTCCATAGTGTTTGGACCAGTTTGCATTCCCACCAGCAGTGAAGGAGGGTTCCTTTTTCTCCACACCCTCGCCAACATTTGTTGTTCCCTGTTTTTTTTAATATGTGCCATTCTTGCTGGTGTAAGGTGGTATCTCATTGTGGTTTTTATTTGCATTTCCCTGATTATGAGGGATGTTGAACATTTTTTCATGTGCCTATTGGCCATTTGCTCTTCTTTGGGGAAGTGTTTTTTAAGTACTTTTGCCCATTTTTTGACTGGATTTTTTGCTTTGTTTTTGTTGAGTTGTGTGAGTTCTTTGTAGATTTTTGTGATCAGTCCCTTGTCTGTTGTATGGAGTGCAAAAATTTTTTCTCAGTCAGTAGGCTGTTTCTTTGTTTTGGTTAATGTCTCTTTTGCTGTACAGAAGCTTTTTAGTTTGATGTAATCCCAGCTGTTTATCTTTTCCTTCACTATCTTTGCTTTGGGGGATGTGTCCTTAAAAATGTTACTAAGATGGGGCCTCCCTGGTGGCGCAGCGGTTGAGCGCTGCGCTGTGGAGCTGTCTGCCATGAGCGATGCAGGTTCGGCGCCCAGCCTGGGAGAATCCCACATGGTGCGGCAGACCTCTCCTGCCTCGCCCGCTGCTCCCCTCAGCAGTGTATTTCTGATCTGCCTGTTCTGCTCCCCACTCTGTCTCTGGTGAACCCTCTCACCGCCCCGCGCCTCTGGCCTGTACCCCAGCTTGTATACATAAATAAATAAAATTCTAAAAAAAAATGTTACTAAGATGTATATCATATATTGTTTTGCCTATGTGCTCTTCTATATATTTTATGGTTTTGGGTCTTATGTCCAAGTCTCTAATCTATTTTGAATTGGTTTTCATTCATGGTGTGAAGTAGTAGTCTAGCTTCATTTTTCTGCATGTAGTCGTCCAGTTTTCCCAGCACCATTTGTTGAACAAACCATCCTTGTTCCATTGCATATTCTTTGCACCTTTATCAAAGATTAACTGTCCATATACACGTGGGTTGATTTCTGGGTTCTCTATTCGATTCCATTGATCTGTGTGTTTCTTCGGTCATTTGATCAAGAACATACATCTGGGAAGTAGAATGGTTTGGATTTGAACCAGTGTTTGACTAGTTTCCAAACCTATTCTTTTACTGCTATACAACTGTTGCGTTGTGAGTTGTCATAGAAAAGCATATCTTGGACAGTCCCTTTCGTTTGCAGTGTGGCTTTATGTCTGCTGCAATGTGGGGACACCCTTGAAGTTTGCTAAATTAGCTTTCTCCAAAGTACCTTTTATCACAGGGGGTTGAAAGGAAAGGTGTAAAATCATTTGTCCTAAATGAATCATCAGCTAGAACAAAGTCTGAACTCTAGCCCTCTATTATGTTCCCCACTCAGGGGTGACTTTGAGCAAATTGGTGTCCCTCTAATTCCCCGGGGAAGCACTTGACTCAACAGGCCCTTGCCATTTAAATACTATGGGTAACACTTGGCTTCCTCTGAGAAAGCTTTTAAATCCTGGTCCTTTGCTTACATGTTTGGCATTCTGCTTACCCCCTACAGCACTAGAATAGGAGCAGCCATAAAATTCTTCCTCTAGGCTGATGTCATTACCTGGAAATCCTGAGGGCAAAGGTGCTTTGTAAGTACCAAGCTGGTATTGACCTTGGTGTGCAAAAATTGGAGACTAAAGACTGCTCAGTTGATGACTAAGATGAAGCAGGGATTGTGCAATTGCTGCCCCCCACCCCACCCCCTGTAGAAAATTTCAAAGAGGAAGTTACATTTTACTAAAACTCAGTCCCTAGGAATTCCCAGGTAGTTGGACTACCAAGGATACCGGAGTCCAGGCAAGCCAGCGAAAGCCTGTTTTCATTAGGATGATGTAAGTGGGGAATAGCTAGAAAGTACACATGTTCTCAGCCTTCTGAACACTCACGTGACTCACAGGATGGGATTCTAACAGCTTCCTTCATTGAGCTTTCACTCAGAGAGCATTGGAGTGCACCAGGCCATGTGGCTGTCAGTGATTATCGTGTTACCCAAGAAGCCCAGTGGTTCAGGGAGCTCAAGGGTGAGTGGGAAAACCTTTGCAAATTGCCAGCTCATGGGCCAGGGTGATGCTCACTGGGAGCCCTGCACATTTGCGAAGTCTGCCGAGAACCTGACCCACAGTTAATGCCTGCACAAGCCACTTAGCTCCTTTGTGTTTTGTTGTAAAATGGAGTTAATAGTAATATCCACTTCATAGTTATTGTGATTAATAAAACAATAAATGTGAAGGGAGGACTTACCCTGTGCTTAAGCATTTGCTCTGTGGTAATGATAATGATTTTTTTTAAAAGATTTATTTTTATTTATTGATGCATACAAAACTGGGGTTTAGGCCAGAAGTGCAGTGGGGTGAGAGGATTTATCAGAGACAGAGTGGGGAGCAGAAAAAGTAGATCTACTGAAATGTACTGTTGAGGGGAGCAGAAGGCAAGGCAGGAAAGGTCTGCTGTGCCATGTGGGTTAGCTCCCTGGCTGGGGGTGCCTAGCAGTTCTCTTCATCTCCATTTTTCTAACATGGTATAACCTGGTTAAAACCTGTCAGGGGCTCCCCTCTGCTCTTGTATCTACAAGAATTTGTATAGTCTCAATCCTATTCCCTTGCCAGTCTCATTGTTCCCTTATAGTTCCTTTAACTCTTCCTTCATACTATGCGGCCTTTGCATGTGCCTTCCTCTCTGCCTAGATGCTGGCCCACTCACCCCCCACACGGTCTGGGTCTGCCAGTTACCTGGTTAAGCTCTATTTCTGCTGCTCTCAGTTCTATCATCCATGTTGCCAGGGAGCCTTTCCCGGTGGGGTTTGATCTTATTTTCTGAGACTCATGGACTACATGTTTCTGAGTTTCAGAACTCATCCCACAGTTGTATTTTTCTGTGTATTTTGTGGATGTGTGAGTCTGATCCCCCCCTTTTCTCAACTCCAAGCTGCATGAGGGCCAGGAATTTTTTTTTTTTTTTTTTTACATACCCACTGTATCCACAGTGCCTGCCAGAACAGTCTCTGTCTGCATTAGTGGGTGCTCACATTTGGAGACTAAATGAAGGAGAGATGAAGGCAAAACTGAATCCTCCAGGTACACCAGATGGTATAGGGCCAAGCATAGCAAATCCCTAGTTTGCAGTTGTATCAATTACCTGGGGATGTGGGTGCTGATCCAGTAGATCCAGTCTGGTGTCTCTAACAAGCTCCCAAATGGTGCTGATGTTGGTCCTACGACCACACTTTGAATCGTAAGAACATGTGGACCCAAATCTGATCCAGAGAACAGATGTGGCTGGCGTGGGCATGCCTTCCCCCATTTTATTCTCTTCTGCTAGGGAGGAAAATGTAGCCAATACACTAAAATGGTAACCATTTCACTATGATTGTGCCACATTTGTTCTGTTTTCCTTCTTGTCTGCAGTGTATTTTCTCTTTCTATCAAGCTTATTCATTTTACTGTCTCTGCACCCTTGATAAATGGTCCAGAAAGGTTTTCTCCAAAGCAACATAGTTGCGGCAGATTTTACTGACAACAGCTGCTTAGAATGCAATTAAGAAACTTCTTAGCACTTGCACTGTAGCTCTTATCTCTGCACATCTATGTAGTAAGTTTCTTCTGTTCTCCTCCTACTAGGTTGAACTGTGTTGGTGACATGATATGTCCAAGGGTTTGGAGTCCACCCCCGTTTTCTCAGATGCTGATTAGGTTTTGAGTGTGTAGCCCAGTATGTAGCTGGCTTTTCTGATTCTCTTGTTTGCAAAATGATTCTTACCTGTTAATTACTAATTTAGGAAAAGAGACTGAGAACCAGTCATGGGGAGGATGGGGTACCTCTGTCATCTGGGTTTGAAAGAGACCATCATATAGAACTCGTGAAGTTCTACCTGTTCTCTGTGCTATGGACTGCCCCCTCTGAACATCTTGGGACCCAGCCCCTGCACTGTGCCCCAAGCTTAGAACTCAATGCAATTCACATGAAGTGCATGCTGTTTAAACCTACTGAGCTAAAAAAAAAAAAAGACAAAACACCAAAATTAAAAAAAAACCATAACCCATTCTCCAAAAAGGATTAGGTGTCTTATGTGTCCAGATATTTTAATGTTGTACTCTTTAAACATTATATGGTGACATTATTAGAAACTTACTGAATTTCTGGTCCCATAGGATGGTTATAGTCTAAACAAATAAAAAACCTTTATTTCAGCTTTGTCCAGGGTTTTGAATTTGCTGAAAATAAATCATTCTAGTTTGACACATACATACATACTCATCTCATATATAACCCCAAATGTGTATATGAGCTATATAAAAACACATACATAGATGTGTATGTGTTTATGTTACAAATAACAACTTGTCTTTATGAGAAGTTTCAAAGACTTTGAAACTTTAAATAAAATTCTTGGCAATTTTCTGTCTTGGAGGGTGGGAATTCCTTTTGTTTTGCATTCACCACTGGCAGGAATGATTTTTAAGACTCCCATGAGTTAATTCTTATTTGCTGATATGCTGATATTATTTGTCCAGTGACCATGCAAATGCTTCCATATTGGTTGCTGGATCTGGCCTGGTGAATATCTAATCCTCATGAGCAATTGATGAAAGGGGCTAATGAATTTATATGGATTTCTGTTTACCTGACAGAGTGATATAGTGTTAGATTACACTGACAGAATTCATTTGTTACTTTACAGTTACTAACTTCTCTAAGCCTTATTTTAATTTTCCTACAGAACCCAAGGAAATCCAGAGATCTAAGGTGATCCACTTTTGGAGCAATGTCTCATTTAACAAAATGGACTCTAGGAGCCAACGTAGAATTCTAAAGTCTCTTAAAAACCATTTAGTACAATCCAGGTGATTCTCTTCCACAAGACTTTTCTTCTTGACTATTTGTCTTCAATACAATTTTAGGTTCCTGGTGGAAACCTTAAATGTCCACTCATTGTATGTTTCTTATTCTCTTAACATCTCTCCTTGATACCATGCTACCCATCCTCCTCATCTCTTCCTCTTTATCCTTCAACTGCTATTTTTATCTCCCTTTGATTCCCAGCTTCTACTCACAAGCACAGCACAAATAAGACACAGGGGAATAGTTAGAAGATTCAGGAATGGGCTTATTGCTAATTGGGAAATGCCAAAGATTTTGTTTAGCAGGTGAGGAGAGACAAAGAGGTTGTGACTATTATGAGCAACTGAGAGTGGAACTGTTGCTTATAAAATAAGGATATTGGCTTAATATCTGACAGTGATGGCGGCCTGGTTAGTGATCGAGCTAAAAACCTAAAAAGTGGACCTGCTACATCCTTAAAACAGAAGAGACTAGAGTATAATTGTAGGTTTAAGAAGAGGGGAAATGATATTGAAAAATCAAGGTATGACATGCTCAATGCTGGCGCTCCCCCTACCTCCCCAGCTGTCTTGGAGAACAGCGCTTGCTGAGGAGTTACTGCATTATTGAAGACCCGGGTCTACTTTGCAACATACCTAAAGAGCTGTAGGTCACATCAGCTCTGAATTAAACCTCACCCTTGGCTTTGCATCTGGGCAGCTTTGTAAACAGCTCCTCTCTTTGTATCTACTAAAAATATAAAATCTATTTAATGTGAGTTCATAGTTTTGTAGATTTCATCTCAGTGTTACCTAAATTTTGGAATTTTAATTCAGTTTTTATACTCTTGTACATTTAAATCAAATGTCAATGTGATGAAGAAGGAACCGAACTGTAACAAAACAGCAAGGTATGTAATGTGTTGCGGGCTTTCCTAATTGTTACCAGGACCAGTGTTTGGAATTACAGCTTCAAAATAACTTGGTGGGCGTCTGTGGCTAAAATCCCATTCTGTGGCTAAAACCCCATTCTTCCAGTTCTCAGATGTGCTCTTTAGCCTATCAAAATATGTTCTTTCAATCTGCAATTGTCAAGGATGGCTGAAACTCAGTTTTTTGTATTTATCTGTCTGTGATATTCTTTTATCAGTGCATTGTCAGCCTGGCAGATTACATTTTAAAAATATGATGTCCAAACTATGTCTCATCCCCAGTTCTCATTCTACAATGTCCCCTTCACTCTTCTCCCATGAAATGGGGTAGGGGCACTTTTTCCTTTCCTGTTGAGCCCAGATAGACCTTCGTGATTGTCTGAACCAGCAGGCAGAGGTCACACTATAATACTTTTGAGGCAAGACCGTAACAATGCCATGTGTTTCGGTCTTGTTCTCTGGGACACTTACTCTTGGAACCCGGCCACCATGTTGTGAGGAAGACTGAACTGGCCTATGCAGAGACCACATGGAATGGCCATGTGTAGGTGCTCCGGCAGACAACCAGCATCAGCCCGCAGACATGGGAGTGAAGATGCCTTCAGATATTCCAGCCACTGACTCTCATGTCACCCCCCACCAAGCCCAAGACACTGGAATCCAACACTCTCTATTAATTATATCTGAATTCCTGAGCCTAGAACCCACGAGCATAATGAAATAATTATTTTATCCCACAGAGTTTTAGATTGGTTTGTTCTGAAGTATTAGTAACTACAGGGAGAGTGACTGGATTAAAGGCATTCCCTTCAAATGAATTTTGAGTAGGATGTCTCCCCTCCCCCACATTTTTTTTTTCAGAACATGAAGTATCACCCTATGAATTGTTTTAGCTTATCTCCCAGGTATAAAGGAAATAGCATCCTCAGCTTAAAAAGAGGGTAGAGGTGGTCTCTTTGGTGGCACAGAGGTTAAAATCTCAGTGCTATCAAGCTGTTGCCAGCCACTGTGGCATGAGTTTGATTCCCAGCCACAGAGCTAACCTACATGGTGCAGCAGACTTCTCCTTTCTGGCCCGCTGCTCTCCTCAGCAGTGTATTTCAGTAGATCTGCCTGTTCTCCTTCACTCTGTCTCTTGTAATCTTCTCACTGTCCCCCCCCCTTCTGGTCTACACCCCAGTTCTTGTATGCATAAATAAATTTTTTAAAAAAGAGGATAGAGCTAGAATTTTGTGATATACTTACCTTCTCTGGGACTGTTCTGTTACTACCAACACAAAAGTGAGACTGCTTCAAGCAGTTACCAAGATAGACTTAAAAATAGTTAATGCTTTTCCCTAAATTGGACCTTGAAAGCATTTGGCTTCCTGACATCCCACAGGACCTGCTGTGTTCCTGGTTTTGAGTTATTACCCTCCTTCATGGCTTTCTATTCATGATGATTTTTCTAAACCAGATCTGACAACTATTTGGTAGAAGAACATTTTATGATAAAGAGTTTGGGGGCTTCAGGGACCTTGGTGGTCATCTCTTCTGGTACCTTCTCTTACAGAATCCCACACCTTTGACTTGCCTGAAGTCACACATTAGGCTGTGGTAGAGCTAAGACTGAGGTTCTGGCTCCTGACTCTCAAGTCAACACTTTCCAGACCATCACCCTGCCCTTCAGGTAGGAATGCTCTGAAGTGGTCTGTGTGTCAATAAAGGCTCTTTGTGCCACTAGAGAGGTACTAGAAACTAGGGTATTCCTTTCTTCCCTAGTATATAAGTAAGTAAATACATTTAAGAAATTGTATCTGTTTGTGAGTGATGAAAACAAAGAGTAAGACACTAGGTTTTCTTAAGTAAGAGTAAGACAATAGGTTTTTCTCTTTTGTGTAATGTAGTAGTTCTCTCTCATGCTAGCCTCTTTTAACCTGAGGAATCAGCAAGCCAAATTACACTTTTGATTACACTGTGACTACCTTGCCACTGTCTCCCCACATGGTGAGGGAACAGTGAACAGAACGGAAATGGAGGGATCTAAGAGTTTGGTTGTATGTAAATTGACTCTTCAATTTTTTTTATTGTTATTGAATAATGTTGTTTTATATCCTTGCTAGTGTTTTGACAGTATAGGATTTCCACCCTCTGGTGTCGTCCCCCAGCACCCCACCACACAAGCACCCGTATTCATTCAACCCAGTCCATTATGTTCTTCCCCCTTACCCCATCCTACTGTTTTCACCTCTCCCCCCACCACCCCAAGCCAAAGATGATATCAGAGTTTGCATTAGAGTTTATGGCTCTCCTGTGATGCTGCTGTTTAAGAGGAAAGGACTTACAAAGAAAATTTTGAAATAAACTTTGAATATTCGTAAAAGGATGTATAACACCTAAAAATTGTTGTCATTATTATATGCCAGGCATTGTCATCATTGCTTTATAGGCTAGATCTCTCTTAATCCTCACAACTGGAAAAGGTAGGTCCTGTAAGTTATTCTGGCTTTCCAGAGGGGGAACTGAGACTCAGAGGAGTTAAGTACCATGACTTAATATCACATGACAAGACAGTGATTAGACTCCATTTCTAGATAGTCAATCTACGTGATTCGCACCTTAATGATTGCTCCTACTTGCTCTTCAGAATTTGCTACCTGTCCAGTCAATACTAATGTGTCTGTCTGGTCAAAAGCAAGCAGTCTGAAGAACAATGGCAAGTTCTGGACATCTTGCCAATTTGAATGAAACAATCGTTTGCCCACAGGCCAACCTATGAAAGCCCTTAGAACAAGATGGACGCGGTAAGCACTTGTGTATATAAAATAAAAGGCAGTTCTTCGTGATGACTGCAAAGACCAGATCTTCCCCTAGCCTTATATTTGTACCCAGCAGCAAGCTCAGGTTTGATAAACCACTTCCTGCCTCAAGTCTTATAAGCCTCAATGTGCTCAGCCCCCGTGTGGGGTCCGAGCCATTCTGCGTCCTAGCTGCCTGTTTCATTCACCAAGGGACTCTCCTAACCAAAAACCAATGCCCAGCTCAGAAATCTCTAGGCAGTAAAGAGCCTCACAGTTCTTCAGACAATAGGTTAACTTTAATAAATAGCTTCAAAATAAGGTATTTGTAATTAGCGTTTTGGGAAACAAAGAGCAGAAAGGAAAAAAAATATGCTTGGATGAGAGAAGTGAGACCTTTTTATGTTAAATGCCTCTATAGTAGAGAATTTCCTGTGTTACCAATTTTAATCACTTGGCATAAGTTTCTTTTTAATGCAAATCTATAGGCGACAACACTACAGCTCCAATTTATGTGGTAGGATATAGGTCTTAGCAAGAATCAGAGCCTATATTTAACGCTGTGGGAGAAAATTGGGGGAAGACTGGTGTCTTTTCCAAAATGAATCACTTCTACCCAGATTCATCTGTTGTCTTACATGGATTGGTTTTCAAAAGAGGTGCTTTAGATTCACTGATCTTCATAGCTGGTCTCTGAAATTTTTGGATAAAACCGGCAGGGGATGGCCATTAGTTTTGGTAGGGAAGTTACATCCAATGATTGACACCAACTGGAATTAATAACACACTTGCAATACTAATCTATATTATAGTGTTAAATGCACATAGAGATAGTATGTATATCTATCTATCTATCTAATGTATAGTGTCATCTTTGGTTTATATCAAAACCTCCCATTGACCTCTGACCTGTCTGTCATGAACATGTGACTGAAGAAGAAATAACTTTATTTTTTGTAAAACTGTGAAGATGAATGGGACAGTTATTACCAAACTGAGGTGATTTCATTCTTTCTGGAATGCCGTCACCCCCCCCCCCCTTTCTCTCTCTAGCCCAATCAAACCATTTGTCCTTCTAGATTGAGCTCAAATACCATGACCTGGGGAGCCTCTCCCTTTCACCACCCTCACACCCCAAATACCAGCTTATGGGCCTCCTCTGGGCATTCTGGGCTTCTTAATTCTTATACAATCAAATATTGCCTGAAAACCATTCTGTTTTCTCTGTTTGAAAGCAGGCCTCTTGAATAAAACAATCCCATTTCCTTCATTTTACCATCTCGAGCCCCAGGACCTTCCTTGTATTTTCTTAGCTCCATGCCCTCTGCACTCGTGGGAGCCTCAGCTTCCTTCTTGCTCTCTGGGGCATTGACACGGTCCAGTGAAATATTGGGTGTGAGACACTTTCGACAGGGTCTGGCATGCCGTGGATTCTCATTATGGTTGGTGGACTGAGAGGATAAACAGTTGCTGTACTTTTATGAGAGATTGATATGGAAGGTTTAGCCTATAACACTGGGTGCGGCCCTGTTGCTGACAGGGAGTAAATATTAAGTGCTTCCTGGTGGCCAGGCCCTGTGCACTGAGTTGGCACCTCTAGACTCTTCATGGGGAGTCAGCCCACCTGCTTCTTAACTGACATACTCGGCTTGGAACCTTTGGATGGTCATAGGTTTCATTCTCCCAAGCTCCACTCTCTGTCATTATTGACTTTTGGTAAATAACTAGGGATTATTTTTGCCTTAGTCACAATAGCTGTTTTTAAAAGCCTACTTTTATTTTAATTAGAAAATTTAATTGATATAGGAAGAAAGAGAAGGGAAAGCATAGATTCAGAGAAACAATGACTCTCAACCTGAGCCTCTGGGGTCTCTAAAAGGCCTTTGGAGAAAGAATCTCAAACTATCTTCTTTCCTAAAAGAGCACAGGGCCCAGTGGACGAGAGAACATTTCCTGCAGATCTGGTTACCTAGGTCATCTGAAATGTCAGTGTTTCTTTACTTTCAGATGGAATTATCTCAACTTCGTGTGGTATACTGGGTATCTTGGGGGTGGGTAAGTTACTCATTAGCTCAGTGGGGAGCACAGACCTCTCAGGACTGGGCTGTATTTTTGAAACATGATGCAATTAGTTTTTGATGGCAAAAGATTGTGAATCGGTGGTATATCCTATCATGGCTTAAAAGAGAACTTAGAAACCTGATAATAAAGAAATCAACCAACATTATTACTATCTATCGAGAAGTGATTTAAGCTTTCTGACATAGAACAGATGAGGTGACCTGAAAAGCATTTTGAGTTAATCTAAATTTTGGGTCATTAAAATTTATGTTAAAATGGTCTTATTTTATTCATCCAGTATTTTACTACATATTCACCATATGGTACTTTGCTCATACGTTTTCACACTTGAAGGGGGAAGGCATTGATAAACTATAACGATCATCACAAAATTTTGGCATTTCATATAGCTGACACATTCAAATTAAGCACATCAATAGCATGGATGGGAAACATATTGAGCTCAGATTTCAACGGTCCTTTCCAATTTCTGCCTGTCAGTCTATCTATTCTCTATTCCCCCATATTAAAAAGGGATCATTTTATTGCCATTGTCTTGGTGGTAAAGGGTCAGATTGACAGGTACTTCTAAAAAACTAGTGTGGCCTTGCCCCTTTGTAAATGTGAGTCTATTCTGTGCTAAGAAATGAAGTAATTATAAATACAATATATAAGTGAACTGTAAAGCTGCTTCCATTAAATGTTTTAAGTAATGGAAATCCATCAACAGTAACCCTGCAAAGTTATATACCTTAAAAGTTTACAGTCTCACTTTTATGAGCTTCAAGGCTTTTTGCTATAGATGAAAGGAATACTGCTCTATAAAAGTTGGTATCCTCTGAGCTTGAAGGTTTCACCAGCGTTTTAGGAAAGGAGAGGGTAAAAAACCATCAGTAGTTTTAGAGTGTAATCTACAAATGGAAGAAGTAAAAGTGGTCATTCTCTTTTAGCTGTGGCTGAAAAGGAACACCTGACAGATCAGTCTTGGTTTCTTAAGTCTCAGTTTCTGAATATGTATTTTTTATTACACAAAGGAGATTCCAGAACAAAAAGCAGGCTTAAAACTTAATGTGTTGGAGCATCGTCACAATTAATGGATTTGTGGAAGTACTAAATAAAACTTTTTTCATTTGTGAAATTTTTGTTAGCGTGTTAATAAAAAATTCATTTTATTTGTTAAATATTTATTGAGATCCTGTTGTATCAGTTATCTATTGGCACAAGAATGATGTGTAACAAGTCACCCCCAAATTTTGTGGCATTGAGCAATACATATTTTCACACACCGAGGTCTGCAAGTTGACTGAGTTGATTTCTACTGTGTGTCTCATTCTGGGGTCCAGACTGGAGGGACAATGATTATCTGTGACATGTTCTTGTCATGGCAATAAACAAAGTTCCTGAGGGGGTGCAAGCAGGAACAGGTGCAAACAGCTAAGCCTTGTCTTGAAAATGACATAACATAATCATTTCAGCCCATGTCCAAAGCAAGTCAATGAAATTAAAAGCTTAGAAGAGGAGGAGGAAAATATTTGCAAAAAAGTAGCCATTGCACCACTATTACTATTTGCCACGTTTTGTGAGATTAGAGTTACAGTGGTGACCAAGATTGATTAAATTCTTACTCTCAAACATCTATGGATCTTCTTTCTTTTTTAAGAGACTGGGGTAGAAGGAATAGATAATAAACACAACAGCAAGTAATTGAACAAGATAAATTCAGATAGTGGGTGGTAGAACATGGCTGAATGAAATTTACTCATATATATTTTGTCATTTCTATTGAGTTCTGTAGGGTTGATATTTTTTACTTGTTAGTGTGACATTACCACAGTTTAGTAAATCTTGGCAAATCTGAACTTCGGTCTACAGATGAGTTGGTGGAGATTTTAGTGGATTGGATCTTGTTTGAAGTTTTGCACATGCTTCTCAGCCTAAGTGAGGAATTCTGCTGCCAGACCACGTCCATCAAGGCAGCAGTGTATACAAATAAACATTTTAAAGTAACCCTTTAGATCAGAGACTGTTCTCTAGTAGAAAGTGCTGTAGGCGATGTAATCTTCAGAACATCTGAAGAACCATATATATCCCAATTAAATTTCTGTCTCCACTAAGCAAACTGAGGAGCCAGCAGGCTAGTTCCTTTTCAGCTGTGAGAAAATTGGGTGTCGGACACCTAACAGGCTGTATATTGGAGGTGACATCATTTGATTCTGTGCTTGCTAGTTAGGTTAGCAGACTTGCTAGTCATTGGCTGATTGAACCTTTTACCCTGGCCAGTGGGGACCTCTTGTAGTTCAGGGTGCTGACGTTGGAAGTAAGTCAGAAAGACGGTAGAGAGCTTCCTGAGTTCCCAGCCTCCAGCTGTCTCAGTTGTCCAACACAAGTGGGAGTGTCCTTGCTTTACCTGGCAGAGCACTCAGGCTCAGAACAGGAAATGTGGGAGTTCTCCACCCAACCTTGACAGACAAGAATGGAAAGGAGCAAAGTTAGCAGAAGTAACTTCATTTTTGGTTTTCAGACTGTCAGACTAGGAGGGTGACTTTAAGTTGCAGATTTTTTTTCTTAGCTTTTCATTTATAGTTATCACTAAATATATTCTGATGATGGAAAATTACGGCTTTTTACTTGCCATTTGGCAGCTGTGCCTGGATCTCTTTTTTAGTTTTTGGTGTGTATTTTAAATTCAGTTAGACTTGAATGGTGGAATTATGAGACTTAGAAAAAAGTTTTTCCCTGTTAATTTGGGGTTAAGTGTTGTATAAAAAGACAAGTTAGAATAGTAGCTAGCAATTTCGAGATCTTATTGGGTGTCATGTCCTGGGTAGAGCTCTTGGCAGACATGATGTCATATGTAATTTTTTAAATGCTCCTACCACCCATATTCTAGGTGAGGAAACCGAGAGTAACGGAAGTTAATAGTTGCTCAATGTTATATAGCCAATGAGTCGTGGGTCCTCCATTCTAGTCCTCATTTGTATAGCCTGGGTTCCAAATTCTTATTTCTTTAGAAAGCAGAAAAAGATTCTTTTTAATCAGTGCACAAACTTTTGTCTGAAGGAATCTACTCCCAGAGCATGGATTTAGGTAGGCATTGAGTTCTATGGAAACGAACACACCTGAATAATTACAAATGGGAATAGAAGCCCCAGCCAAGCAGTGCACTCTCAGCTGGAAGAGATTATGGGAGGTTTTTAAATTGACTATCTCAGGAATGTGCTTGCTGGTTTGTCATTTCCCCTCCCTGTTGACTCTAGCTTGAGTAGTGGTTGAATTCATTGTTTGGGGCCTGCTGACACACTTTGGATCTGACCCCTGTGTCCAGAAAGCCTTTAAGGGATCTATAAATCCCTATAGGGAAAATGGGTGAAAAGAATGTGTCCTTTCATTTCAAATTCATTAATTTGAGCTTTCAGTGGGACAAACCAATCTGTCCCTTATTTCTTGCCTCCCCAGTGTTGGGACATCCCCTACTAACGGCTCGTTGTAATTATTGACCATTGTTGAACCCCCCTGCACAAGCACCTGTGGGTAGCCAGCCAGTCTATCCCGAGACCATATTGCTTTTGTTATTTATGTTGCTGCTTATCTCAGCGCCTTTATGGAAATGTGTTTCTTGTCTGTCTGCACCAGGGAGAAGCCAAAGCAAAGTGACTCATCAAAGGATCACAGTTCCTTCTGTGTTTGTCTAGGGCCTGCAGGATGTCAGAGTTGGGGATCAGTGGGGAACAAGACAGTGTTCTTATCCCCCAAGAAGCTTGTACACTGGTGGAGGGGCTTCCTGTTCAAGGCCTCTGGTGCCCCTCATTTTTAGCGCTTGACTACTTAACCCTAAGCAAGCGTTTCTAACCAACTGAAGCTATTCAGTCTGTTCTGGTATAGCCAATGAGTGAGGGGCTTGTGCCTCGCAGACTTGTGAGGGCAGAAGGCCCCTTGGATGCTCCAGTTCCAGCAGATTGATTCACAGGTTGCTGAGATGAACCTCTTCTCATCACAGAATTGTTAGGAATAATGAGATGGTTGTTTTTAGCTATTGAGTTTTGGTTAGTTTGGTATGAAATAGACCCAAAGAAATGCATTCAGGGGATACTTAGTCAGCACCTAGTGTGCACCCATTGCTTGACTGGTCTTTCCATCTCAGGGAGCTTAGTGTATGGCTAGGAAGAAAGTTAAAATTATTTTGAAAAGGGTAGTGGGCTTCTCCCTGGATGCTGAGTTCTAGAGCATTTTGCATCGGAAGCATTCACTTTGGTGTACTATTTACCGTTTTATGTTTGCTTAATTGCTTTGCATGTGTGATTTGTTCACTGTTTCTTGATGAAAAACTTCTTGAAGTCAGGCAGAGAATTATTTCTCTCTTCTGAGGAGGGAGCACCAACTAGCAACTAAGAGCACAGATATTGAAGTAATTCCCAGTATATTGTTTACTAGCTGTAACACACACACTCTCAGCTGTAGTTAATGTTTACCTGATGGGGTCTGAATATAATGCAAGATGATATTCAGGATCTAATAATATTTGAGCTACCTACTTCACAGGCTTGCTGTGATCAAATTTCATTCAATTTGATTAAAAGAAAATTGACGTGTCTATCAAGGGAGTAAAGGCTACAATGGCAGTAGTCAAGTGTTTGGGTTCAGATCATGGAACTAGAAGTACTTGGTGCACTGTTAGTGCCCTGTGAGCAGTTGTTGAATGAATGACTAATGTGTGAATGCTACTTGGATAGAAGTTTTTCTTGGTCAATAGGTGTTCAGTGAGGACTTGCTGGGTCTGTTAATTGCCTGTGGATTCCTTGCATCAACTCAGCAGCCTCTTGCTACACTGGTTTTTGTTCTGCCAACCTAGGGCCGCACCCTAAGGAATAACAGGCAGAGCTGTCATTTTTGAAGCTCAAGTGGGGAAACTGACGTCATATGGATTGCTGGTAAAAGTGTCTGACGTAAGTAAATTAATAATGTGTCATTATAACCAACTCCACAAGGCCTGTTGCAATGGTTCCTACTAAATGGGATTTCTGTTGGACTTTTCATTCCCTGCCGAGAACATCTGGAAATAAAACTGAAATGAAGGCAAGACTCTTAGAGAATTTGTGAAAAGCTGATAAGGTCTGTGCTTCTGTCCCTTGTTCTCACTGAGCCTATTAAGTTGTTGGTGTTGTTTAGGATTTTTCTACTTACAATGTGGTCCATGGGCTGATCTCCAACTTCAGCATCTCCTGAGAGCTTATTAAATACAGAATTTCAGTTCCCTTCCCAAATCTATTAGGTGAGAATCTGCATTTTAATAAGATCCCCAGCTGGTTCCATAATACCTTAAACATGTGCTTGCGTACAACAGCTGGGGTGTAGGCCAGAGGTGGGTGGTGGTGAAAGGATTCACCAGAGACAGAGTGGGGAGCAGAACAGGCAGATTGACTGAAATACACTGCTGAGGGGAGCAGCGGGTGAGACAGGAGAGATCTGCTGCACCATGTGGTTTAGCTCCCTGGCTGGGGATTGAACTCAGGCTGCAGTGGCTGTGGATAGCTTCGTAGTGCTGAGACTTAACCCCTTGTGTCACCTGGGAGACCTGAAGTACTACTTTTAGGTAGGTAAGACACAACTATCAGAAAGCTGTTTACCTTTTGTGTGTGTGTGTGCAAATTGCATTCAGTGCACATTAATTCATTACAGGGAATGAAGGATAATACTCAAGGGAAGGAGAACAAATACTTGTGCTAAATTATTTATGGATAGATTTCTTTGTTAGGGCACAGTGAGGTACTATTGCCTTAAAAATGTAACTGTGGTCTTCAAAAAGGGAAACAGTGCTGATTATACGTCAGTTAGGATGTGAGGTGCCTTGTGTGCATTGCTTCATTGAAACCTCTTTAAATTTTTGGAGGATGTGGAAGTTTTGTGAGGTTACTCAACATGCCCACTATCAAACTCCACCTCACTGGCACCTCACCCCTCTATGCCACCATCCTACACACTTCTTTCTTATGGCATTGGGTTTTAATTTTTAAACTGATATTAACTGTGATTTTAGGGAAGACGCCAAGCAAGAGAAGAGTCTACATCAAGGCTCATATTTGGTTTGTCAGGTTAAAGTCTTAGTAGTAGTGTGTAAATATTTGAATTCCATTGCCACAGAAGCAGGCCAGGATACAGTGGGGATTCTCCTCCATGCTATTTTGTTTGTTTCTTGGGAACAAGACAAAGTGATGTCTAGTTCTGTATTTCCAACATCTACATTTCCTAAATCCACTGGAACTGTTAGAAGAACATTGGTGATACCATTGAAGGACATGAAAACATGGCATCTGAAGGAGAGGTCCTTAAATAAGTCACATAGAAACCACCTTCCCAGCCTGCTTTTTCTACATATTGTTACTATATCATTGGCCTATTTTTCTTAAATGATTCAATTAAAAACATTAAATGTATTTTAACAGTCTACGTTACACCATAATTATAAGCAGAAATCTGCACTGTTTGCAAGGAATATTACATACTCATAGATACATACTTCTGAAACTGGGTCCTGTTGTCCCTTTGTATAAAGTGCAGTTAACCACTGTGAGGAAGAAAACCCCGCTATAGCCCAAATCTGATGCTGAGACCCCAAACCAGAAGAATTGAAAGAATTAGAAAGGAAACAGTTTTCTCAAATGTCACTCACTGTTATTTATCTTTGTATTTATATAGCATCTAAATTCTTTCACATTTTGCCTGCAGATAAATAAGTTTTTATAGTTGACATTCTCTTTCTAGGGCTATCTCTGAGCATATATTCTAATTTATAACACTTGGACTTCAGGAGAATTTTGTTACCCTGAGTTCATGTTAATCAGTAACCTAGTGCTAGGAGGCAATCTAACTCCAAGGAACATAGTGCCGTGGCAGGAACTGAAATTTAAAGAACGAAACTTGAAGCATGTGCCTGAGGATGGCCTGACAGCTACACTCAGGCTGTTCTCGAAGCTTTGGCTAAATAAGGAGTTTCTCTTATCACAGAGTGACTCTTGGGCAGGCGGCCCTGATAGGAGGTATCACTGGCAAGGGCCTTCAGATCTTTGTAAGGAAGTAAGCACAAGTATTTGATGTAGATGTGATCGTCCATTACTAATTTCCTTAATCTTTAACTCTTCCATTTCTCCTCATGGTGGAATGCTTTTTAAACACTTACAGGTATTTATAGTGCTTGAAGCAAGATGTACTTGATTTCATTTTCCTTCAGTACTTTGTCATGATTGGCTCTTGTTAACTCTTTCTTCCTTTCCGCAGGTCAGTCTGCAAATCCTGCCAGTTTTCATCCTGAGTCTGCTTCTCCCTCTCTACTCCCTGGAAAGATTCCCCTGTTTCTTTCACCCTCAGATATCTACACTTCACTTCCATCATTCTTGAAGTACCTTTATCATTTCTTTATATTTAGTTCCTTTAAAAAGCTTTTTTAAACTTTAATCTGTAAAACTATGTAAAATCATTGATTTTGAAGGACAGTTGATTTTTCCCAAATGCTCATTGAAACGAAAACTCTGAACATACAACTGTTAACCGTAAAAAAGATTGTACCTGGGCCTCTCTGGTGGCGCAAGGTGTTAAGTCTCGGCAATATGAAGCTAATGGCAGCCATTGCAGCACGAGTTTAATCCCCCAGCCAGGGAGCTCCCCTCATGACCAGCAGACCTCTCCTGTCTCTCATGCTGCTCCCCTCAGCAGTATATTTCAGTAGATCCACCTGTTCTGCTCCCCACTCTGTTTCTGGTGAATCCTCTCACCCCCCAACACCTCTGGCCTACACCCCAGCTTGTGTGCATAAATAAATAAATCTTAAAAAAAAAATTGTACCTGTGTTGTGCAACCATCCCAAGCCCAGTAGGTTCATTGACCATTCTTGCAGATGAAAAGTGAATTTTGCAGCCAAGATATCATTTTACGGGCCCTTAATGCTGAATCAGGGGACAGCAAAGACAGCAACTGAGCCCACTAACCTCAGAGTGATGCTTCCTCCTGAACACCATAGATGAGGGATAAAAGGTGTTTATCCCTTCTGGCCCAGGTGTCTGTATTTACATATGCGCCCCTGATGTCTTGGGCTCCAGTGTCTGTAAACAGAGGTGCTGGGGCCCTGTATCCATGCCTCTGAGCCCCAGCATCTGTGTGGGAAGGTAACCCAAATGCAAGACCGCAGGTGCTGGTGGTAGAGGCTAGTGGTGGGAAGGCAGCAAAAAGCCTGATTTGATTCCATTTTCCCTAAATCTGGTACCACAAAATCATTTCTTATACCATCCTTTGCCCATATATTATTGGTACTAACGTTTGATTTACAGGACTGGTTCCCAGTAGAAGTGTTACATTATAGGTCCCCTCTGCTATCTGAACATAGAACTTCCTATTGGGTGTGATTTGGTAGATTATATTTTGGGTTTAGGAACACTGTTACTATTGATATATATGGAAAATTTTTGAGCATTCCAGATCCCCCCAAATCAAATCACACTAATTAGGAACATTCTACTTTTGAATGTCAGGGAAAACCTATAGATTCACGTGGGGAAAAAAAAAAAAATACCAGTTTACCAAACATCACCAATTAAGTCAGAATTTTGGGGGATGGAATATAAGGATAGCCTATCTAAAAAGTTTATTGGATGAATTGGATGAATATAATGTGCAGCCAAAATTGAAAAACACTGAGCTTAGAATATGGTCACATTCTTACCATCTTTATTCTACACTTGTTTCAATCCATGTTTTACATTATTTCTATATTAATCCTCTTAAAACTGCCATTTTTTGTGACTTACTGGTAATATAGAAAGACAGTGTTCTGAATACTGTCAGCATAGGGAACATCTTAAGTGTAAAATTCTGTGATTAACATTGGGGTGAAAGTGAGCTCAGTTGGATTTTAGGCTCAGTTTTGGCTCTTATTAACTTGGAGATTTCAGCAAATTGACTACATCTCTCTGAGCCTTAGTTAAGTCAGCTGTTAAATGGAAAGACTAATCCCTGCTCGCATATCTCTCAGAGTTGAGGGAGGGTCAAATGAGAAAATTGTATTTTTCAAATGCTCTGTCTTAAGAGTGTCACAGCATATAAATATTATTAATTAACTAGTCTGGAAGAAGATAAAAAAATTTTAGTGGTGGTGATTTTAAAAAAAGATCTTTTGCTAATTTTAATATAAAAACTACCCCCATATTTTTGCTCTTGGCCTGCTGATAGGCCTTAGAATGGTACAGCTGGGCTGTTCCTGGTGCTTAAGCTGAATAGCAGCTGCTAATTACAACTAAAACAAAAATTAGCTTGCTAGTTGAGGCTGTGTCTAGAGGTTAGATTTCCTTTTGCTGTACCGCCATGTGTTTATTTTGTTTTAGTGGGTTAGCTCTGGATTTGCCCTCAGTTGTGGGTGGAGCCCTGAAGTTGCATGTTTTCATGTGGTTGCCAGAAATCTTGCTTTGTGGCGGGTGATGGCTCAGATGGACTGAGGAGGGTGGAGACATTTGCCCTCCCTGTCTCCCACTGGACTCAGGGGTGCTGTCTGGGCTCCCTCCTTTACTCAGGCCAGAAGTCATGAACATAGTAATGCCTGATTTTAACCTTCAAGTCAAAAATAGCTGGCCACTCAGGCTCTGGGAATCGAAGGCTAGAAAAATGTTAGAGATCACAGACATAGAGGAATACCATGAATTTTGGGACAAGTGTAGATTTGAGTGACTTGGAGAGGTTCCAGAATATTTCCATTACTTACTGACTTAGCTTTCTTATTTGATTGGAATGTCATTAAGTCTGCACTAATAAGCTCTGAAAAGTTGAGAGGGCTTTTGTTTTTCAAACTTTTAAATAAGTATCCAAAGGCTAACTTGCATCTGTCATATATCATCAAAGCATTTTCAGATCACTGATCCCATTTTATCCTTTTAACAAAATGAGGTAATTGGGAAAGATATTTTCCTCTTTGACACAAGTAAATGGTGATAGCCGCTAGGGTTCAGGTTTAAAAGAAGGGAGTCAGAAGTGGTTTGATTCTTGATTCCTTAGCTGTGGGACATGGGTAAATAACAGCCACTCTGAACCTCATTTTCATGGAAAGTAATAATACAAGGATATATGAAGAATAAAAGGATGATGTGCAAGAACTTGGGGCTTAGCTAGAGGTGTTAATTGGTAGCTGAGACTCAGACTGGTTAAATGGTGGGCATGGGTGTGGGTCAGAGAACACATTAGTACACCAGACTTCTGATGTTAATACTGTGGGAAGAGCACTGGCTGGAGAGTTTGAATGCTCACTTGTTAGTGCCAGCCCTGCCATGGGTCATCTGTATGCTTGAAAGCTTGTTCTTTCCAATGTTTATGCTATTTATTTATTTTTTAAAGATTTATTTTATTTATTTATGTATATAAGAACTGAGGTGTAGGCCAGAGGTGTGGAGGGGGGTGAGAGGATTCACCAGAGACAGAGTGGAGAGCAGAACAGGCAGATCTACTGAAATACACTGCTAGGGGAGCAGCTGGCAAGATAAGAGAGGTCTGCTGCACAG
This sequence comes from Scalopus aquaticus, assembly GCA_004024925.1. NCBI lineage: Eukaryota > Metazoa > Chordata > Mammalia > Eulipotyphla > Talpidae > Scalopus > Scalopus aquaticus. Next base: position 112,060 of record PVIJ01001345.1, read on the forward strand.
TGTGGGTCAGCTCCCTGTTTGGGGATTGAACTCATGCCGCAGTGGCTGGTGATAGCTTGATAGTGCAGAGACTTTAATGCCTGTGCTTGCAGGGAGGCCCTGTGTATGCTGTTTAAATTCAAATAATTACAACTGAGTTGAAATAAAGTAAAATTATGAATTTAATTCCATAGTCACATTAGCCACATTTCAAGAGTTGGGTGGCCACATATGGCTCATGGCTGCTATTTTGGCTACCTCAGGTCTGACTGTCGCAGATACCACTCAGTATTCAGAGTGGTATTAAACAGTGTTGCTATAGTGATTAGGTGACTCTTCTGATCCCCAGTTTGACATTTGGGGGAGTATGCTAAAATAATGATCATGGAGTTAACCATGTGTCTGTAACTTCTGAAGAAAGAGCGAGCAGAGAGAAATAAATAATAAGTCCACAGAGTGAAGAAGAGAGAAGCAATTATGTCAGAAAGCAAATTAATTTTTCTTTATGCTATATCCTGCACTTGGCCTCTTCTCTAAGAAACCACACACATTAAAATATCCATGATTCTTGCCACTAAAAAAACTTAAATGATTTTATAAGTCAGAACTTGTACTGTCAGTACAGGACTCCTAGAGATTTTACCCCACAGCCCTTCTGTCACAGGGGCCTTCAACTATAGAGGAACCGCATTATCTCAAACTAACCTCAGACAGTGACAATAAAGAACTGGAGGGTTACTGGTCCTTTGATGGTGAATGTGGTGTTTATATTGTGTTTATCATCTTCTGAAATGGTAGGTCAAGGGACCTTTCCTGTAGGTGATGGCATTCAAACTGAGACCTCTCATGAATTTAATCTTTTCCAATTAAGAATGGCTAAAATGACTCTAGTGGTTAATTTGGTAGCCTAAACATGTTGGTCAGATACAAGCAAATTTTTCTTAGGTAGTTGGTGCTAGTTGGTATTTTCCATGTCAGAAATGTATGTGATAAGTAATTTGGAAAATTTGCTAGGTCTATCTGTCCTAATTTTCATTCAGAATTACTTTAGCTGTCATATTCAAAAGGACTCAATGGAATGTATGAATATTAAAGTGAGTATAAGACCAGTAGACTGAAGTAGGAATCCTTTTCCCCTTTGTACTTTGGGGTATAATATAAACATTTCTAGCAATTGACTGTTAATTTGTTTGGAGGAAATGTCATATTAACTCAGAAAGTGAGAACTCTGTTCCCAAGGGGAAAGTGAGTTCAGACAGTGAATTTACAGACTATTTGGTGCAAATATTTTCATCTCTAAGTTCAAGTTAAAAGGATAGTGGCATTGAAGAAATCTGAGAGAACTGGAAATAGAAAATTGAAACATTAAAACCAAAACAATGAAATAGTGTCCACTTTGAACATGCTACATTACTTGATTGAGAACCATTAGTCAAGAAGAATGTATTAAATGCTGCAGATATTTGTAAAGACTTAGACCTTAGTTTAGAGACTCTCTTTATCCTTCATGATTTTTGGATAATCAATTCAAGGAGCAAGGATTTAGAACATGGGGAAAAAAATCAGTAAGATGTTTGTGGTCATTGCCTCCCTATGACCAAGACATTCAATCATGGTACCTCTTCCCATCAAATGTAGGTGTGTTTGCAAAATTATTTTCAATTTCTTGGAATTGGCAGATGAAATGGAACATGCACACCTTATTTGTGATATACGACATTGAGTTTTTTCTATCAGTATAGTCCAGATTTCACCCAATATTGAAATGATTGCCTTATCTTAGTAGAAGAACTGATATTTACTGAGATCCTTAGGTTCAGCTGAAGAGATAGAGCCTATAAATACATTTACAACTCTTACTAATTTTATCCATAGATGAGTTGGGGTGTGCACCTGAATTTGTCTCTTTCACCTGAATCAGGGCCAATCTCTAAGCTCTATTAGCAGAAATATGTAATTAAGCTAAAGAATTTGAATGGGCAAGCCAGTCCTAAAATAGCTCAGCTTTGATGTTCCCCAGGTGCAAATGCCCTCTTCCCTGGGCCTTTCACCCTTGATGCACTTGATTTCCTTCTCTAAGGCATGTGCATGCCTAACCAGGATTGCAGCAAGTTTGATTCTGGCTCAGATCGGAGAATTGAGATCGCTTGCTTCTCTGGCTCATTAAACATATTTAAAATGTCAATTATAAACCTCAAATCTTGTTGGTTTAAACATACTACTGATAAGTGTTACATTACCTATATTTAGCTTGATAATCCAATAAACTGTTTCTTCTTCCAAACTGTTTTTGGACTGATATTTGGAGAATTATGTTGTATTCATCCACTGCCCTTTCTTTTAAGTGAATGTAGGATGCTAAGGAATGTAGGATGTTAAGGAAGGGGTTTTAAGTTTATGTGTCAAGGAATACTGGTATAGTTGCAAAATCTGCTCTGGCTGCTTTGGGAGTTAAGCCCTTGGACTCCCTGCTAATGTGTAACCTTGAGCAAATTATGTAACCGCTCTCACGGTTTAGATTCCTGAGTAAAATGGAAATGATAAGAATACCTACTTCATAGGGTTGCTAAGAGGATTAGATCGAATGACATAGCAGAGATGAGTAAGTTAATTGGTACATGAAGCTTAAGAGGTAAACAATTACTTTGCTCACAGGGGTTCCCAGGGCGAGAACTAGGAGGAGGCAGGTGAGGTACTTGTCTTGGGCACAAAATTTAAGGGGTACCAAAAACTCAGCAATCAAGGTAATACTAGTGTAATACTACAAATCAAATTAATGCAAAACTAATGGACAAATTGACAAATTTTAGAATGAAATGAGGATCCTATCCCTCCCCACACGTCTCACCTTGCTTCCAGTCCTGCTGGTTGCCCAGGGCTTAGGGCTCAATTAATTTTTTCCAGGACTGGTGGATCAGCTTGTATTAGCCCACTTTTTTTAGGCCAGTTCTTCTTGAGCCACCAGAACATTGTTTCGAGATGACTCTCCTGAGCCAATGGTACAGCTGAATCTTGGCATATTGCTGAATTCACATGTTTTTTTTTTTTTTTTAAAGATTTATTTATTTATACATACAAGCTGGGGTACAGGCCAGAAGTGTGTGGCGGCGAGAGGGTTCACCAGAGACAGAGTGGGTGGCAGAACAGGCAGATCAGAAATACAGTGCTGAGGGGAGCAGCGGGCGAGGCAGGAGAGGTCTGCCGCACCATGTGGGATTCTCCCTGGCCAGGCGTCTAACTCGCATCGCGCGCTGCCGACAGCTCCACAGCACAGCGCTCAACCACTGTGCCACCAGGGAGGCCCAGAATTCACAAGTTTTAAGGATAGTGATTCTGTATGCTTGATCTCATGGCTTGATGCTAGAGCCTTATGAGCTATGCAGCTTCAGACAAGAGAGTAATTGGCATGTTCTATTAACACAGGCTATTCACTTGTAAGAATTCCTTTGGACCTCACAGTAATCAAGTTTATCAATGTAGCTATTCTTTAGAAAGATGAAGCATAGTTCCCAGCTACTAATCCTGACCTCTATTCTGAAAACAGAAAAAGAAACAGGGGAAGAGAGAGAATATTCCAGAAGAGGTATCAGTTTTTGCTCATATTTCTCTGGGCCGTTTACAACTGTAGTGAACAGATACTGCCATTAAAATTCTCTAAAGTAAAGAGAGCTATGAGTTTTACAAGCACATCCTCAAAGAAGTTAATCAGATTTCCTTGGGAGTTGCTGGGCTATGTTGCTTTGAGGAAAAATAGCACTACCCTGAAGAGCAAGAATAGCTGAAACCACATGTCCCAGTGAGCTTTCAGCCAACTGCTCCCGATGGAAACCAAACTTAACTGCTAGAAAGGTTTTTGTTGGATGGTGTTTTGATTAAGCAACAGGCTACTTCCCAGCCTCAGGAATGTGATCTCTTGGAGATAAAAATATTATGGCTCAAATAGGAGCTGGAGTATCAGGAGGCTGAGGCTGTGCCTTGCTTCATAATTTACTGTAAGAATACTGGGTTGGGTTTTATGTTTCATTCTTATTTATTGTTCCAGAGATCTTACTCTCTGTGTGTGATGCTTTGGGCAAAAAACTCCCCGTTTTCTCTTACTTGACTCATTTTTATGGAATTTGAAAAATGAGTGATTGAGTGAAATGGCTGTGTGGACTTTTTGAATGAAGGACGAGATGCTTTCCATTTCTTTCAAATCACTCCCCTGTGAATGAAGAAATGTTGAATTGAGTTGCTCGAGTTCTGTGATTTCAGATTTCACTTGCAGTGAAGAAGCCGAGTACATTGGTGGGGGTAGAGTACGGGATCCCTGAGTTGGAAGTATTTAGGTGTGATTAGAGAGAAAGAAGGCAACGGGGTGGGAGATGAGTTTACCTCTCCACCTCTAGTTGCTTCTTCAAGTGTTCAAGTGAGAGACTGAGTGGTGAGCAGAACAGACAAGGTCTCTGCTCTGATGGGAAGGCAGCAGGCGTGATGGCTAAGAGCATGGCCTCCAGAGCTACATACTTTTGGATTTGAATCCTAGCTTTACTACTGAGAGCTGCAATTGGGTAAATTATCTTTGACACTTAAACAGCTTGAGCTTTAGGAGCAGAGAAACCCCACCTCTGCAGTTGAAAATCTGTATGTAATGATAGGTGGCCCTCCATAGCTGAGGGCTCTGCACCCATGAATTCCCCCATCCTTGGTTAGTTGAAGCCATGATTTTATTACCATGGACATAAAAATGTGGACCAGCAAAGTTCAAACCCATATTGTTCAAGGATCAACTTGAACCTTCTTGTACTTTAGTGTTTTCAAATTCTAAGATGAGCCTAATTTTATTAGCTGCCTTATTGGGTTGTTGTGAAAACTAGGGTGCTTGGAACTGTGCCTGGTGCTACATGTAGTAGAAACTTAGTTCTCACTAACTGCTATTATATAGAACTTACCCTCTTATATGTACCCATATGGTAGATAAGCTGTATGTTAATGAATAAATGAAGACAAAAATAACAGCTAGTGATAACGGGTAGTGGGGGGATGCAATATTAGATAGCCTGGTTAGGGAATACTTCTCCGAGAAATTTTTATATTTCAGATGGGACCTCAATTCTAGGGGTTAGCCTCGCAATGATCTGGGGGTAGAGGGAGTGGCACCAACAAAGGCCCTGTGGCAGAAAAGAACTTTGTGAATTTGAGGGCAAGCTAGAAGACTAATATGACTCAAATGTCACACATATGGGAGATGACTAAAAAATCAGGCAGTGAAAGACCAGATCATATAGAACTTTGTAGACCTTGGAAATGAATTGGATTTGACTGTAAGTATTATGGGTCTTAAACTGGACAGTAACATCATCTATCTGGTTTTGAAAAAGCCACTCTGGAACCTGTACCTGAATATGCTCTCAGAATGAAGTCACGTGAGTGCCCGCAGTCTGAGGGTGACAATAACACTGAAAATAATGGTGTGATACCTTCTCAGTATGCAATGGCTACAGCGGTGGGGGGGCCGGGGGGGGGTAACAGCATTGGACTCTATGATGACCTCTGCTTTCCTTTCCAATGCTGAGATGCCCAAAGCAGAAATTAAATGGAAGGAAACCCAATAATGCCGCCATCATTTATAAATAGGTATTGAGTATCACTGGAAAGGCCCAAGGTTAAATGCTTTAATTGACATTTTGGCTTTCTGAAATTAGAATTTGAAAGATTGCCTGTTGTAGTGCTTTTCATTTATTTTTAACTTTGAAATATTCAAATGATTTCTGCTTGAAAATACCTGTAAGAAATACTGCTGAGAATGGAGGAATCCTTTGAAGATGACTTCTGCCTGTTATTTTCTTTGAATAAAGCAAGTATGAGAGTGTGCAGTTTGAATAAGGGCAGGTAATAAAGCTTCTACTAATTTAGCATCATGCCGCACAGCTTCTAATGCCCTTTCATAATTTACCTGTCCTTTAAGCTAAGTAAGTACGTTTTGATTGATTCTTATATGTAATTCAGATTTGCTCAAAAAGAGTGACAAAGTCAAATGCAAGAGTAATTATTGCTAGAACATGCTAAAAAAGATTTTTTTCCCAGCGATAAGCTCATCAGTGAGAAAGATTTTTAAAATAAATTTTGCATGGTCTATGTCTTACCACCTCTTCCTGCCACATTGTTTAAAAACAATACATTTCATCTTTTCAAGGTGTTGGTGATGATTTTCCTTCATTGTAAATTTCTTCTGACTCAGCAGCTCTTTCAGTTTCATCAGGTGTCACATATGGGTTGCTCAGGCACAGGGGCAGAAAGGGTTGACAATCCACACAGAGAGACGAGATTGAGTTCACCAAATGCTTCTGAAGATTCAGAGTAGAGCTGTGATGAAATACAAAGGGCAATTTTGAAGGCATCAGAATAAGAAGGACAGGAAAGCGCCATGAACAGACTGCCTTTTGAGACAGAGCTTCTCGCCATCATTCAAAGCACCTGAGTTCAGTCTGGCTTTCGTTTCCCATTAATTCCAGTTCAAAAATAAAATTTGAAATGTGTTGTTTTAATACATGCTGGCCACTGCCACCATTTTTGGAAACATTTAAAATAAGGAAGATATGCCAAATAAGGATACCTAATGGTATGATCCAGTCATGTAAGAGCTAAAAATCAGCACAGTCAACATGTCAGCTCTGACTTAATTTTAGTCCAAGTCTGGTGAAATTTGATTACAGATGAAGATGCAGAGAGAAATAAGGGCAAAGCTCTTGGTGATGTAAAAACCATATTCCAATTTAGACGGGTAATAAGACATTCCGGAAAAGTGTTTCCTTCTATTTTATGCCTTACATAAAATGCAGTGTGCCCATACAAGGACCTGAGATATAGGTCATTTGTGGTCTAAACTGTTTTTTTTTTTTCATTTAGGTCTAGCCTGTGCTCTAGAAAAGGAGATGTGGCTTTGGAAATATGCCTTCTGGGCACTGATGGGTTTGCTGACTCAAGTCCTAAATTTGTAGAATGAAAATCATTATTGCCATGAATTGAAAGTTGGCCGGCAAGAACTTTTCCATCATTTTTGGATCAGGAAGAAAACCAAAGTTGACGTTTTTCATGGATAATTAGTTTTTCTTCTTTATACTTACTTCCCTTGTAATCTTTGCAACATGAATGACTTGTGCAAAAATACCTCAGCCTATGGTGATGTGTTAATTTGTGACTGTCTGAGCTTGGCTCCAGAATTTAGAAGGTTTGATTTTGCACTGTATAGCTTCCAAGATGCCCCCCCCCCCCATACTTCCGAGGATTCACAATCCTCGTGCAGCTTCTCCCGTGCTGTCAAACTTGGTCTGTGTGATGCTAGTATAACGGTGATTAGAAGTGACGGTATTCAGTTACAAAATTGTGTTATAAAAGTCTGCCTTCCATCATGGGTATTCTCTCTCTTTCCATCTCTCTTGTATCCCTCACTCTGGGGGAAGCCATGTGTGAGCACCCCTTTGGAGAGGACAGGCCTAAAATATGGTGAGCCCTAAAATCCTTGCCAATAGTCATGAGAGTGGCTCCTTCTGGACTAGTCAAACTTCAGATAACTGAGACCCATAACACTTTGACTGCAAAGGTGTGAGAGCTCCTGTCCCAGAACATGTAGCTAAGTCTCTCTTGGATTACTGACCCCCCCAAAAAAAAAAAACAAAAAAAAAACTGTGAGATGATAAGTGTTTGAAGCCAATAAGTTTGGGGAAGTTTGTTAGTTAATACAATAGATACCCTTATGATAGCATGAGGTTGGTTAATTTATTCATCTTGGCATCCATCCATCTAGCCACTCAGCTATTCACCCATCCACCCTCCCACACATCCCATTCTCTTTGACTTTCAACAAATGTTTGACGACCTACTATGTCCTAGGAACCATGCTTGATGAACTGGATGCTAAAACATAAAGCTACAATTCATGTTCTCAAGGAGTACTATGACTAGTTTTGTCTAGCAAAACTATAGTTGAATTTTACCTTGTCATTCTATTAAGATTAAATATACATCTTAAAAGCAAGTAAGTATTTAAAACAAATTCGCATTTTGCTCTATCTTTCCATTTTACATTCTTTATGCTAATTCAGAACATAAGGGAACAATAACATCAATTTAAATCATATTTGGTTTATACTATGAAATGAATTTTAGATGAAATGGATGTGAAATATATTCTGTGGCATCACTATTTATAAGATGTGTAATTTTTTAAGTGGATTCTTTATATTCATTATTTACATCTTTTCCCTGATCATATGAATTGTTCCAAAAATGAAAGTTACTAAGGACCAGGAAAGAAAAATCTAATTTGAGCCAAATCAGCACATGATAATAAGTAATAATATTGATGGAGTGCTTTCTCAATGCTAGATTCTATGCTGAGCAATTAATGTGCATTTCTTCTATTAATCCTAACAAGGCATCATAATTATTATCCCTGGTTTATAGATAATGAAACTCAGGTTTAGAACAGTTAATTAGAACAAAGTCCAGAAATCAGAAAGAGTTGGTTGAGTTTTAAACCCAGATTCTAAGGTCCTGGTCACTCTGCGGTACACAAATGTACCTATTTGGGTGCTGATAGATAATACTATGCCCGTGTTTCAAGAGTTTATAGTTTTGCCAGGAGACATCTACTTGTACCAACTGTTATGTGTAAACAGAACCCTTAAAACATTGTTTGACCAAATTTGTATCAGGATTCATGGGGCCGTAGTCAGGACTTTAAATAGAATAGTTCATCAAATCCTATGCTATCCAAAGGAACTTTTTAGTACTTCCTTTTATAAAAGTGCTGAAGATTAAAAAAAAACAAAACAGGGCCTCCCTGGTGGCACAGCGGTTGAGCGCTGAGCTGTGGAACTGTCGGCAGCACACACGATGCGAGTTCGACGCCCAGCCGGGGAGAATCCCACATGGTGCGGCAGACCTCTCCTGCCTCACCCGCTGCTCCCCTCAGCAGTGTATTTCTGATCTGCCTGTTCTGCTCCCCACTCTGTCTCTGGTGAACCCTCTCACCGCCCCAAGCCTCTGGCCTGTACCCCAGCTTGTATGTATAAATAAAGAAATCTTTAAAAAAAAAAAAAACCACGGTAATGAAGAGAAAATACTAAATTAGAATTCTAATGTAAATGTACTTTATCTCATTGTATTATTATCATTGATACATAGAAGGGGCTGAGATGAGTCTGCTCACTGTTTGCCTTTTTAAGGCTGTATTTGGCACCCACCAGGAGGCAATGCACTAGTGAAAGTCCCCTTAGAAAAGGACTTGGGTTAATTGGCCCTGGCTTTAATACAAGCATTGCTCTTTATCAGATGCATGGCCTTAGTCTAGATGCTTAAGCACTTTTGAACTTACTTTCTCATTATAAAATTAGAATACTATTTTTTTATAGGATGCTCATTTAATTAGTCTCCATTCCTATCCTCCCAGTTCCTCATCCTCTCCCCATACATGTCATTAAATACTTACTTATACCCTCATTTCTTTAGAGAATAAGGTAAACCTCAGATTATAAAACCAAGGCCAAAACAATTTTGCGGAATTAGAATGTGTCCAGGAAACCAGTCACAGTTCAATTGGATTAGACTTCAGCATGGAAATGGTTGTGTTCTTCCACATCCTCTTCACCTTAGGAAGTTTATCATCCTTCACAGGTGGAAAGAAAAGAACTCTTGCTTCTGCTCTCAGTGGCCGAGGAATACATTTTCCTTCTTGATGGACAAACACTATTTCTTTTTTCTGCTCTCTTCCCCTCTCCTTTCCTTGGTTTCCCCCTTTTCACAAAATATCTTTAGACACAGCTACTCACCCTTGAAGTCTTCATCTTCATCTCTGTAGAGGCCAAAAACATGTATCGTCCCCAGGAACTCAAAATAGCCGTTTTAAGTTGGATACCAGTCTTAAGCCTCCATCTTCTTGGCCAAAGGCAGCTCACGAAATAGTTTCACTATTTTTATGGATTTGGATTCCGTTGGCCTGGCAACTTCACCAAGCAGCTGGGCTCTCAGATGAGTTGTGCATAAGGTGTACCCTGAAAGTGAAGACTTCATTGTGCTTAAGGAACAAAAATCCCTAGTGACCTTTTACTTCTGGACATCCCTTTCTTGGAGATTGGAGTAGCACTAGCATGCTTTTATGTGGTTCTGAGGAGTATGTGCATATACGTACTTAATGCTGACCATAAATAATTGAATATAGGGTTGTTTTTCTTGACTATCTCCCCCTCCCCACCCCACCCCTTTCGTTCTCCTTTTCTTCATTAGCAGCCTATCTTATGTAGTCCTAACCCTCCAGAGGGATTTTAGCTGGGATACATGAGATTTCAAGTTGAATAAAAAACTTCAAATAAAAATCAGGGAACAAAATGTTTCCAGCCAAGTGAAGGTCAGGTGGTGGCAGCTGCCCAGGAGGTTACATCATAGAAATTAAGTTAAAAGGAATACCTATTTTATTAATTAACTTACAATTTAAATGAAAGAAAAAAACAAATGTGTGTGATATACAGAAAGGGCACTGGGACATTGCTGCATTAGAAAATGTCTAAAATCGCCAAGGTGTAATCAGCAAAATTTCATGTTCTGATGTGCATCTTTCTAAAGTATTTATATTCTCTGCTCCTTTTTACTATAGTAGCAATGTGAATTTAAATCTATGACTTTATGTCATAAAGCTCTCTCAATGGTCTTCTCCCTCTTACTTTTTTCTCTACTGCTAGTGTATTCCTCCCATCTGCTTCCTTATGTCCTTGTTATTTTTGAAATGAGGGAGGGGCTGTTTTCCTTGTGATTGGTAGAATTAGGGACCAGTTACACTGCAGGGATGGAGAGATAGAAGCAAGAAAGCCTGTATTAACACCTTCCCTTTCATACCCTAAGAGCAATCTTTTCCAGTGCTATTTCTCCTATTTCTTTCTACTACTGCTACTCTTCTACTCTTTCTTGCTGGGATCAGCACAATTATTGAATGTGCTCAAAAGGAAGCTAGATTGAGCTTTGGCCATGGATCCTTGGGGGAAAAAAGATCCAAACTACTTAATTTCCTTGACTTCTTGGTGCAGCGATGAAGGGAAGCTGGAGCAGTCATGGACCTGGTTAGAGCCCAAGGAAGCACTTCAGGCAAGAAACAGGGAAGGAAGGAAGGCCTCAGCAGGACCCAGGAAGGCGCCTGGGATGGTGTGCCTGATTGGGTCTCTGGTATCTTTGGGGGTGATGTCAGGGCTCCTATGAGCCCTCTGATTTCTCATGTTTTGTTTTCTTGAAGTTGCATAAAAACATGTGCTTGACTTGGATGCAGATTTTATTTCCTCCCTGGGTGACGGGTCTCAGATAGTAGAGTCTGATTGCTGCCAGCTCTGAGTAACTGCCAGGCCTGTTGAAAGGAAACATTTTAAAAGGAACATGCTGAGTGAGGTCTGAAGTGTTTCAGGGAGCATTTCAAATCAGATCTTTTCAAAATCAGGTAATCTCCTGGGATAATGAGTTATGAGAGGTGCCAGGATTGTTTTCCTCAGGTTCAGCACCACTGAAGACCATAAGCTACAGTCCTAAGGAATGAAGCACAATTCTGCATTGGACTCACCTTCTTCAAGGCTCTGAGGGCTAATTGACCCTTTAATTAATAATTTTTATAAGTTTATAGTCTGGACATTGTTTTTAAAAAAGCTGATCTGTCTCTACAACTCTAGAATCCAGCTGACCCTTATGCACCCTTGTGAAAAAATGCTCATTATTTTTTGATGATTTTCTTGGTGGCAAAGCCATAGCCATTGAGATTCATTGTAGCGGTTAGGTCTTGCTCAAAAAATGCCGTGTAACAAACTGTCCCTAAAATCTTTAGCCTACATTAATGATGGTTTTTGTTGTGGGTTGTCTGGTCTTAGCTCAAATATAGGGTCTGTTTCATTTATTTGCTCCTCCTTCTCTGACTAGCAGTTACTCTGAAATAATCAGATCAGAGTTTAAAAGGGCAAGCTAGACTGCACAAGCACACTGGAGTCTGTGTTTGTGTCATGTCATGCTGAGAGCATGCCACTGGCCAAATAGATTACCTGGCCAAGTCCAGTATTGATGGTACAGGGAAGTATATTTCATCCATAATGGAAAGAACTGCAAAGTTGCATGGCAACAGCCATGGCTGTATAATTTCAATATAGAGACAGCATGAAGAATCATGAGTAGCAGTTCAGTCTACCATACAATAATTAGATCTTCTTTTTCTTGCTTTTCCTTCCCTCCCTCCCGTCCTCTACCCTTCCTCTCCAATCCTCTTCTCTCCCTTCTTCTTCCTCCTTCCCTTTCAGCAGTGGTAAAATAAACATGTTCTAAAAATTGTCATTTGACTATGTTTAAGTCTATGGTCCTTTCTGTACATTAGTTATATTTACATTGTTGTATAGTTTTTACTATCATCCATCTCTAGAACTTTACCATCTTTCCAAACAGAAACTTCCCATTTAACAGTCATTCTCCATTTCCCTTCTCCATCCAACCCCTGGCAACTTTTATTCTACGTTTTGTCTATTAATTTCACTGTTCTTGGTATCTCATGTAAGTAGAATTATTCAATGTTTGTCCTCTGGAGACTTGCTTATTTCACTGAACAAAATACCTTGAGGTGCATTCAGGTTGTAGTATGAGTTAGAATTTCTTTCCTTTTTAGGGCTGAGAAATATTCCCTTGTATGATTGTCTACCACATTTCACCTATTCATCTGCCAATGGATACTTGGGTTGCTTCCGCTTTCCTCATTCTTTATTGCTGAATTCCCATTTTCCCTATGGTTGGAGCCATTAGATATTGCTTAAAATCTTTTCCATTCCAGGCCCTTGTCTGTTTATTCATTAATGCAATAAATGCTTACTAAGCATTTACTACATAGCAGTGAATATCCTAAAGGAGCCTGACATTTTTACATACTTAAAGTAGTGCTTTCCTATCTGATAGCCAATAGTCAGCTGTTGTTAATTGAGTATAAATCAATAATTAAACATCAAATAATATAAATATAATTATAAATGTTACCATAAATAAGTAAAGTGATATAATATTTTAAAATGCAATTTATTTATAGCTACTTCAAGTGATAAATCTGTCTTACAACAGATATTGGATTGGATGGCTCAGATAGAAAACATTTCCATCTTTGCAAAAAGTTCTATTGGATAGCACTGACTTATGGAAAAAGATATATGGCAGGGGTTCAGCAAAAACTCTTTCCTGGAAACTCTACTATTAAGCTATGATACCATCAAAGGGTCACCTTGGGAGGAGAAGCTTGCCATTGTTTATTCTTCCGTTTTTTTTTTTTTTTTAAAGATTTATTTTATTTGTGCATACAAGCTGGGGTACAGGCCAGAGGTGTGGGGCGGCGAGAGGGTTCACCAGAGACAGATCGGGGAGCAGAACAGGCAGATCAGAAGTACACTGCTGAGGGGAGCAGCGGGCGAGGCAGGAGAGGTCTTCCGCACCATGTGGGATCTCCCCAGCCAGGCGTCGAACTCGCATCACCGCTGCGACAGCTCCACAGCGCAGCGCTTAACCGCTGCACCACCGGGGAGGCCCCATATTCTTCTGGTTTTGATCGACAAACCAGTCAATCCTCTGTACTTAGGAAGGCAATTGAGCAACCATTTCAATTTCTCTAGGTCAGTGTTCATTTTACTTCCCAGGAGGCATTCATCAATGTCTGGAGACAGTGTCTATTATGACAATGGAGATGGGAAACTGCAACTGGCATCTCTTTTAGTGTGTTGAGGCAAGTCATGCTACTAAATTCTTAAAATGCACAGGACAGTCCCCATAGCCTATGGCTCTAAATACCAGTAATTCCAAGTTTGGGGAATATTCTTGCTTCTGGTGAAATGGTTACAGATAAGGGCTCAAAGAGCCATATTTTCTGATACATAGAAGACTCTGGTGTGCAGTCCATGAAAAATGAACCCTTGGCGAACGAAAAAAAACTCCTGATGAAATCAAGTCCCAGGTCCCTGGCCACTGAGCCCAGTCTCTGTCCTCTGTGTGGGTTCTGTGAAGGACCTCAGTGTTAGCAAACTTTTTACTTGAATTATTTTAAATTGGGGTTTAACTTTGTGCTAAATGTTCCTAGTACAACATGTTATGTAGCTGTCCCCGCTTTTAAAGTCCTAAGTCTGTGTAAGTTGGATATCACATTTCAGTAGTTCTATGAAACATCTAACATCTTGCAGGTGTCTGAGTGCAGCAAGCTCACGGAGATGTCATGACTAAATTCTAAATAAACTATCACATCCCCATGAATCTTATATTATCTTAAAAAAGCAAACAGTGGGGTGTTGTCATATTTTACAAGTGGCCTCTTGACTGGTGATACTCTTAGTACTACGTATTTTTACTGGAAGCCAGAGTCAGCAATAATACGGCTTTTTAAAACCTTATTATCTCAGCATGCAGGGAAAACATCTCAGGGGTTTTTTGCATAGCATCACCTGCATGAATTAAAATACCTATATGCATTTAAAGAGGGCTGTATGATTTTAAAGAAGACTGTTTTAATCACTTGGAAACTAGATGAATTAACATGATTTCCCAAAGTGGACAATTTGAGTCTTTGATTTTATTAAGAAATCCTTGACAGAATGTCCATGGAGTGGCACATGTTCGTCCTTGAGGTTTTAAACAAGAGGAGATGATGTATATGAAAGTGAATTATAAAGCCCTACACAAATATAAAAGTATTTTAGGAGGTGCAGTAATTGGCAGTGCCATGGAGGAATACTTGACTACAGATTTACAAATAAATACAATAAATGTACAGTGAAGCTATATAAAAAAATCATTTCCGTGATCTGGTTTAGCATCCTCACATGTATTTACTTTTATTTAAAGTGAATAAGGAATACATGTACAATAAAAAATTCCAACAGTACAAAAGGTTATGGAGTGGGGAATCTTTGATTTCCTGACGTCTCAAGTTTTCCCAGATGAACCAACGTTAATGATTGCTTATTCTAGAAATTGCTTATACATATACAGGGATATACTTTTTTGTCTTCTCTTTCCCTCCTTCTAAATAAATACATAGAAAAATGTAGAAAATGTATGTATATATGTATATACTCACATATGTATATAATTTATGTGTTTTTGATATGTATATATCAGTTTCTGCTCCTTATTATTGACAGTTAATATTTGCAACTTTATTTTGGAACTCTTTTCCATTAGCACCAAGATTAGTTTCATTCTTTTCAGTGACTTGGAGTTCATCTTCATGTCGGTGCTCCATACATAATTCATTTAACCAGTCCCCTGCTGACGAGCATTAAAGTTCTCTCCAGATTTTTGTTTTTACAAATAATGCTGCAATAAATGGGTAATATATTCTTGTACCTTGATCTTTATGCACATATAATTGTATTTATAAAAAATATGATCCCAGTAGTGTAGTTTCTGTTTTAAAAGGCAGTTGTATTTTTTATTACATGTTGTCAAATTTGGCTTCTAAAAAGATGCACCAATTTTTACCTTTATAAGCTGTCTATATAGACATATCTAAAATTTCATCCACTTATTTTCATACCATCTTTTCCTTCCCATTTCTGTTTCCCCCTCTTCCTATCCCCAAACCTAGTCTGAAAACTGGGAGGCCTCCAGTTGAAGGGTTTATCTCATCGAAGTTTGTAGAACAAATGGGTGGAAGCCTTCTTGAAAGACAAACTCTCCCCTGTTTGAGTGCTGCTGGAATTTCCTCCTTGGCAGGGGTAGGCAGTGCCATTGGGCACCCAGCCCTGCCCCCCTTTCATTGCTGACTCAACTGCTAGGTGAAATCCCCTTCCTCACCCTTTCCTCCCTTTCATACCCTGGAAGGCTTTTAAGAGCTGGTACTTACTTATTCATCTGTAGTGCTGGAGAAGTGAAAATCTGTCCACATGGCCTGGCAGCTTGCTAGCACTTAAAGGTAGTCATAGTAGGACCACTTCATTCTTTGCCATTTCAGAAGAGGCGGTGTCTGCCTGATCGGACAGGAAGCGCTGTCCAGTGGACTGTTTGGCCTGGCATTGCCATTAGCATGTTCGCTGGGGAGATGGTTTCTCCAGCTAAGCTGGCAGAGGATCCAGGGTTCAGCCCACATGCTCCTCTGTCTTTCCCAGCCTTTGACCCCAATTGGGAGAATCCGTAACTTGACTCTGTAGCCTGTAGAGTATAACTGGGTCACTTAAAAAATCCTTTCACCATGACATTATTGGCAACTCCTCTCTTTAGTGTTCTTCCGTTTTTGAACATTTTTGGCATGCTGGGGGCTCTTTCTCTCTCCTCTCAACACTTTATTATGCAAAAATTTAAACAGGCAGCAAAGTTGGCAGAGTTTATAGTAAACATCCATCTGCCTGCTAATAGATTCTGACATAAACATTTTATTGTATTGTTTTATGGCATAGACATACCTCGACACATTATTTTGGGTTCTTAGTGGTATCTTGCTGGCATGTCAGAGGTGGCCTGGTGTGGTGGTGAGAGTATGAGCTATGGAGCCAGATTGCCTGGTTTGAAACCTGACTGCTGTCTACTAACCCTGTCACCTTGGGTGAGTTATTAAACCTTTTTGTGCCTCAAAGTTCTGATCTGTAAAATGGAAATAATGGTAGTATTAACATCTGTGGATTTTGTGCCATTAAATGAAGGAATAATGAATTCATGGATCACGTTTAGAATAGGGGCTGTAGGACCGCCCTGGTGGTGCTAGGGGTTAAGTCTCATACTATCAAGCTATCACTAGCCACTGCAGCATAACTTTGATCCTTGGCCAGGGAGCTAACCCACATGCACAGCAGACCTCTTCTGTTTGCCCACTGCTCCCTCAGCAGTGTGTTTCCATAGCTCTGCCTGTTCTGCTCCCCACTCTGTCTCTGGTGAACTCTCTCACCCCATACCCACCACCTCTGGCCTACACCCCAGTTCTTTTATGCAAAAATAAATAAAAATAAATCTTTAAAAAAAAAACAGGGGCTATAATATATCAACATTTTTATACATGAAATAAGGTGCTAAATTAATCTTAATTCCATACTTTATAAACACTAAGTTAATAGATCTCATGCATTTTGGGGATGAAGCATTTGTGTGCCTTGTTTTGTGGACATGGTGCTGTTTGATCCTCAAAATTAAACAGATTATTCCTACTTGCCAATGAGCAAACTGAGGCCTAGAAAGTGGCAGCAAAGGAATTATATCACACATCTCTCTGATTCTCTGGTCAAAACCTCCAGGCTTCATCCTTTCTTTGTTAATCACAAGATGGAGAAATTTCAGGAGTGTGTGAAGTGGCAGAGATTTCTATGGCTGGGAAAAGAAGTCTTCATCTGAACTCTGGGAAACAGGTATAAGCTTCTGAAGTTTTATCACTTTGGTGTGACTTTGAGCTGTTGAAGGTCAGTCTTGCGGAAGAAAGAACACCTTGCTATGTTTTGTATCTTGTTAAAATACATTCCTTTCCATTAGCATTTTCAATTCCTTGCTGTTCTCTTGCTGTCTGGAGCTCTGGCTGACCTAGCTGGGTATGAATTACCTTGGGGCGTTTTGGCAGTGCCCTCATTTGTCAACTGTTTAACATCTCAGATGCTCGAAAAAGCACTCCTAGTTTGCTGTCCAAAATCTTTTATGGAAAGAAGGGTGGAAAATGGCAAATTTTTGATTACTGACTGTCTCACAGACCTGGATATGGTGAGGAAGAGCCCCTTTTGGTTGCTTCAGGGTGAAGTTTGTGGCTTTGATAGCATCTTTCTGTCTCTGAGAAATGGTCTACAGTAAGCTATGTTATGTGTACGCTCTGGGGTGCAAGGAGGATGTTGAAATAGTGCCCTTCCTCAGCTTCTGTTTTCTGATTTGATTTCCAGTCTTACTCAGATTCAATCTGTTCCCCTTCCCCATTCATTCTAGGTGCTAATATGTCCTCAGCACCCTTTCACATTGGTTAATCTCCCATCATTTAAGAGGCCATCATTTTTAATGACATCATTTTGCTTTCATTTTATTTGCTTTTGGAGTTACTTTATTTTTATGGCAGCAGACTCTAAGTCTTCTTAGTGATACCGAGTTCCTACTTAAAATCTTTAATTACATTAAAAACTTTTTTTTTTTTAAAGCTAAGATGGGATAGTAGAATAGTACTCAGATCCGGCCAAAATCATGACGTTGGGATGCAAATGACAGTTTTCTTAATTCCTCAGGGCTTTTGTTTGTCCAGTCTCCATTGACAGTGATGCTGTGGGCAGAGGAACATTTATCAAAGAGTTGCATCTGTTCAGAGATGTGCAGTGGAAAATCATTTACTCTCTACATCTGTTTCTTGGCTAAGAAATAAATACAGTAGGTTCTGGCCTCTTCGGAAGGTTTTAGAGCAAGGCTAATTATGCCTTGGGGCTTTGGCCAAGCTTGCTTGTTGTCATGAAATGGTCCTTACTATGATCAGTACCCAGAATAGATGACTTGGATGCAGATGTTCCAGCTTCTCATTGAAAAATCCTTGTGGACCTCCCTGGTGGCTCAGCGGGTTAAGCGCTGCGCTGTGGAGCTGTCGCAGTGGCGTGAGTTCCATGCCCGGCCTGGGAGATTCCCACAAGGTGCGACAGACCTCTCCTGCCTCGCCTGCTGCTCCCCTCAGCAGTGTGTTTCCGTCCATCTGCCTGTGCTGCTCCCCACTCTGTCTCTGGTGAACCCTTTTGCCGCCCCACATGTCTGGCCTGCTCCCCAGCTTGTATGCGTAAATAAATAAATCTTAAAAAAAAAAGGAAAAGAAAAATCCTTGCATTTTTTATGCTAGACATCCATGAAATGGGTACTATCTATCTGTTAGATTTGGGGTGGCTTCTTAAAGCAAATGTACATCAAAAAGTGGTGTCCTCAGTGAGCTCCTGAAAGAGAATCTTTGATAAGTTTAAGGATTTTTTTTTTTTAAGGGATTCTGTTTAGGGAGTTAAAGGTATGTGGCTGTGCAAAAAAATCTGTCTGAGCTGAGTTCTTGCTAAATACCCTAAGTTGGAACAGGAGAGAAAGTACAAAACACTTCCCTTGGAAACAGTAGAAGAATGCTGGCAGTTCATGCTCCTAGATCTGATTTAATATTAGAGTGGAAATTACTTCCTTCCACACTTAGGGACTGTGGTACCTGTCAGCAGGTCAGTACTTGGCTTCTCTCAAGCCCTAATAGTCTCCCAGTTTCCCTATGGATCTCGGATACTAAGGTAATTACTGGAGGCAGAGGTACACTGTGAAAGAGAGAGTGAAAGGGGAGAAGATGTGGGCAGGGCAATTACTGAGTGATGGTTGGAATTGTGTTTCTCACTTTTTAGGATGGTGTGTCATAGCTGCCTTGTGGAGATGTGATGTAATAAGGGTTAATATGAGTGCTTTTAAAGTCATAGTATTGGGGCCTCCCTGGTCGCACAAGGGTTAAGTCTCAGCACTATGAACCTATAGATGAGTTCTATCCCTGGCCAGGGAGCTGACCCATGTGGCGCAGCAGACCTCTCCTGACTTGCCCGCTGCTCCCCTCAGCGGTGTATTTCAGTCAATCTGCCTGTTCTGTTCCCCACTCTGTTTCTGGTGAATCCTCTTGCCATCCCCCGTCCATCTATACCCCAGCTCTTGTATGCATAAGTAAATATTTTTTAAAAAGTCATAGTATTGATAGAATGAGAAGTCTCAGAGTGTGCAGTGCCAGGATTTACAAAGTGTGGCTTAGCCACTTGAACAAGTTGTTTAAGCTTTATGGGCTTCCTTTGTCAACATACAGAAAAAATGTTGACCTTCAATCAACAAATTTTAAGTACCTACTGAATGCCTGGCACCATGACAGATTTTTAGAGAAATGGGTGAAAAAAGCAGGCAAAACTCCAAGCCCTCATGGAGTTGCTTCCCCTCTCTTTTAGGATTCATGTGAGACTTAAATACAATAGTGCCGGTGAGAGGGTTTCTTTCTCATAGGGCTGGCTCTTCTTAATATTATTTCAAAATTATCTTGGAAAAGTTATGAACCGCCCATTCTATGTTGGGTTGTCATTATTTTAACAAAATTCTGAAAACAAATTACTTCATTATTTTATACACAGCATTTAATAAGAAACCTGATGCTCTTTTAATGTTCTCTTTTTACATACTCATGAGATCAACCTAATTTCTCTGCTCATAGTGTTATTACTTTTTAATAAAAAATTTTGACAGAACTCAGAACAGAACAGAAATCATCTGACAGAACAGAACAGAACAGAACGCATCTTCCCAAACAACTGAATCAGAAAGTACATTTGGGGTATGTGTGCATGCATGCATGTGTGTGCACATGTGTACACGGACAAACACACATGTGTATAACTATTGGAAAAACTTGAACAAACTCTAATACTATAGTTCAGAGTAGAATCCATGAAGTAGACAAGGCAAAAATGCTTACCACCCACCCTGAAACTCCTGATATGAGAAAGATAGTGGGAAAAAGTCAGCCTCTTGATGAATTTTATGCCATGTCTAGGAATGTGTCCTCTTAGAAGATCTGATCTTTTCTATAAACTTAGCTGATTGCTCAGGTGGAGCCCAAGTTCTTGGTTCTACACAAGCAATTTGATGTAAGTTGCTTTCTTCTTTGAACAATGGAACATTCATGATTTTTAGCAGGTAGACACTTGATTAAGGAAAGCCTAACAGGAAGGTCTAGGGGATGAGGAATGGATCTGTCTTCATTGAAAATATTATGTTTTAAAACATGCAAAATAAATGATATAAATGTATATACTTCTGTGATATCTGTTCAGCTTTGATTGTGTTGGACATGAGGATACCTGTTCCAGAAAGTACCATTTGATACACTAAACTTTCCTTATCCCATTGGTATGTCTAGAAGGGCTCCATTTTAATATTATTTTCCAAGATGATTGCATAGCTCACATACAAAGGTACTTCTGTTGTTATAGTCAGTCATGTATAATGCACAGATTACTTTTTCAGTACATATTTTCAGTACACATTTTTGTTTTGTCTATTTTCTTAATTTACATAGAAAATGTTCAAGATGCCAGCCATTAATTTATTTCTGAAAATGTACAGTTTACTTATACATGTTCAGTGTTGCTTAAGGAACTTGAGTTGAAAATAACCTTAGTAAAATCATAGTAACTTCCCCCCAGGAAGGCATGGACTGAATCGCTGAATGAATTTAGAAGTGAGGAGCAAATGCATGCTGGGCAAATAGTACCAAGCTCATAGTGACTTTTATTTCTGCAGATTTTAACCGCAAAGAGGCCAGTGCTTATTTGTCCTACTCCTGATATATCTCAGGAGATAGAAATAGTGTGATGGTGGTGGTAAACCAGAAGGACACAGGGATGTACCCATTCCTCTTTGTCCCTAGAGGCATGATGTCATGGAAGTTCAACAAGCTCTTCTGGGATTTCATGGTATTTCAAAGCATAAAAGGAGTCTAGTTCACTCATCTATTTAGCCTGTCAATATTTGCAAGACTGACACAGGCTGGTATGTATTCTTTGCTGCCTGCCTCATGGAAAAGACAGATGAATCCCTGCCCACCAAGAGCTTAAAGCTTAGCAATAAGGTCCAGAAAGTAAGAGTGGAGGGTCGTTAATAGACAAGGAAGGAATGCATGTAACTGGAACACCTAGACTAATTTCTCATATATATATTTTTTCTTTGTTGTCACATGGGAGGAAGAATGAGGAAATTGTAGGGAGAAGTGAGAAGACCAAAGTGGGCAAAAGGTTTTAAGGACTCACCTTCTGGCACAGTTCTGCTTAAAGGCCATCTTGTGAATATTTGTGTGGATAATGAGTTCCATAATTCCAGTATCAGACTTGGGGGATTTCCTGCTCTGTGGTTTTGTTCTCTCTGATTTTAGAATAAAACACAGTAATTGAATTATGATGGGCAGGTTTTTTAACCCCTTTTAGTCACTCCTCAGAACAGACCTCCTTTTGGTTTGACAACACTGAGACCAGTGACAGCCTAGTCTTAGAATTGCTTATATTTATCAGTTTGTTAGAAACCACTCAAAAGAAGGTATCAGCCCACTGTTCCCCCACATCTCTTCTCCAAAAATGTCAAAACCCTACTGAAGAATCTGTGAAATGTGAACTATGACATGGTTATATAAGATTCACTGAGACAGCTGGAGGTTTTCCCAGCAGAAGACTAAGGCAGAATTGTCTAGACATCACTTTCTCCTTTTCTAGGAAAGCCTTTCTGGGCGCTTTTCCACATGGGGAATCCAGGCTCAAAAGGAAAGCCGATTTGACTTTCTAAAAACCCATCTGGGTGAGTTTAGATCACTCCTGAAGCATTATTGGACTGTCATCGTTGGTTTGAGAAGAACACAGAGATATTTGTATCTGATGTTTTTAAAAGAGAATTTATTCATTAAAATTTTATAAAGCTCCTACCATGCACAGATGTTATGCTTTGCTTGTTTTGCAGATAAAGGTATAATGACAATTTCAGTCAGTAAAGGCTTAATAGGAAAGGAAACACGTTCTAAGGGAGTAGAAGATGAATGGACCCAACACCAGGGAAGGGGAGGTCGGGGAAAAACTCCCAAGTGGGGAGCTTGACATATTTTTGAGAGCCAAATGAAGGGGCCATGAGAAATAGGGGCTGGGAGAAACAGGTAGTTCACAGTCCCTGGGTCTATCTCTTTTGGTGCTATCATGCTTTTTAAAGTCTTCTGGAGAGTTTGAAACCTTATTTGTGTGTTGGCAGGTGTGAGAAGCTCTAGAATTTTTTGAATCCTTGCTAAGGAATAGAATGTGTATTTTGCTTATTAAGACTGTGGGCATTGTCTTTTTACCTCATTGTTGTGTACCCTGTTGTCTCTGAACCATCATTGGAAGTAAGACTGTCTCACCAAAGAGGACATTTAAGACCAGGCTAAAGCCCCTTCCTTTAAGTAGCTGCCAATGAGAATACTTAGATTTTACTCTAGCTTGAGGTATTTTGTGCAAAGCATCAGATGACTTCACAAATGCAACAAGAGTTATAATTTCAAACCCAAGATCCTATATACATCTATGTCTCGTTGAGATTGATGTATGTATGAATCTTTGGTTGACATCAAATAAGCTTGTCTTTTATTCAATGCACACATAGTTGCAAATACTGCTGAAGCAGTTTCTCCAAAGTTCTTCCTGATGTTAAGACTATCTAGCTATTTAGAATGTCTTATGTTGTTCCTATTTTTTCCTGTGCAAGTGTTAAAAGCCTGTTTTAGATTTCAAGGTTTTATGAAATTCCCTTACTTGTTATTTGGAGGGGATGCAGAGGGAGGTAATCTAAAAAGAGAATCACAGAAACCTAAGTGTACATTGGATAAGTGTCAAAAAGTCAACCCAACTGGGTAACACCAGCTCAGTCTCAACCTAGTCCATGACAGCCACCAACAAGCCCCCTTTTGGACATTGCTCCCTCCCCAAAGGTAGACACTATCTTGAACTCTATCCCCACTGAGGAGTTCTGCGATGTTGTGTGAATAGATGAACTCACTGAATTCTTTCATATCTAACTTCATTTCCTCAAAATTTTTCTTAAGGTTGGGCTATGTTGTATAGGCTATAATTAATTCATTTTCATTTTTTGTATAATATGATGATATAAAGACATGACATTTACTTAGGGATTCTACTTTTATTTTTTAAGATTTATTTATGCATACAAGAGCTGGGGTGTAGGCCAGAGGTGGGGGCAGTTAGAGGGTTCACTAGAGATAGAGTGGGGAACAGAACAGGTGGATTGAAAAACACTGTTGAGGGGAGCAGTGGGTGAGACAGGAGAGGTCTTCTGTGCCATGTGAATTAGCTCCCTGGCCGGGGATCAAACTTGTGATGCAGTGGCTGGCAATAGTGTGATAGTTGCCGAGACTGAACCCCTGTGCCCCCCAGGGAGGCCCAGGGATTCTACTTTTGATGATAGTTGTGTTGCTTGTAATTTGGGATTGTCATGACAAATGTTACTATCATGCTTTTGGTGCACATGTACCCCAGAATGACCTGTAGGATAGGGTCATAGTGTGCATTTATCTAATTCCAGTAGATAAACCCAAACAGTATTCCAAGGTGACTGTTCCAATTTGCATGCCCACCAGCTGTAGAATATGAGTTTCTGTTGCTTAACATTCTCCTAAGCACTTGATATTTCCAATCTTTTATTCAGTCATTTAAAAGTATGCCTGCTTTAATTTTTTTAAATGTATTACGATGGTGTTGGGTGTTTTGTTGAATGTAAGTAAAACTGACGTTTGGAGACCAGCAACTCTGAAGGCGTTTCTCTCAAACCCTTGTTAGTCTTCTTGGTCTCCAGAATCTAACAGATCAGGGTCCAGGAGCCTGTGAATCTATGAAGTTATTTAATCTCTTTGGGTCTCAGTCTCCTTATCTGGAAGATGGGAATAATTTTAGAGTCTTCACAGAGTTGGTATGAAAAGCGTGTGAGTCAGTCCACCAAAAAGTACTTAGTTCCTGGCCATCTTTATTATAAAAAGATGTCAAGAGGTCGCTGTGAGTCACAGGAAGAAGTGACTGGCTGCTCTGGAACACTCCTGTATTTATTTTAGTTTATTTTTAGGGGAAACAAAGTTATTTCACTTCAGAGCATCAGACGTCAAGACCTAATATATCCTTTCTGGAACTACCTCGTTTGTTTGATGTGCTGGTGGCTCTGTGTTGGTTTGAAGGACAACTTGTTTATGGCTCCGCCAGCCCATAAACACTCCTGGGCCCAGGCTGCTCTGGATTTGTGTGCCGTTGACACAGGGCAGTGAGAAGGAAATCATCCTCAACTTGTGTTTTGACATAGAGGAGTTTTGTTTTTCCTTTGTCGACTCTCTGCATCCTCCACCTAAAACAAACAAAGCACTGCAGCACCCCGACTGTTGTGACTGGCAGCCCACACTGCTGTTTTTTCCGTTTGGGCTGTGGCATGGTGACCGAGTGTGGCATTTTAAGCAATTGGAGGTTGTCATTCATTCTGGTATTTGAAAGAGAACCGTAGCAATTCCAGAAATGAAAAAGTGATGGACAGGAATATAAGAACCACAAGATAACTTTTGCTTTTGAGGGAAATTGTGAGGTATTTCAAGGGGAAAGAAGTGGAAAAGAGTTTTACGGGTGGATTTCTTTTCCTTTTCTGGGCACTGGATTCATCCTGTTTGCTACGTCTCCTGAGCTGTAGGAGAGACTCTTCAAAGACAATTGAGCTAAATTCCAGCTGACCTGTGTGATGACTTATCTCTAAGTGCAGCCTAACTCGCTTCATTTGACCTTCCAGGGGAGACTCAACTAGAACTGAGATGCAGGCTGGGCCAGGGGTTTAGAAGAAGGGTAGCCCATATCTGCTCACTCCCCCCAACCCCTCTGAGAATTTGACCTGGTGGAATTTCATTGGTAATTAGTTAAGACACCCTGTCCCCACCAGCCCCTGTGTCTCTCTGTCTCTTTCTGTTTCTCTCTGTCTCTCTCTGTCTCTCTCTCTCAGAGAAAGTAAGGATGGAGAGAAAAGCCTAACGGAAGACAGAGGGGTTGGCTTTGCTGGGCTCTGAGTTTGCACAGCAGCTCTGCACATGAACACATACCTCACATCAGCTGTATGATTTGGGGAAGATTCCTTAATTTCTCTAAACCTCAATTCTTTCTTCTCTCCATGGAACATAATGCTGTCCTTTGTGATGAGTATTATGTTAAAAATGCCAAATGTTACTCAGTAAAATGTAAGAATTGCAAAAATGATAATAAGTGGCACTTGCCTAACCATCTTGGCTTACATCAATTCATTTAATCCTCGTACTAGCTCTGTGGGAGGGGGTGTGTAGTAATGTACAGGCAAGGAAACTGAGGCAGAGGTTGTGCAAAAAACCTGACTAATGTTACTCAGACAATACAGGGCAAAGCTGGTGTTTGAAGGGAGCCAGTTTAGTTCCTTAATCACACTCTGGCCATTTTCCCACTGCCCCTCCACACAGTGCACCCCAGTCCTCATTCTTCTCTCCAGAGAGGATCACTTCACAGTCTGGTATAACTTTTCTGTGTCATTTGAGGCAGCAAACCTGGGATCCTACAGTCCACTCTGTATGTGTGTCTTGCCTTTTCATGACACTATCATGTTTTTCCATGTCAGTATCTATAGCTCTACCTAGTAAAAAATTAACTACCTTGGCAAGAGCCAGCCATCTAGCCCAGCCTTGCCAGGGCTGGCTTTCTCTTAGAGCAACCCAGTTCTAGCTGGCTTGCTGCCTAGGAACTGGCTTTCTTTCCCACAAAGTAGCTTCTGAGAAAAACTGTGGGAAACCAATGACTTCAGAGATTTTTTAGGAAAAAAGTGCAAACTCTAACAAATCTCATCTGGCCCAAAAATGTTATTATCCCAAATCTTGAAAATATTTTCTTATAGGATTATTCCCCCAAGGTTGTTAATCTGAGAATGATCCAGGCCTATTAGGCCTGACTTTTTGCCCCCTGATATTGGAGGCCTGAGTGTTTTGAGTACTGGAGAGTGGGGGTTGAGGTAAAAATATTTCTCTGGAGGAAATGAAGTCATTTTATTTGATATTATAGCTTCCACTGGGACTCTATCATTTCAGAAAGGGATGCCAGTTCACACAGCCACATGAAAATGATGAAGCTTTTAAATCAGTGCATGGGACCTTTTGAAAGGTAGCAGTAGGTTTTCAGACTCACAAATATTTATTGATGCTATCTGCCCTAAGAATTCTTGCTGTAGTTAAATTTTGCCTAATGAACATTGTCTTGTAGATAAATTGTCATTGTAGATAATTGTCATTGTCTTGTAGAACATTGTCATTGTAGATAAATGTTATTGAAACATGATCTACTTTCTTTTAGAGGTTGGCATCCCAAGCCACTCTACTTTCAGTGATCTTGAATGGCAGCTCGCTAAAACGTTTCTGTGTTGAGATTATTGTGTGAGAGCATCTTATCTGGCTTAGTGAGCCCTGCACAGCAGGGAGACAAACCTTTATTTGTTCACAGGAGGAAAGAATGTGGTGTTGTACACCTGCCTCCCTGGATACACTTGTAGGGCTGGTTTCCCAGATGCAACCTCACGGATGTGCGACTGACATAGGCCAGGTTTGCTCGGCCCTGGCAACAGAATGTCAACAGTGACTGGACTCTGAGGAACTGAGGTTTCTGTGTTCTTCTCTTGCTGGTTAAGTCCTGAGTATGTGTGTAATCTCTCTTAAGCTGGTGTGGCGAAGTTGAAACTTGGCTTATCAACTGCGCCTAGATTCTTCTGGAACATATTTTAGATAAGAGTGGAAAAAATGCCAGGCCCAGCATCCACTACAGAAGAGTTTTATTGTTCCTCACAGACAAAGAAGGCATTTGGTTTAATTTTGAAATCTGTTTTGTGGACAGACCAGAAGGAATAAAGTTTGCCTTCCTTACCTCATCCAGGTTTAATTTTTCACCAAATGGTTTAGAAACAGGGGATGAAAGTGATAATAACCTTTGTTCATTTAGAAGGCTGCATTGTTGGGTACTGCCCTTTCCCTGAAAAAGTAAAGGCAGCTAGAGATTTTAGGAAACCCAGCTGTCTGACCTTGAGGGGGTTGCTGAATCTGGCTCTAAACCTCAGTTTTCTCCTCTGTTAAAAGGGAGTCAGACTAAGAGTACTCAACTCAGGATTCATTACGGATTAAGGAGTTAATTTTTGTAGTCATTAGAATAGAACCTAGTACATAATAACTCGTAGCAGTGTTTGCACATGAAAATAAACCGAGAAACATTTATCTACAGTTTTATGAAGTGCCAATGAAATTTATGTGGTCTTTCTGGTTGCAGAATATTCAGACATACAAAAATTGATCAAACCAGAAGCTGTTTTTTGGTACTAGGTAAGATTCTTTTCCCTTTTAGGCATGTATTCCTGACAGCTGTCCTGTTCTCTTTAGAGAGCAAAAGTATCAGGAAAAGAACAAGAGCAAGCACTTCCTTTTAATATTGGTTTGGTTGTGGTCAAAAACAGGAATTGTGAGTCATGAACTCCAAATTAACTAGAATGAGCCAAGGCAAAATGACATCTCAAGGATGAGGGCCCGGTTGACAGTTTCAGGAATTCACTAGGTATTAAAACTATTCTTTACTGGGAGCTCAGAAGATTTCCACAGGGGGACTGTGGATAGAAATCAGGAGATACATTTGGGTGGGGTGAAAATTTAAATCTCCATTTTCCCTCACCGATACCTGAACTTGAGCATTTCCTTCAATCACGCATATAGGCAACAAACCACAGCCTCGTGAACACAATACATGTGATTTTGTCATGAGATGAAATCTCTACTCATTTCTACTTGAACATGGCATGGCAGTTTCACTTATGCTTATCACGACTTAGAAATCACACTAGTTATTAGACACACCACTATTTATTGTTATTCAGTGCCTTCATTAAGAAAAAGCATAATTACAAATCTACTCTAAGAGTATTTTGTTAGCTATTTTCAGTATAATTAGTTTCCTCTTTATTCTTACATGTTGTAGTTTATTAGTTTATAAATATCATTCCAAGAAGCACCAATAGATTTCATCGGACTGCGAGAGAAGACCATGCACAAAAACAAGATTGAGGAGTTTTTTTCAATTTTTTCGAGGCATTTTAAAGTTGAAAGTTTATGTTGATTTGAATCTCTGAAGTTGTGCTACCCAGTATAATAGAAAGTGAGCCTCATGTAATTAAACTTTTTCTAGCAACTACTTTAAAAAGAATAAAATGAAACAGGTTTAATGAATACTAATAAACATTTTAATAAATAATATATTGATGTTAATTTATAAATGAACCACTGTTAGGATTAAGTTAATTTGATAATATATTCTTTTCAACTCAATCTATTTTGAAGTTACCATTTCAATGAGTATCAGTATTAAGTTAATAATGAGATTTTTATGTTTTTTTTTTTGGCCCCTGCCAAACAAGTCTCCAAAATCTGGTGTGTATTTTGTACTTAGAGTACATCTCTATACAGATGCTCCAGTTTCATTAGAAATACTTGATGTGTATTTATTTACATTTAATGGAGTTAATTTTTTTATTCATCAGAACCTCGTACATAATAACTGTCATAGAAGTGTTTGTAAATGAAAATAAACTGAAAAATATTGGAAAAGCAGATTCAGGTATTTACAAACACAGTGAAAAGTTATCTATTAACTTCATGAGGTCATTTAAACTTAAATTTATGAAGATGAATTTTAGTGTTCAGTTCCAGGCTGCTTGTAGCTGCTGATTTCTGTATTAGCTCAGCTGGAGAGCCTGTATACACAAAACCTTGGGCAGAGAAAGGAGGGAAGACTACATTAAAGCAACACATGCTTTCCTTTTTGGTTAGTGAAGCAAGTGCTAGTTGAGATTCTCTCCTTAAGGCATCTCCAGTACTCAGCCTGTCCCCATAGACTCATACTTCAGTATTACAACACTCTGGGCAGGGTCTTTGTGACTCAGGGAGGCATTTCCATTCAAGTAGTGACATATGCAATCAGCGGGGGGTGGGATTTTATAATCCATTCCCACTGGTTGAAGAGGGATTTGCCATTTATTGGAGAGGATAGCTCTAATCCCCTCCTACCCCTCTTGAACAGCTCTTTGACATAATAATAGCATTCAATTTACATATGAATTTTTAGTAGTTTGTTTCCTACCCTTCCCCCCAATCCCCAAGTTGTACCCCATGGTGTCTTGCCTACACAATTTAATTTTTCACCTCAGTGCTTCCGGGATTCACTGCTGCCTTCACCAGCTGGGCAGGCTTAGGACTCCTCTTGGACACTTGAGAGGATCCTTAAGTCCACGTGGAGGACCTTTACCGTGAATATTCTGACAGGTTAAAGTTGTAAGAAATGACCTTTTCTTTCTAGGAGTCAGTCTTTTTTTTTTTTACTGTCTATAATTTTAACTTATTCTTTTTATTAATGAAATATCATTGTTTTACATCTTTGTTAATATTTTGACAGTATAGGACTTCTTCCCTTTAGGAGTGAGTCTCTTAACACTTTGTGTGCTGGCTATTTTCTGTGCCACCGCATGAATGGTATAAGCATTCAATAAAATACACACAGCTCCTGAACTACTGGATATATTTTAATGAAATTTTAAATGCATAGAGATTAAAGCTTCTAGACTGAGTACGATCAAAGAAATAGCTCCTAATAGTTCCAAATAAATCCACCATGGTGTGAAAAACCGGTGACTATATGAACACGTGAATATGTGAGCGGACCACAAAGTGTTAATTTAGGTAATTTCTCCCAATACTAAGCTATCCACTTGGGCATTTGAGTACTTTCGTGCCCTAGATTGTGGGGGTGTTCAATTTCCTTACTGAATGTGGCCTTTCATTTCTTTTGATTAAAATTGACAAGCATAGTAAAAATTACAAACCAATCAAGTTGCCAGCTCCAATCCAGCTTACTGCTTTCTCAATATGAAAGCTTAAAAACTTGGGGGTTTAGGTGTCTATGGAGGGCTTTCTGATACTGTCATAAGTAAATTCTGCCCAGGACCAGCTCCTGGTATATTTCGCACATTGGAGGAATGTTGAACTCTTTTGAGCCGTAGAAACATGAGCACTTGTCTCATACCTTATCTGAATCCTGGGTCTATGTGTTGAATATTATACAGTGTGAGTGTTACAGGACAGCTCGATATAAAATGGGGTGCCTGACTGTGGGTCCCCACCTGTGCACTTAAAAGGGACTTATAATAAGACTTAATTGCAGGCACACACAATAAAATTAATGAAGGGTTTATTTACAAAAGGAAGGGAAATAAAAGACAACTCAAGGGAAAAAAGAATAAATTGGTGAATGCATCCTACCACTCTGCTGAGCTAGAATCCCAATGTGGCATCAAAGCCCTGCGAACCGCCAAAGAAAGAGCACCCTCCACAGTGCACATATTTGGCTAAATACCAAACATCACTGCTTACCCCCACTCTCAGTTCTCAGCATCCTCCCTTCAGTGATGATGGCATTATGGGATTCTTGGTCCTAGGTATCTTGGATCTCTCTCATCTGAGGTGGGGGTGGGGTCCATAAATACCTATCTGTGGAGTTTATTCGGGCTGTCCTTTCTCCCCAAACATGAGGGGTCTAGAAGAAGAAAAGGCTTATTTCTTGCTCTTTGAGATATAGTCTTGATAAAATGGAGCAATAAACTTGGCCAAGTCTAAATGATGATTGAGACGGTACATTTGTTAGTGGATTCTGTTTTGTTTTTTCAATTCTACACCTAACAGAAACCAGCAATGTCTCGCCAACAAAAACAGCAGTTGGCATTTATGGTTTCATTCAACAAATGCTTTGAGGGTACTTAATATGTGTCAAGATTTATCTAGGCTAAAATACAGTGACGAACACGATGGACACAGAACTTCCCTAGGTTTATTATGCAAGTGTTGGTGATGTGTCAGATATGGCATGTACACATGCCCATTTCAATGAATTGAGTGACTAAAAATTTATAGCTGCTGTGAGCATGGCTGCAATGAACGTATGCTCAGGAAGAGAGAAATGTTTTGAAGATCACAGAGGGATAGGGTTGGTGAGGACAAACATGAAAGAGTCAGAGTTCCTTCTTGGCATATCTTTCCCTTTGTGCTTCACTCACTCTGCTCCTATCATCATCTCAGGATGGTTGCAGGGAAGGTGGAGGAGACCGTGGATGATTCAGTCCTTTGCTTTACGACATAAAATTCAACAGTGTGATTCATGGATAGTGTATCTATATCATCATCTTCATGCCCTGCAGAATCTGTTTTCAAAAACGACTGTGAAGAGATTATTATGATGCTAAAATCAGAGCAGATTTTTAAATTGTTAAGATTATTTCAATTTCAAGTAGTTTAAACAGTTGGTTAAATATTGTATCTGGGCATATATGACTTTTTTCAATTTGTGGGCTTTTGATGACTTCACTGTGACATAGTGATTTGCTTTGCAAATACATTAAATAAGCTAAACCATTTTGAATGATATCCTCATCTTTGAAAGAAGAGATTGCCAAAATTTAACCACGGATTTTGATGTTTTTGAGTTAGCTTTACCGACTTTACAACATTTTTTAGGCTCTTGGGTCTAACCACAAACTGTATTTTAGTGAGCATGGCCAAGTGACTTCTAATCCTATTTCAAAGTTATTTAAATTCTACTTGCAAAGTCTGAATTCTAATATAATGAAAGGGCAAATGCACCAGGCATTTTATTCAGGCTGTTGGTATAGCAATATTACATGAGGACAGTCTCAGTGAAGAGAGGATATGTGGGGTTTTATAAAAGAAGGAACTCGGGCCTTCCTGGTGGTGCAGTGGGTTAAGTCTAAGCACTATGAAGCTATCCTCAGCCACTGCAGCATGAGTTCGATCCCCTGCTAGGGAGTTTCCCACATGGTGCAGCAAACCTCTCCTGCCTTGCCTCCTGCTCCCCTCAGCAGTATATTTCGGTAGGTCTGCCTGTTCTGTTCCCCACCTGTCTCTGGTGAATCCTCTCACCATCCCACGCCTCTGGCCTGCACCCCAGTTCTTGTGTGCATAAATAAATAAATCTTAAAAAAAAAAAAAAGGAACTCATTGATAGAGGGTGAAAGTAGGTCTTACTTTAGAATAGTATCTTGTCTTAGAATATTCCAGGGCAGAGTGGTCCTTTGCCTCATCCCTTTCTCTGAACACAGAAGAGGCAAGGGGGAGAGGTGCGTAGCAGGGCTTGATGAGCTCCTTTGGTGGTGCACAAGCTCAGGTCAACACTGCTAGAGCACACTTTGCAATGTACTCTGTTTTTTTGCTTCTGACTTTTTATTAATTAGGAAAATGTACATTTATAGGTGATGCTTCCTAAATATTAGTGAAATTAAATGAGGTTGTCTTCAATCTTGTCTTTTACTTTGTTCTTTTTTTTTTAATATATTTTTTTTGGGTGAGTTGGTGTGGGTACGCTATGGTGGCCAAATATTTTTAAAAAGGTATTGCTGGTGAAAGCTTTCACTTAAAACCTTCAGGAGTTAAAACTACGCAATTTATAAGCAGCATACTTTGAAAATAATTTCACTATAATTTGTCTCAATGTATTCGTTTGATGATTTTAAGATGTAAATACAGGTTTTTTTTTTTTTTTAAAGATTGATTTATTTATGCATACAAGAGCTGAATGCAGGCCAGAGGTGTGAGGGATGAGAGGATTCACCAGAGACAGAGTGGGGAGCGGAACAGGCAGACTGACTGAAATACACTGCTGAGGGGAGCAGCAGTCGAGGCAGGAAGGTCTGCGCCATGTGGGAATCTCCCTGGGCTGGGATCTAACTCGTGCTGAAATGGCTGCGGATAGCTTCATAGGCTGAGACTTAACCCATTGGGCCACCAGGGAGGCCCAAATACAAGGTTTTTACACCTTACAGTTTATCTTTTGCCAGAACTTAGAGAAATGCTTTTGTTTATTCTCCCCACCCCCATCTTAGGTTGATCATAATAATTCTTCTAGGTTCTTAACTGTATTTACAGGATATTTTTGCCTTGCATGTTCTGTTTGGGTTGTACTAATTCTCATCCCAGAGTTAGTCTTGATAAAACCATAAAAATAATAGGAGTAGAATCTGTTGTCTTAGCTTTTTTTTTTCATCTGCTTTCAGGAACTGTTTGCTATGGCTGGTAAATCGAATTCTCTTGCAACATTAGGATTCTGCTTCTTTTAGGGACAATAGGAAGCACAAACTGGGAGATTATTTTACATAAAAATCAGAATAAAATGTTGTTTACTTTTAAGTTATTCATGGCTTAAGGGGCTGAAGGGCACCAAACATATCACTTTATAGAAAATGAACCGACTCCCCTTGACATTTAACTGTAAATTGAAATTAATTCATGTGAAATACCTGAGATGAAACACTGAGATGATTTGTGGGTGCTCATTAGCTTTCATGGTTTTGTCATTTTACGCTTAACTTCAACAACATGTTGTGTGGATTCAGTAACTGGATAAAAATCTTGAGCTGTTCACTTTTCTCTGTACTTTCTTACTGTGTGGGTGAAAAATATATAGTATTTAAATTTTCTACATTTAAAAAAATATTTTTGCATGTAAGAACTGGGGGTGTGGGGGTGGTGAGAGGATTCAACAGAGATAGAGTGGGGAGCAAAACAGGCAGACCTACTGAAATAACACTGCTGAGGGGAGCATCGGGCAAGACAGGAGAGGTCTGTTGCGCCATGTGGGTCAGCTCCCTGGCTGGGGATCGAACTCGTGTTGCAGTGGCTGCTGATAGCTTCATAGTGCTGAGACTCAATCCCTTGTACCACCAGGGAGGCCCCGTCATCCAAGATTTGATCCATGTAGACAGTGTCTTTTCTGTTTTTCACTCATTTATACCTGGCTCTACAACTTCTGGAGCCAAAGCAGGTTTGTGTACTGCTGAGAGTGTGTATAAGTGTGAATGTGTGTGTGTGTGTGTATGTATGTGTGTGTCTATGTGGCAAAGATAGCATTTTGGGGAGATGAATGACTACAAATCAATGCTGCCTGCCTATTTGTGGGCAAATGACATAACCAAAAGTTTACTGGAATGTTTTACACAGACAAAGACAAAAGGATTGCATTGTCCTCGTTGGTGGCTGCTTCTGCGCCTGCTAAATTTTACTCTACCCTTGGCTCTGCCTTTTTCTAACCTAGAGAAACTTGTTGAAATTTGTGCCCAAAGGGAAAATAAAGGAGAAAAACAGAATGTAATGAAGTTTTAATATTCCAAATCAGGAAATCAATGATATAATGCAGAAAATGCAGGGAGTACCTTGTCCCTGGCACAGAGTTGCAAGGTCAACAGCTAGACAGACGCAGAGGCACACTTGGAGTTCTTCAGAGTTCCTTATCTTGTGTTTCTTGGGTCGTTAATTAATACCTTGTGTTTCTTGAGAAGTAAGTTAGTACATTTTTTATTGCCTTGTTTTCACCACTCTCTGATTTCTAGTTATTGTAGAGTAACTGCAAGGGTGTGCAGGAAGGGCAAGAAATCTTGCATCCTCATTTCTGGAGCCCTCCTGGGTGGCTGAGTCCTCTCTGGCCAGCTAATTTTACTCCCTTCCAGTGTCCATGGCTTAGGCTGACTTTGGGGTCAGCCCCTGAGAGCTGCCTAATGTGTTTTCCCTCTTATGTACATAATAAATAAGGTGGTAGTCACATTTTGGCTCTGGAACTACTGGTAGTTGAAGAATTTTACTTAAATACTTTTTTTAATTTTAAAGAATTAAAAATATTATCACCAATGTGATGCTTATTTCTTCATTAAGTCTGACTTTATTCGCTGCTCTGTCATTAGCACCTAGAGCAGAGCTTGGCAGACTAGGTACCTGCCCCCAATTCTTTTTGAGGTAACTGGTTGGTTTACAACACTGTGATTCATATGCACAGGATCACAATTCTCAGGTGCACATCAGACCCAACACCAGGACTTCCACAGTCCTTCACCACAGTCTGTGGTACCTCCTCTCCTCTTTGTCTTCCCCCCTGTCCCTTCCCATCTTTCCCCCTCACCCGTCCCATCTGCCTCAATTCCACAGTCATATTTCTTGGATTTGTTATTGGTTTGATTTTGTCTGACCCTTTGCTTTGTTTTTCTTTTTTCCACCTAATAAGTGGAACTATCCAGTATTTGTCTTTCACCTTCTGTCTTATTTCACTTATCATGATACCCCAGGTTCCATTCATGTTGTTATAAATGGGAAATTAATCCTTCTTTATAGCTGAGTAGTATTCCATTGTGTATATGTACAACACATTTTCCTAATCTAGTAATTTGTCCTTGAGGCACTTAGTTTGTTTCATTAACTTGGCTATTGGGACTAGTGCTACAATAAACATTAGGAGTGTGTATATTCCTTTATATTAGTGGTTTTTTTTTTTGCATCCTTCAGATAGATATCTATGCGTGTAATTGCTCATTCACATGGTAGGTCTTTATAACCTTTTTAACCTGCTGTCAGGTACCCAATACATTTTCAATGAATGGATGTATGGCTCACATATCACTGGCCTCAGAAGTTCCAGGGTGGTCATTATAATTGCCACTGATCTTTTCTCCACTGATAACTTGTGATGTTACTTTTCTACAGAAGTCTCTTTGAAGATTACTTGTCTACAGTGGTATTTGGGGTTTACAACCAGAATTTGCTTGTACATAAACACACACAATTAATTTATCATCCAGTAGTAGAACTGAAACAGTTCTTCCAAGTGTGTTTCCTGAGAATCACCAAGAGAAAAACAAAAACAACACATAAATATTTCTAGTAGTTCCAGAGGAAGAAATGCAAGTATTCACATTATACCAATTCTTAAAATATCAGAGCAGTGTTAATTTTATTTATTTAATAGCCGCTAGGGTGGTAATCAGTGTGTGCCAATACTGTTGTGAGCATTGTAGAAATAATAACTAATTTGATACTCATAACAACCCTGCAGGGTCTTGGTGCTCCTGTTTCCCAATGTTATAGATGAGAAAATTGATGTACTTGCTAGCATTCTTTATGGTATAATTAACGGTAAATCAAAAAGGGACAGTAATAATTACTTTAGTATGTATCACTTGGATCATATTCAATTGTGGCAATAAAACCTAAAAGAGAAGCTAACTATATTATATTTGGGTTGGTAACATGCCAAGTGTTCTTTTTCCCTCACAGTAATGGGGCTGGGGAACCAAGCCAGTGATGCTCAGAACCTAGAATAGTCAACCTGACTGTGTGCCTGAGGGCTGTTAAAAGATGGCTGTTCTCCAGAAGTGGGTAAAACTCCTTCAGAAGTGGCTTTCCCACTTCTGGCCAATGCATGTGATAGCTAGTCATCTTTAGCAAGGGGTGTTTTTTGTTTAATAACTGAGGATTTCACTAGTGTAGTGTCAGGATGATTCCTCTTCTTGACTGTTTATCTTTCCTGCAGGTATGGTAAAAGGCATTTGTCAAAGTACTACTTCTGTTGAACTCCACTGTGAATATAGTGACATGCTAAGTGATGAGGCTTCTGGCACGGGCGAGGAAGGTGACTGGCTTTGGAAGATGCTATCCCAAAATACGGCACCTTGGCTTACTGGATGTTTTAAGCTTGAAGGAGTTTGAGAAAGGGGATGTACAGTAAGGAATCTCTGACCTTTCCCTGAGGAAGGTCATAAACCCCCATGTAAGGGGTGCCTCCTTGTACCAGGAGAAAAGGAACATCCTTATCCCAAGACGGCCTGACACTGAGAAGAAGCTGAAGAAGCAGATCCTGTTATATTTTGCACCTTTATCCCATTAAAATTATCTTTTTTGGATACAATAAACATGAGTCTAGTTATGAGTCTCAGTGTGAGGTAGAGGAAGCTGTGGTAGAGAATAAGAGGTGACAGATGGCATCATTTGCCAGGAACACTCGTGGTACTTCATAGTTTCTCTGTTGAATTTTGCAATAAGAAGCATCAGTTTCAGGATTGGAGTTTGTGAGGTGTTGAGAGAACTTCCACTGATACGTGTGCTATGGACAAACTAAATCATGGTTAATACACTTTTGCTTGTCCCTGGGCTGGGGATAAGCACTTTACATATATTATTCTCTTTGTTTATAGTAACTAATCAAATATAAAATGTGAACCATTTTAAAGATGAGGAAAGATTCTCAATAGTAAAGTAACTGCTGATTCCCTCATTTTTAATTGAAGCATGGCAATAATAGTACATTCTTTGAGTAGGCATGCATACCTAGTATTGTTTTCTTTGTGAGTGCTGCTTTGTTTGGGAGAAAGAAAAATGAGGTTTGGAGAACTTCTTGAGTGTTACTTTGGCATTGTAAGACCATTCCTCTCTGATGGTCTCCTGGCCCAGCTCCTGGCACTTGGCTGCAGTGTTGTGGAAGATCTGTCATTAAGGGACAGAGGGGTTCTATGCCCAACAGTTACACAACTTGCGGCCTCTATCACACTGATAGTTCAGGATTCTTCTCTGATGTTTTTTTATTTTAGGTATTTAAGATTGTTCTTTCTCATTTGATTCTTTCATTTTAGAGACTGTGAAATGACCCAGAAGCTTAGTAATAATAATGAATCACCATTTACCAGGTGGCCATGCTGTACTTTCTAAAGTTCAAAGAATATGAGGGATGTTGGCTTTACTTCCAAATCCTTCTTAGACCCCAACTATTTGATACTCTCAGTGCTTAAGTCTTTCTGCTTCCAGTCAGTCAACCTTTGCTTTCTCATAGGGTCTTCAGTGCAGATGGCGCATTCCAGGGAAGATCAGAGCAATTGCTCTGAGTGATGAAGTAGGAATTGAGATTTTTTTTTTACAGTCCTGGTCATTCCTATTTAATAATTTAGATGGGCTCATAATTTAACATTCACCGTCAAAATATTTTCTCTGGAGGCCTCCCTAGTGGCACAAGGGGTTAAGTCTTAGTACTATGAAGCTATCAGCAGCCACTGCAGCATGAGTTTGATCCCCGGCCAGGGAGTTAACCCACATGGCGCCACAGACCTCTCCTGTCTTGCCCACTGCTCCCCTCAGCAGTATATTTCAGTCAATCTGCCTGTTCTGTTCTCCACTCTGTCTCTGGTGAATCCTCTCACCCCTGCACCTCTGGCCTACACACCAAGTCTTGTATGCATAAATAAGTAAATCTTTTAAAAATAAGCTGTTTAGGGGCTTCCCCGGTGGCGTAGCGGTTAAGCACTGCGCTGTGGAGCTGTCGGCAGCGGTTCGACGCCCAGGCGGGGAGAATCCCACATGGCAGGGCAGACCTCTCCTGCCTCGCCCACTGCTCCCCTCAGCAGTGTATTTCTGATCTGCCTGTTCTGCTCCCCACTCTGTCTCTGGTGAACCCTCTCACCGCCCCACGCCTCTGGCCTGTACCCCAGCTTGTATGTATAAATAAAATAAATCTTTAAAAAAAAAAATAAGCTGTTTAAAAAAAATAATAATAATGATGGAGTAGACAAGGAATATTTATCCTGTGTTTTGGAATCTAGGGTATCAAGGACATAAAGGAGGAAACCTCACATGAGAGGTGAGGAGTGGTGGGTGACCTTATCTAAAGATGAGATTCTTAGATAGAGAGGACATGTTTACTGATAAACATAGAACTAGATGACAACCCTAAGTACATTCTTCTAGGTCATAAAAGGGAAAGAGCAATGTCTTCTTTGATTAGAACAAGGGCCAGAGTTTAGGACATGAAGATTTCTTCTTTGATTAGGGAAGGGTGAAAGACTCTCAATCCCAAACAATCTACATTTGATAAATAATGGTGGTAGGCTTCCCAAGGTTCCCAGGAACCCCCCACCTTTTAAAAAGATATATTTTATTTATGCATACAAGAGCTGGAGTGTAGGCCAGAGGTGTGGGATGTGTGTGTGGGGGGTGGGGGTCGGGGAGGGTGAGAGGATTTACCACAGACAGAGCCAGGAATAGAACTGGCAGATTGACTGAAATACACTGCTGAGGGGAGTAGTGGGCAAGGCAGGAGAGGTCTGCTGTGCCATCTGGGAAGTTCCCTGGCTGGGGATCGAACTGGTACAGTGGCTGCGATAGCTGCCGTAGCTTCATAGTGCTGAGACTTAACCCCTTGCACCACCAGGGAGGCCCTCCAAGGCCCTTGATTGACCCCTAGTTCCCATACAAAAGTGACATGAGACTCTTCTGGACCTTTGAGAAAAGACTATCTTTTCCATTTGGGGAGACAGACCTCACAGTACAAACACAAAAGACAATGAAATGATCTTGATGGTAAAATGTAGTTTCTATGCTTTTTATACATAGAAGGATTATACATTTTGCTATTATATCAGTCTTCCCTCTCATAGTGATAGAAATATGGAAAACTGCAAGACATGCAAAAAGCAAATTAAAAAAAGGAAGTCAAACAGAAGAGTCTACAGGTCTATCTGTAGAGTCACAAAGGTTTAAGAGAGTATTTTTTTTTTTAAAGATTTATTTATTTATACATACAAGCTGGGGGCACAGGCCAGAGGCGTGGGGCATTGAGAGGGTTCACCAGAGATAGAGTGGGGAGCAGAACAGGCAGATCAGAAATACAGTGCTGAGGGGAGCAGCGGGCGAGGCAGGAGAGGTCTGCCGCACCATGTGGGACTCTCCCTGCCTGGGCGTCGAACTCGCATCGCGCGCTGCCGACAGCTCCACAGCGCAGCGCTCAACCACTGCGCCACCAGGGAGGCCCCGTTTAAGAGAGTATTTTGTTGATGATCTGAGTGGCCCATTGGATGTGTGATCTGTGTTAATTTCAAGTACAACTAGACTGTTTGTATTTCCTCTTAATTTATAAAGCCATGATAAAATGACTTGAGTGGTGGTCACAAAAGAATTACTAACTGGTGTTGATGCGAGTGATTTAGGGTCTCCCACATTAGTGGAATGAACAGGCAGGGTACCACAGCCGGAGAGATTTGTTGCTGTTGACCTACAATGACTGTACCCTCAGTGATCTCCCACCTGTCCTCTGGTCCAAAGATAGTGGCAGAACCTTGTTCTCATTATTTCTGGTTTCCCCTTTCCTCTGCCAACCTTCCTTGATTTTGTGATTCAGTGATGCAGTCTCATTTCAGGAAATGCTTAATATGTCTCTGGAGGACTACAGGCACATTTTATGTTCCTGAAGAATAAGTGCATTTTCCAGCCCTAACTTGGCTGTCCCACCTATGTTCTTCACAACGTTCTGCATTCAGAGAGGTGCATGCTTACCACTGTCTTCTGATTATTTTAATCTGGGCTTTAAATTGTCCTATCTAAATGCAGAAAATGAAAATCTATCAAATCCCATTGAGTATGACTAAGGGGAAGATTTTCATTTAAAAAAATGTTGTTACAGTCCCCAACCCAAATGACCTGGTCTTTTTCCCTCTAGGGCAAGAATTCACCAGAGAGTGCCAGGTGTAATTGAACCTAGCTGTTAGAGACTCTGTGCATAAGGGAGCCAGTATGGAGAAGGCCAATTTAGTCTGGCTGCTTGAAGGGAATTAGAAGGAGCTATTTAAAGGGTAGGTCCTTGAGGCAGGAGGAGAAGAGCAGTATCAAAGCTTGTTCTGGGCTGGGCTACACCTGGGCATGTGCAGACAGGTGACACTCCAACTGTGCATACGGGCCCTCAACCTTCTCCCTCCAGGAAATTGTGAGGTAATCATTAGTTAGGAGCTAATGCTTTTTGTCTAGCATGGTGCCCCATGGTCAGTGTGGTGGGCCAAATTGTTTGGACAGGGCTGGCTAGTCCATGACAAGCCATCACCAGTTCAAATAAGACTTGGGGCACCTCATTCTACCAACTCGCCATTTCTTTTCACATGGACTATATCAATGCCATTCTAAGGCCAAAGGGGACATTTATTATTATTATTATTTTTAAAAGATTTATTTATTTATGCATACAAGCCAGAGGTGTGTGGTGGTGAGAGGGCCCACCAGAGACAGACTGGGGAGCAGAAAAGGAAGATCGACTGAAACACACAGCTGAGGGGAGCAGCGGGCAAGGCAGGAGAGGTCTGCTGCGCCATGTGGGCCTCTCCCTGGCCTGGCACAAACCAGCGTTGCAGCTGCCGACAGCTCCACAGCACTGAGCCCAGCCCATTGCGCCACCAGGAAGGCCCCCAGAGGGGACATTTAGAGGTTGGTCATCTCGTTCTTTCTGCCCTTATGTAGTACTTGAATCACTGTGAGCAGATAAGTGAGGACAGAGCTTTTGTTAAAGGCCCTTATTAAGGAAGCTTGTTTCAGAATTCTCCCCACCCCTCCAGTAACACTTTAGTTAAGGTGAATGGAAAGCAGTTGTTCCTTTCCACTGACCAAGTTCTTTATTCCTCATGGCAGCTCTATTTTTATTTGTAGCTTGGATAATAGAAAAAAAAATTTTTCAGTAGTTTGAAGTTTGTCTTCCTATTTGTATCTGTACTGGAGAGGAAGGGTGATCAAATGACATTTAACATGAAAGGTCAAGGTATGTGGCTAAATATTTCATCCATAGAAGAGCACTATTTTGTCCTTTTGATTCTGACAATTTTTTCTTAAATATTCTAAGTACATAAGTAAAATTAAATAAAAACTAAAAGAATCGCCATATTTTGTTCCGATATACTGATAGCTTGAATTAACCTACTTAGGTTAAAGTAATCATCTTTTTCAGAAGAAATGTCCTTTACATAAAAATCTTACTTAAATTTGAAGTACTTTTATTATCTATCCCCGCTCTTTCTTTGAATAAAATATCACCCATAAGAAGTATATTCCATATTAAATGTCAATATAATCATTTTTCCTTTCAAGTTCAAATACAAACAAGAAGGATAAACTTCAGGGTACTGAGATTTTTTTTTTCAATTTCCAAGCTATAAATAAAAATAGAGCTGCCATGAAAAATACAGACAACTTCCCTGCTTGCCAGAAGTTGACTAGGTTGGAAATAAAAAGTAAAATAAGATGTAATTTAAAAAATCTACTTAGTAGGTGAGGGATAGCTAGTTGTGTGTTCTGCTTATCCAAAGCAAGCCGCATGGCAAGCACATGTCCCCAGTTGCCTCTGCCTACAGAGGCTGCCTGTGGCCACATGGTCCTCCTGTCACCAATGGATTGTCTGGACCGGGGAGTGCGCTCAGCTCCTGACATGACCTCCCTCTCTCCCTGTGGGAAGTGAGGCACATCCAGGAAAAAGCTGACTTCAAAAAGTTCCCTATTGAGCCAGCTGGGGAAGAAGGGGATTTCCTTAGCTGAACACTGTCCCCTATCATTCAAAACAGACAAAGCTGGGGAGCCTTGGGAATTTAGGGGAAAA
Organism: Scalopus aquaticus; assembly: GCA_004024925.1. Taxonomy (NCBI): domain Eukaryota; kingdom Metazoa; phylum Chordata; class Mammalia; order Eulipotyphla; family Talpidae; genus Scalopus; species Scalopus aquaticus. The sequence continues at coordinate 154,863 of PVIJ01001345.1, forward strand.
TCACAAGGGAGATGCGACAAGGAGGGGCAGGCTGAAGTTCAAAAATTGGTTGAAAGCATTTTCAAGCTATTTGTCTGACTGCCATTCTTTTGACAACGCTTTGAAATCACCAATAGTGATGACCATATTCCAGAATATAAGTCTTCCTGTCTTTTGGGAGTTTGCTTTCCTTAGGAGATTTTCTCTCTGGTGTAGCCATATTGATAAAGGTAGTCTCTTTGAACTTGCTTATTATCTTCAGGATACTGTCCTTAGAGAAAATTAGGTAGTATAGTTCTTGTTCTTCTTTGTATTCTCCTCTGCCTCTTTCTTTTTAGCAGTTTGATTAAGCAGTTCATTCACAGTTTGCTGAATTTCCTTTTTGCCTGGAAAGGCAAGTATAATTTCTTCTTCGCTGTGTTGATGGATTAGTGCCTTGCAGTAAGCCTTTCTTTTTGTCTATTTCTGTCACCATCATTTCTGAGCCCATCTCTCTGTTCCCATTTTTGTCATTTAAAATTGGCAAAGTTACTGGTAAAATTAGTAAAAGTACTTTTAAGAACAGGTCTTCCCACCGGCCCCATGGCCACAATCAAACAAATTTAAAATGTACCCAGTTAATCAGGTGAAAAATAATAACCATGTAAGACTTGATTTACAGTTGACCTGCTTGAAATTGCAGAATCTAATGTAACACAAATAAATTGTTTGCCATTTTCTTTTTGTATTTCCCAGTCAAAAGCAAGCCTTCTACCACATTTGCAAGATTTATAAGCCCTAGAAAAAGCCTATTGGCCTAGGCACTGTGTCTGTGGTACTAATGATTTGTTCCTCTGTTCTTAAAACCCTTCCATGGCTCCCACTGACTTCAGGATGAAGATCATAATCCTTAACCTACTCTTTTTTTTTTTTTAAGATTTATTTATTTATGCATATAAGCTGGGGTGCAGGCCAGAGGTATGGGGTGGTTAGAGGATTCACCAGAGACAGAGTGGGAAGCAGAATAGGCAGATCTACTGAAGTACACTGCTGAGGGGAGCAGTGGGTGAGACAGGAGAGGTCTGCTGCATCATGTGGGTTAGCTCCCTGGCTGGGTATTGAACTCGCGCAGCAGTGGCTGTGGATAGCTTCATAGTGCTGAGCTTAACCTGTGGCACCACCAGGGAGCCCCCTCCTCCCCTTAACCTACTCTTGCATGATCTGATCTCTTTCTGTTTCCTGCTGGACAAAACCCCAAAAAGCCAATAATAGTGGCTAAAAGCCAAAAAGAACAATAATTTATTGCTTCTTAGATTTTGGGTTTGGTTAGATAGTTCTTGGTCTGGTTACACTGACTTCTCTCTTGTGTTGTGTTCAGGAAGAATGACTGAATTAGAAGGTGCCAGGTGTCTCCCTTAGGTGCCTGGCCTTTGGTACTGGCAGTCCCCTGAGGCACCTTGCTTTTGGTCCGCAAGGCCTCTTCCTCTTCTGGGCTAGACTAGCTTCCTTACGTGGTGGCCTCAGGGCAGCATCCCTAGAGTGAATGTGGAAAAAGCAAGGTCTCTCGAAGTTCAAGCTACTGAGGTCACACAGCATCACCCTCGCCACATTTACAGTAAGTCCAGGCCAGCCAGAATTCAAAGGGCAAGAAAACAGACTCCACCTCTTGGTAGGGTTTGCTGCAGAGAATTCAATTTGCCCAACCTTCCTTCTGTAGTCTTTACACTTGCCCCCTTTCACTGTGCATTCGAATCATTAACTTCTTTCAGTTCCTTAAACTTACCTTGATTTCCAGTTGTTGATCTGAAACATGTATTTCCCTCCACCTGAAAGACTCTTGCCTATTTTTTTCCCACCTAACTCCAACACATACTTAAAATTTTATCTTCATTGTCATTTTATTAGTATCCCCTTCCTTGCTTTGCTAATACCTTCTTAGGTGCTCTAATCGTTTTCTTTGCCTTCCTGTCACAATAGAGATCATCATGCCTTTATTGGAATTGAAATAATTTTTAAAAAGATTTATTTATTTATGCATACAAAAGCTGGGTTGTAGGCCAGGGGTGTGGGGGGGTGGGGGGGGTGAGAGGATTCACCAGAGACAGTGGGGAGCAGAGCAGGCGAATCTACTGAAGTACACTGCTGAGGGGAGCAGCGGGCAAGACAGGAGAGGTCTGCTGTGCCATGTGGGTTAGCTCCCTGGCTGGGAATCAAACTCATGCTGCAGATAGCTTGATAGTGCCTTGACTTTACCCCTTGCACCACCAGGGAGTCTCCCTGAAATAATTTTTTTTTTGCCTTTCCCGTTAAATTAAAAATCATAGGAGGGCAAATAAGGTGTCTATTTTGTTCTCAGTGTGTGTCTTGTAGCCAGAACAGTGACAAACTTAGAATGAGGTGGAATTTTGGAATGCGCATTAAATTGGCGCAGATTTCTTATCAGTGTTTGCTCACAAGATGGCTATGATGTCTCCCCTACCTCCAGCCTCTTAAAAAAATGTTTTCTGCTCTGCACAGCAATCTGGCATCAAGGAAATAGCCCAATGGAAAATGGACTTTGTCTTATAATCAGATTGGAAGGGGCTTTTCTTAGGCTTTCTGGGCCATTACACCTGTTCAGTCACTTGCTGACATCAAATGAATCTGTGAAAAAAGCCTGACCGGTAGCCTATAAAATAGGGGGTTGAAGATGCTAACTTAAGCCAAGCCTTTCTTTGTAAAAAGAGAAGAAAGACTTCCCCCTAGCTCATTCACCCTATTCTTTCTTTATTTTCTGAACCTCTATTGCGCGTAGAATCAATTTGTCACACTAATTGCTTTTTAATTATTCTATGTGCTAGTCTCAGCTTCTCACCTCAGTTCAACTCTTTGAAGAATAGGAGCATGTTGTATACCTAATTTATTTTCTTTGCCGTGTATATTACCATAAATAATTAACAAACAGTGGCTCATCCAAGGTGTCTTCCTTATTTCTTCCTTTTCCTTAAGTGCTGAATTTAATGTTGAGAGTTTTAATGTGTATATATTCTAACCTCACAGTTGTGTTAACTAGCCTCCTAAACCATCACCCTCCAACAGTTCTCACCTTCTTGGATCCATGTCCTTGTGTAGTCCCCTCCCACACTGAGTAGGACTGGCATTTGGGTTGATGAAATATCATAGAAATGATAGCATATCGCTCCCGGGGCTAGGTCATTAAAAACATCGTGATCTCCTCTTTCCTTTATTGGATCACTCACTTTGGTAAGCCAGCTGCTTTTACTATGAGGATATGAAAGCAGCCTTTTAGAATGGTTTACCTGGTTAGGAATCCAGGTCTCTTGTCAACAGCCAAATCACTGGGCATCTTAGAAGCAGATACTCCAGCCCTGATTTGGTCTTTAGACATCTGGTCAACATTTGGACTGCGCCCACCTGAGAGACCCTGAGCCAGAGCCACCTCCTCAAACTACTCTCAGAAGACCTGTAAGATGTCAAATGTTGTTGTTACTTTATATTCCTGGCGCAATTTTAGACTCTTAGAGTAATTTATTACACAGCAATAAAGAACAAACACATTAGCCGTTTTGTATTGTGTTTGGATTCTAAGAACATGGCTTTTGTCTGCTGGATTGACTGGCTTGAACCTTTGAAAATCTTCCCTCAAGTGTCCAAATTTATACAGCGTAACTAGTTACTGAGTGAAGTTCAAGTGTAACCTTTCCTGGATGTCCATTTTTCAAGGCACATTACAAGTTAGACATTACTTTGAGACCAGGTGAAATTGCCTCATTCTCTCATATCCATCATACCTGTTACGATTAAAGCTGTGAAATGATCGAACTAAAGAAAGGAAATCTTATATACATAGTATCTATAAACAAAATCTACTAATTTAGAGCTCTAATTGATTTTATTAAATGATTCATGACTTGGACAGCATCCCATCTAGATATTGCAAGGGATTATACAAAACGAAGAGTATTTATAGTTAGAGAGAAGGTGGGACAAGTTATTTAGCAAAAGAAAAGATTATTTCAGGTAAAATAACTTTCCCTCCTGGGAAGGCAGTAGTGGGGAGGTCTTATCATGCAGATGACCTCAGTGGTACTGCTTTAGGAAACTCCAGGTTAATTGGTTTAGGATTACATTTTCTGGAGAGGTGGAAATTGAAATGAGATTAGGTGTTAAGTATGGCTGGAGTCTCAGCATGAATGACTCCATTTGGGGCCTGTTTTTTTTTCTATTTTTAACAATAGCATCACACAGCACAGTTCTTTAATCTTAATTATGAATCAGGTTGCAATGTGTGTAGTCACAGTTTGGTTGCAAGTAGCAACATAAACAGGAAGTAAAATTTAGTGCAGTCATATGTCACCTCATGACAGGAGTGTGTTCTGAGAAATGCAGTGTTGTGCGAAAGTCATAGTGTCATTACACAAACTGAGATGGTAGAGCTACTGCAAACCTAGGCTAGATGGTGCACCCTTTGGGTCCGTTGTCATATTCGCAGTTCATCATTGACAGAAACATCTAGAAGCAATTCATGACTGTGAATAGGGGGAATGTCTCATGGAACCCAAGAATAAAGATGAAGTAGGACCTCACTCAGGGTCTGGAATTGAAATAGAAAGCTAAAAGGACTCTTTGCATTTTCTTTGCATTAAATTTCTTTCCATATGGTCTTTTTCTGATTTTTTCATCTGCAAGGTAGAATTTATAAGCTCTACATCTTCCTAATTTGCTATGTGACTGTTTAAATCACACACACCTAAGATGTGTCTATTTTCTAGGTTTCCGCAAAGAGAGAGTTTATTGGTGAAGTTTGAGTGAGATGTCTGTTTCTGAGCTAATCAGCCATTGCAAAGACGAGGAGTAATAGGGTTATTGGAGCCCGTTCCCGTTGATGACGTGTGTGTTAAGGGGAGATGCTGCAAGGGGAAGATTAAGTTCCTAAAAAGGAACCTATGGGACAGACAGATCCCTCCAAGTTATCTGCTACCATAGGGGAGAGCCACTTTTAGAAAACATGACACGTTACCTAATTTCAGGTGGCCAGTAGTCAATTGTTGTTCTTTAAGGCAGCAATAGATGATAAAAACCCAATTGTAATTGCCCTCTTGTCCCTCCTTCCACTTAGATCATGCATTATACATTTTATTCTCAAGGCTGTTATTATTTGGGTAAAAAGTAATAGCTTATTACTTATACCAGAAACAAAAATCAAAGAATGAATTGATAATGTACTTTTATGATATCTAAAGGGAAAGTCAGTGTTTCTGGTTATTCCAGCTCATCACTGTAAGCATATATTTGAAAACAGTAGAGGGAGTAAGAACAATTGTCATTCTTCTGGTGAGTGGTAATTCAGGCATTATCTTATAAGTTGGGATACAGGTAGCAGTTTTGATATTCTCATTTACAACATGTGATTTAGGGTCAAGATGTCTGAAATACTTCTTCCTTGAATAATATAATGAATTAATTTGAATAATGCATAATCCACAAGTCTCCAGAAAGATCTTTTTTTTTGCATTATTATTATTGACAGATTTACTTTATTTATTTATGCATATAAGAACTGGGGTCTAGGTCAGAGGTGCAGGGTGTGAGAGGATTCACGAGAGACAGAGTAGAGAGCAGAACAGGCGGATCTACTGAAATACACTGCTGAGGGGAGCAGAGTGGGGAGACAGGAGAGGTCTGCTGTACCATGTGGCTTAGTTCCCTGGCCAGGGGTCAAACTCATGCCGCAGTGGGTGGCGATAGCTTGATAGTGCTGAGACTTTAACTCCTATGCCACCAGGGAGGTCCTTTTTTTGCATTATTTTAAGCAGAACAAAGGAGAAAAATGAGCAAGAAAATGATGTACAATCAGATCAGAAAGCTTAAATTTGAGATGTTCACTGAAAACTTTGACTATTTGGCAACTCCAAGTTTCAATGACTTGAAATGAAGTTGAAGAGTGCTCATTTATGTGAGTTTTTTTAGTAGTTGCCTGTCCATTGACTTGGAGAACCTAACAGTAAAGACTGAAACACGACTGGAAGACCTGAATGCTTGCTTTATCTATAAGTTTAAGTTTTGGTTATTCGAAGTTTGTTTTTTACAAACTCACTTTGACGTGAATGATGTGATTTAGTCTTCTATCAAAGGGTCACCCTACTTTTCTAGGGGTGAGGACCCCAAAGGAAGTCTTTCTCCCGTTTGCTGACCAAGGAAACTGTGGCTAGGTCTAATTGCTTGCCAAAGTAACCTATTTGTCCACCAAAGAATGGACTAGGTCCAGGGATTTCTGACCCAGCCCGCTTCCCATTTGATAGCCCTTTGGTACCTCTCAGTATCTTGTCCTGACTTAATTTCCCTGAGTTTGTTTGCTCGAGGCCCCTTTTTTGTGTTATCTTATTTGTGGGAACTTGTTTTACTTTTTCACTTTTATAGCAAAGTGTCTCTGTTACTCCAGGTAGAATTTTCCAGTATTGCATGTGTGTTACATTGAATTCTTGATATTAGTTTTTTAATGCCATCCTTGTTGTCTGTGTGATGGCTGGGATTTTGTCAGCTTGGGAGTACATACTCTATGGAAGGAATTTTGGGTTAGAGTGAAAAGCAAGGATGAATGACGCTTAAGTAGGTTCCAAGACAGTTCTCCGTTGTCAGGGGTTCTGTTCATTGACTACATTGAAAGGCATCAGTAGTAACCTCGTAAGTCACTCCCACCACAGAGATTATCTTTGTATCTCTGAAAACTCATGCAATCACATCATTAATTAAAACTGTCTCAGTCATTTTCTGCTTGGTTTTGAAGAACAGAAATGATTTAATTGTTTTGCCTGGAGGCTGAGATGGTATTAAAAAAAATAAAACCCACGCAAGGTGTGGTTTTATTTATGTAACAGCTCATTGTTCTTGCATTTTTATTTGAAAGGTAGATTTTAAAAGGAGAAACTGCACCTTTCATATTTAAAAGAAGCAGTGATCTATTTTCTCTTGAGATTAAAACCAAGGAAATTATACCTAATGTGGTTTGATATGTGTTTTGGAATTTTAGAATCTCCAGGTAGAAAGAAACAATGAAATGCAGCCATAACCTGCCGCTTGCTGGTGACTGGGGCAGAGTTGGGAGATGCAGAGACGTGGCAGTTGAGATTCCTGCCCCACAGAATAGTGGAGTCCAGTGGGAAAAGTGCACTGATAACATCTCATGTGCTGCTCCCTGATGATGCTGCGAAGTTGCTGCTTAAACGCTGTTCTCTATGGTCCCAATCTGCAGAACTCTCGCTTCTGAGTCTGCTCTTGCTCCTGATTCTGTCCTCAAGGGTAATCAGTTGTGTGCTGGTTAATGGATAACCTACAAGTGTTACAGGGTAGGGAGAGGGGCACCCCTGGAGCCCCCAAGCCTGCCCGCTCGAAATAGGTTCTGCCATCCGCCGCATGACCTTTAATGGAAGCAGACTTTTTAATGCAATCAGTGTACAACACAAAAGAGACCAAGAATATAGTTTCTAAATCAAGCACACAAAGTTACCCCTCACCTCGTGGATAAAAGTCCACCCAAATGGGATTGGCCCAAAGCAAGACCCAAAAGCCTGCCACAAGTCTAAAACACCTTTTGGCAGGGACCCATAGAAAAGAGTCAGAAAAAGCCAGACAAGTCTCTGAGGAAAAGAGCAAAATCAAAATCAAGATCAAAGCTGCCATTGTCAAGCTCCCCTTGGGTCTCTCACCCACGTCTGTTTCAATCAGTCCAGGCCAGTGCAGCTTCTTTAAGTGTCTCTCTGCTCCTTGGGCCTCTTCTGGCTCTCTGTTCTGTTTCCTTCTTTCTCCTGTCTCCTCTTTCTCTTTCTCCAGTTTAGCTCTCCTGTTCAGCTCCACCCTCCCTTGGGTGGGGCCGGAACCTAGAACACACCGGTTTTTCCTGGGGACCACCCTGTTACACAAGGAGCATTGATTTGTAGTACTTGCCAATTTGTATTGTGTCAGTACTCCTCTGGTGGCCAGTTTTAAGTGACTAATGTGTAATAGAGTCAGTCAACACACAATTGAGAAGAATCGCATACTGTTCATTCCTTGGTGTTGGTACAGTTGGTTCCTGCCACCATCAAGGTCTACAACAGTAAATTATCATGACTGATAATAGAATAACTGTAGATGTGTATGAATTATGATTCATTGATATTAGGAGTTTTAAAAGCTCTTTTAGACTCATTTTCTGCAAGAACCACAGTAACTTTGGGAGCGAGATGTCACTACTCTCCCCATTTTAATGAGGTCTCAATTGCTCTAGTTACTGCTGTGAAAACTGAAGTTAACTGCATAGTGAGTTTAGTTGCTTGTAAGTGGAAGATATTAGACTCAAACCTGTTTCTTTCTGATTCCAGAGTCTGCACTTTTCATCCTTATGTAACAGGAATAACTGTTTAAATATTTTATAAGTTGATTGCATTTTATCTAAGCCTTCTCTTTTCCATTTGGAAGCATCCACAGTAATTATGAAATAATTCATTAATTTATTCAGGTTACTAAGCAGCAGTTATGTGTCAGGCATTGTTCTCCAAAGGGGCATCAATGAACAGAATAGTAAAATATCCTAATGGAGGGAGGTGTACAACAAATGCATATAGTGAAGAGTGCTGCATATTAGAAGATGGAAAATCTATGAAAAAATTAGAACATGGGGTGGAAGGATTATGGAGGGACTTGGATTGGCCTTTTATTTAAAAAAAAAGATTTGTTTTTATTTATTTATGTATACAAGAACTGGGGTCTAGGTAAGAGGTGCAAGGGGTGAGAGGATTCACCAGAGACAGAGTGGAGAGCAGAACAGGCAGATCTACTGAAATACACTGCTGAGGGGAGCAGTGGGCGAGACAGGAGAAGTCTGCTGTGCCATGTGGGTCAGCTCCCTGACTGGGATCAGCTCATGTCACAGTGGCTGGTGATAGCTTGATAGCACTGAGACTTTAACCCCTGAGCCACCATGGAGTCCCTGGGTTGCCCTTTTAAATTGAGTGATTTTATTACTCAAGTGACTTCATTTAGAGTCCTTTCACCATTGCTGATTGCCTTTTCTGAACAGGGCATGCTGTGCTAAGTAGTTGTGTTTCCTGAGCACCAGGTGTGGTCTGCCTAGCCCACTGTGCAGCTTGGGCTCTCTTCCTTCCCTTGATTTGGCCCCTAATGGGTTAGGAATGCAGCCTAAGAGGCCCATCCCCCTCTCTGGACCCATGTCACTTTCTTGGCTGGTGTTGCTCTTGTGGCCAGCCTAACCACAAGTCCCTTTCCGCATGGGAACTTGTCAGCTTCAACCAGGTTTCCCTCCCAACCATTCTCCCCAGGTTGACCGGAGTTGGAGGCAGGACTTTACATTTATCTCTGTGGTTTCTCATTATGTGAAAATCCTACAGGGCCAATTTGATTTACTGGCAAGTAAATCTGCATTTATGACATCTCTTGTTCTTAATGCTTCTTGAAGCAGTGTTTCCCAAAATGTGCGACCATCTATGATGTGTGAGGAGACCAGAGGCTGTGCACACTCGTGGCATTAAATGGGACTAAATTTTACAGTGAGACAAGTCGTCCCCTGTACTTGACTTTCAGCTTGTGGTTATTCTGGAGAGACAAGCTTATCTGGTGTCACTACCTTTTATCACTTGCTGATCTACATTTTCAAGATGAAGAGAGAGAAAGAGACAGAGAAAGGGTGGGACTACCTTTCTTAGATTCTGTACAAATGATAGTTTTTAGCTAGAAATTAATACTATTATTTACTTACGTTGTATTTATCTTTAAGGCTACCTTTTATTTAGAGTAGATGATACTGATTTTCCCCTCAGAATACTGAAATAAAATTTCCTTTCAAATTAAGTCTATTCAAGTTAAAAAAAAAACACGTTCATATAAAGAAATACGAAATAAATATTAGGTGACTTTCAAATATGACAAATTGTGAAGTTGGTCCTTGAATGTCTGAATAAAGATGCAGGGTCAGAAGTAGATAGAAATTCTTTTAAGATCCCATGCCATATCTTAAAATCTAATCATTGTACAATGCAATTTTAAAACTTAAAAGTATCTACTCAGAATAATGTGTATAAGTAGTGGTTAAGAGCATAAACACTTGAGCCAAACTCTTAACTTGAATCCCTCTGTTACTAATTATGTGATCCGAAGTAAGTTTCTCAATGTGGTGACTTGTTTTGCTCATCTGGAAATGGGTATAAAATATTTATCTCAAAGGGTAGTTATGAGGAGTAAATGAGTTAATACATAAAAAATAGTTACAGCCATGTGAGTGTGAGCTATTGCTGTTAGTATTTTAAAAATAGGATTGAGTTCTCCATTTTTCTTAGTCTAACCAACACGTTCGAGTTGTTAAAGTAGTGTTCTAGACTATAGAAATAGAAAAAGGAATAAGCTGCATTGTGTTAATATTATGAACAGAATTCCCATTGTTTTTCTCCCAGCTCCTTATTGGTATATTGTGTTTTTACTGGTCCTGGGTTGTTTATAATGGTCCTTGTTGGGTCAAGGTGGGCTTTTATTATACACCAAGTCTGGGCAAGGTGCCCTTTATTGTCATTTCACTTGACCTTTCAGCCAGTTTCTTATATATAAATAATACATAAAAACACCACCTGGTCTGAGACCTTTTATTACCTTGGACTTGAATTTCAAAGGAAATATCAAGGACAATTTATAAATGAGGAACTGGAAATTTAAAGGTGGTTTAATCGTTGGTCTGCTTTTTCTCCTTCTGCCATCTCATGGCTAAAATTGTAAAGTCTTCTGGAATTCTGGATGTGCAGTGGAAGTGAATGGGGCAGAGGCAGAAAGCAGCATCTTGCGACACACTCAGCTCCACAGAACTTGAGTGCCCCTGGTGGTAGTGTTTTATTGGAAAGCCTGGGATACATGCTGGTCAACCCTCCCCCAAGGTACCCCATATGGGGTAAATTTATCTACTTCCATGTCTTCTTGGAATGTTTATGTACAGCAATCCATCATGATGTTTTATTTATTTATTTATTTTAAAGATTTATTTATTCATGCATACAAGAACTGGGATGTAGGCCAGATGTGTGTGTGGGGTGGGGTGAGAGGATTCACCAGAGACAGAGCGGGGAGCAGAACAGTCAGGTCGACTGAAATACACTGCTGAGGGGGGCAGCAGACGACACAGGAGAGGTCTGCTGCACCATGTGGGAATCTCCCTGGCTGGGGATTGAACTTGTGCTACAGTGGCTGCAGGTAGCTTCATAGGCTGAGACTTAACCCCTTGCGCCACCAAGGAGGCCCCATCATGATGTTTTAAAAGTGAAACTAATAACAGGTCACTTTTATTTAGCACTCACTATGTCCCAGACATGGTTCTAGGCGCCTTTATATATGTTAACCTGTAAGTCCTCCCAGTGACCCTATGAACTAGGCAAGTCTAATTGTTCTTGTGCAATATATGAGGAAACTGAGTCCGGAGCTGGGAAGGGAAGTGTAGGATGTGGAGTTTCCTGAACTTTATGTCCAGAGATAGGTTTTGCGGCACATCTTGTGTGATGAGGAATGTGGGAAGTCTGCACTAATGCTCTAAGCAAACTGACTCCGATGTGGAATATTTTTAGATGTAGGATGGCCTCACTCTGAACTCATGTGAGGGACCCTCCTCATTTCTGCCCCGAGATCTCCATATTATGTAGGTTTTTCTCCCAGTGATATTCTTCTTGATTCGATGCTAAAAATGCTTGTGGTAGGACACATACCTTAAAGTGACAGGTTTAATTTTCCACATGTACAATCTCCTGGATGGGGAAAATGGTTCCCATTTCTATAGCCTGACCCTTCTTTATTTGAGCATGTAAGTAGCATCTTTTGATGGCAAGAACCTGATATGTGGAAAGGAAAGACAGTTTTGAATAGAGTATCGTTTACTCAGGTGAAAGAGCATCTGATTAATAAACCATTTAAATGCTCCTTAATTTAAAAGAATGAAAAAAAGCTGCATTTTTCATCAAGATTTTAAATGCACGTCAATTGGTAAAGAGCCAAAACGACGTTTTTACAGATGGTGTTAGCTTCAATTACTTATACATTTCCTTGAATTATTTCAGCATTACACAAGTGATGAAATCATGTTGGGTGAATTACTGACTCTGCTCCCCTAGAGAGCTGAGTCTAATACTTTAAAACCTCTTCAATTATTTCCCATTACCCATAATGTAAAGTCCAAATTCACTGATGGTGCCTGCAAAATCTGACTCCTGCACTCCACAGCCTCAAGGCCGATGCTAGTTCAAGTTGTTTCTTTGTGGTAATGAGAAAATAACACTGGTCAGACTGTATGTATGGAGAGGGCTGCACTTTAGCCTCTACTTGCTCGTTGTCTAGGTGCCCTTGTGCAGTGCACAGTCTGTACAGCTGCACATGACTTGCTCACCTATCCCCCATAACATCATCCTTCAGGACTCCTTGATAATTCTCATCACACCTAACAGGACTTGTTGAGTGTCTCTCGTTCTTGAGAGTAAATTCCCTAAGGGATGCACCTATTTGTCACTGTATTTCTGACAAGAAAAATGGCAGGTACTTAGTAGGTTATTTCTGATGTTTATTGTTTATGTTTATTGAAAGCAGGCTTCATAATTGCATGCATGGATAGATGATGGATCCTTATGGAATGTGTAGAGCAAGGATAGGTCTTACATTAAAGAATTAGAAATCTTTTGCCTGGGGCATATGAACCTGGATTCTTGGAATCAAACTCATAGGCTGGTATGGAATAATGAAATTAATCGAAGCCCCTCTCAGCTCTTAGGGAGACTATAATTTGCAAATCTTTCTGTTGTGAATCTCTTGTGTTCAGCATAACCAGATGTTCCTTCTCTCAAGAAAAAATGATACTTTTTCCTATCATGTGCGGAGCTACCAGTATTTATCATCTTCATAGCTGCAAGCTGGCGTTTCCAAAGACTGTGGGAAGGGGCTGGAAATATGCCAGTGGTTATTATTTGACATGAATCTGGTGATCAGATGGGTTGGTTCCTCTTAGTGTCTCTCTATTCATAGATTTTCATTGGAATGCCATGCTACAGCAAATCATTATATTCTCTTCCCAGGTGTATTGGTTTCCTAGGGTTACCATAATAAAGTACTCAAACTGGGTGGCTTAAAACAACGGAAGTTTCTCTCACAGCCTGGCAGCTAGAGGCCTGAAATCAAGGTGTCAGCGGAGCCATATTCCCTCAGAACACTCTAGGGCAAATGTGAATGTTGTTGAATAAGTGAAAAGCCATGTATAAATAATCATAAGGGATAATTCCATGTATTTTCATTTTCATTTTCTTTTGATATGTGAGGTTGAATAAATATTGTCAAGAATCTCTGAAAGATGGTGCAAAATGGACACAATTTAATTATTCTGTATAATGAAAATATTTCTGAAGCCTCAAGAGAGAATAAAGTTTATAAACATGGAATGCCTTGAGATGGTTGAATCTAAGAGAAATTGGGTTTTCACCTGACTCATGTATTTTAGATCTAAAAAGAGATGGTGTAGGGTCCTAAATTCACATGTGTTTGTCTGACTATCAGAATTTGAAGATCCAGTGTGTTTTGTTCACATTACTTGAACCTAAAAATAAGTAGATCTAGAACTACTTATTCATGAATATCATTGCATCGTTAATGACTACACAGAGGTCTTACAGAAATTGAGGGCATAATCTGAGGTGTTAGAAGGAAATAACCAGCAGAATGGATGTGGAGACCAACACTTTAAATGCGTGGAGGCCTAGGCTGCTATGTGTAAATTAAGCTCAGTGTTCTCTGTGACTCAAGGAGATGTGAACAGGATTATGGGGCATAATTAGTGATAATCCAAACTCAGAATGAGATGTGGCTCTCTAGAAGTATGCTTAGTTCCCTGACATGAGCTTCTTCTGGGTCTTTCCTAGTAGAAGTTGTGAGTGGACTTAAATATTGCATGAAAAGTTGAATTTGGTGACTATTCAGATTCTTGTCATTCCTGAGTTTCCTGGAATCTTAACTTGATGACAAATGGGATATGATTGGAAAAACAAAACAAAACTAATAGGAGCAAGGTGATTGAAAGTCTGGAAAGTTTTGCTAAAAGGTGGAGTTTTTATATAAAAAACAGCTGTTGGATATTGGGGAGGAGACTAAGAGAATGTGTGAGGAAAATCATTCCAGCAGTATTCAATCTTAATTGTTAACATAGCCTCAAGTGGGGTATGTTGGTACCCTATTTGGGCTAAATTACCTGTTTTTAACTTGGCATAGTGGGAACTAAGTGAGGTGTGGAGGTGAGAAGTGGGAGAGAATGGAAATGAAAATACATCCAAAGTTTTCTTCTGGAAACCTTGTCTCTGTTAGAATTTTGCCTGTTAAGAGGTAGAAAATCAAATGGTTTTTGCAAATGTAATTTCAGAACAAGAAGTCAGCATTTTATCTCCTGAAAGGAAAAAAAACCTTGTTCAAATTTAATCAAATTATTTCACTCTTTTCTAAAGGAAAAATTGATGAAATTCCATTGAGCAAAGGTCATGAAAACTGCTAGTCTTCTCAAATCAATATTTACCATATTACCTGATTTCATGTGTTGGGAGGTCCCAGTGGACATGCAATTGTTCCCTGCCAGAATAATATGGGACTCAAATCTTATGCCTTTTCAGGTTGTTTTCAACTTTGGTTTGAAAATAAGAATTGTTACCATTCTTTAAGAAAAGCAGGTTTCTTTGGGATAAAGTTGAAATCTTCAGCACCTTTTAAGCATTTGCCTTATTTTGCATTTGTTTGTTGTTGGGACAGTTTGAAGCGGAGAAAAATATTTTAAATATTCTGAATTTAGGCAAACAATAATTTTAAGCTGATGGGTATAGACACTAGGCAATACGATAAAAACAACTCATTTGTTACCCAAGAAAATCAGTTGAAGTATGTTGTGGCATGAGATATTCCTATAGATCCTCGAAAAGAGTACAATGTACAGATGAAAATTTGTGATCCTGTTGGGGGGAAAGAACGTCTGCAACAAACTCCACAGGAAGGTTTATGGACCCCCACCTCAAGCCAGAGAGATCCAAGACCCCTAGGGCTATGAATCCCAGAATTCCATCATCATCCACAGGAGAGGATTACCGGAAACTGAGGGGTGGAGTTAAGCAGACATGTTGGCTATATAACGAGGGCTTTTGACCTTGGGTGTCTCTTGCTTCTCGCTGGGCTACAGCGTGCCATTGGGGTTTCTAGCTCTTCGGATCCGGTAGGACGTATTTGGAGATTTATCTCTCTCCCTCACTTTCTCTTTTGTCCCCGAGTTATTCATTTTTTTATTTCCCTTCCTTTTGTAAATAAACCCTTTTATTAACCTTTTTGTGAGTGCCTGCAATTGTTCTATTATAAGTTCTTTTTAAGCGCACAGGTGAGAACCCACAGTCAGGTACCCCATTGTATATCGGGGTTTTCCTGTAACAATCCCAGGTTTTTAATCAAGATAAGCAAAAGTAAAGAGTGCAAAAATTAATTTAATGTAGTTATTTAAGTTCCTATTTAAGTTACAGCTATCCTGGGCATTTAATAAAGATGCCTAAGTATTAGAATTTGTTTTGATTCTGACACTACTTTAGTATGTAGTTATTGTATTTATAATTATAAAATTAATTCAGTCTTATTCTGATATTTTTCTGTGTGACTTAAAAACTGATTTTATTTTGTTAGAGCAATTTAGGTTTATAGAAAAATTGAAAGGAATGTGCAGAATTACCCCTCCAACCCCTGCCCTTCCTCCCCCCACCACCCTAATGCATACTTCCCCCCCCAACTCCATGTCCCCCACCAGAGTGCTATTTGTTATCATAAACATCATCACCCAACTCCATGGTTTACAGTAGGGCTCACTCTTGGTGTTGTATACTTTATAGGTTTGGCCAAATGTGTAATGAGCGGCATTTCTCCACCAATATGGTATCGGATTGAGCATTTTCACTGTGCTAAACATCCTCTGTGCTCTGTGTATCCCTACCCCATACCCCGCCAAGCCCTAGCAATCACTGACTTCTTCAATTGTCTCCATAGTTTAGGCTTTTCCCAGATGTCATTGTTGCAATGAGACAGTATATAGCTATTCTAGATTGGCTTCTTTCACTTTACAATATACATTTAAGATTCTTCTATGTCTTTTCATGGCTTCATGACTTATTTCTTTTTAACACTGAGTAATAATTCCGTTGTGTAGGTATACCATGGTTTATTAATCCAGGTCACTCTGAAGTGCATTTTAGTTTCTTCCACATTGGCAATTTTGAGTAAAGCTGCTGTAAGTATTGGTATGCAGGTTTTTATATGGAGATGTTGTTTTAACTCTTTTAGTTAAATACCAAGGAGTAAAATTGCTGGAGTTTATGAAAAGACAATGTTTAGTTTTATAAGAAATGTCTTTCAGAATGAACATATCATTTTTCATTCCCACCAGAATGAATGAGAATTGCTCCATATCCTTGTCAGGATTTGATGCTGGTGTTTTGGGGTTTGGCCATACTTATAGATGGTAGTGGTATCTCAGTTTTGTTTTCTGTGTAGTTTTTAGTATTTTTTTAATTTTGAACATGATACTAATAAAGCAGAGGGATATAGGAAAGAGCAAGAAAACCTGTAGTCCTAAGTAACTCCTTATCCTTTGAGTTAATGGCTTGTTGCATGTCTTTCTAGCATTGCCCTATTTATATATAAAAATTTAAATATCTGTGGATAAGTTTAAAAAATGAAAACAGATTAATTTAATGCCTTTGTTAGAAATATGAAAAAACAGTTGGCCATTCAGGTAATGAAAAACAATGCTAGGGTAAAACTTTAGGACTATTAATATTATTAATCTATTAATGATACTAATATATTTATCAGGTACACAGTTTTCAAAAGATCAAATGGGTATACAACAAAGAGTAGGTTTTCCTTATTAAGTTGGCCTTCCCTCGCCTCCATTCCACTGACTCCAATGACAGATATTATGTGTGTTGTGAATGGACTAGATATGTAATGTATCTCAAAATATAAATACATATGTGTACATGTGGATACATATATGTATATATGATATATTTTACACAAATGGTAACACATCGTGCATAATTTTGCATCTGGCCTTTTTTCCGACAGTACGTTTTGTTTGGTTTACTAATCTCTGAGCCTCTTGCTTCAAGGTTACTTAATTATTTTTAGAATTAAGGAAACACAGATGAACTGGGCTGTCCACAGGGAGGAAAGCCAGAAAGCAGAAAATACCATTAGTTACTTGATAGTCATTATTTTACAAAGCTCAGAGAAGGCGGTTTTCGGGAAAGCATATGGAATATGGCTCTTGATGGAGCTACGTGCCATTTGAAGGATACACGTGGATAACCCACAGGGATGATTCACTAGCAGCGCAGCTGTAAACTTCTCTTTTAATTAGGTAGGAAGCACCTGTGTGTTATTACTTCATCATTTTTCCTCTTCCCAGTCCTGTTTCTTCAGGGATTAAAAAAAAGACCCCAAAAGTTAGAAGTTAAATTTTCTGTAGAAGAGCTGTCAATGTCTAAAAAAGGGCAAGTATATAGACCATCAGCTGGAATATGAGAATAGTCACGTTAATGAGTGTGATTATGGAAGACAAATTATTGTGCACACTGCAAGGTGTTTGGCAGTGAGCTGTGCACTAGCATCCCGTGTGTGGTCAGATCTGCACTTTTGAGTGTTCAAAATATTTAACAATATTAATGCTAAATGTATACAAGCCATTGTTCAAATTGAATGATACCACTATTTTTTCTTCCCTCTGGGCCTGAGCATTTCCACGATGCAATAGCATCTCTTCATGCCTTCTGGATAGTGACTGAGACTAATGACACATTGACCGATTTCCCAAGGTATTGATCAGCATCGTTTACCTAACAGTTTCCCTATGAAACTCATTCTGTCCTCACACCAATTGTTCTAAACGTCGGTTGTAATAGTAACCTACATATAATTTTTTTTAATATCCAGTGTGTGTGTGTGTGTGTGTGTGTGTGTATACATATATTTTAAATATTTATTTATGCATACAAGCTGGGGTGCAGGCCAGAGGTGTGGGGCGGTGAGAGGGTTCACCAGAGACAGTGGGGAGCAGAACAGGCAGACTGACTGAGATACACTGCTGAGGGGAGCAGTGGGCGAGGCAGGAGA
Source organism: Scalopus aquaticus (assembly GCA_004024925.1). Lineage (NCBI taxonomy): Eukaryota > Metazoa > Chordata > Mammalia > Eulipotyphla > Talpidae > Scalopus > Scalopus aquaticus. Next base: position 173,013 of record PVIJ01001345.1, read on the forward strand.
GGTCTGCTGCGCCGTGTGGGAAGCTCCCTACCAGGCATCAAACTCTCGCAGCTGCCCACAGCTCCACAGTACTGTGCTTAACCCGTTGCGCCACCAGGGGAGGCCCTACATATAATTTGTAATACAAACTATTAACTATCATTTAGTGAGTGCCTAGTATAGAAGAATGTGTGTACCTGTACCTTTATAGATGGGGGAAACTGAGGCAGGACAGTGCCATGACTTGCCCAAGGTCAACTTGCACATTACTCTAAGGCATTATCTGGGTCATATACTGTTGAAAGCCTATTAAACACACACTTGCAGATGTTCTTCCACCACAGGAAAATTTATTTGCTACATCTGGTGGACACTCTTTTCTCAACTTGGTGATTTGTAAATTTTATGTGCTTGTCAGGCATTTGTGGAGCAGTTGGTTCAAATCCTAAGGAAGGTGGCTCTCCCAGAGGTCTCTAGCTTGCAGTCTGTGGGCTGATCAAACTTGTAGCCTGTGGGGCTGAGTTTAGACTGCACCTGTTTTGTTTTGGAGGGGGTGAGGGGGAAGTCAGCACTGTTTTAGTTGAGTTGAGCTCGGATGCCTTGAGGCTTGACTTGTACTCTCAGACTCCCCCTTCATCCCTATACCTCCTAATTTTCTTAGGCTCTGCCTGCTTCACTCATTAAGATTATTTGCAAGGCCCCTGATGGTATCTGAAATTGTAATTGTAGAAACCATTAAACCAGAAAGTGTGCCCTTTAGGATGTGTTCATTGGTGGGTATTTGCATTACCCAATTTAAAACAATGAGTTGACTTTATAACAAATTCACTTTTAACATTTTTCACAGAAGGCCCTTTGTTGGAAGAATTCCCCACCTCATTTATGTTTGCTGATTGTCTGTCTGCTGACCTGTGAATAGAGTCATATGGTACATCTGAAGACTGATGTTTGATTATAATAAGATAACTTGAGGTGATTATTACAAAGCTAAAGCTATTGAAGACAAAAAAATGCGGTTAGTTGTTCATAGGTATTAGAAAAAGGAGAGTTTATGGTTCTTTATCTTTTCTTCCTCCCTCCTTCCCTTTTTCCTGCCCCACCCCACGTGACTCCAGCTTTATACAGATTGCATTCTGGTCCCATTTGAATGTCTTCTGAATTATCAGGAATATTCTTGAATAGGATGCAAAGTGTTTCCCTTGGACTCTTGCCTGTAGGATGCTCTGTACAAATGTGTTTGGGTAATGCTTTTTATTCCATCATCTATTTAGGAATTTGAAATGCATATCATGTTAGAGGCTCTGAGCAGTACTTTGTTGAAGGGACATATTTTGTATTTCTCATATTTTGTTGAGCACAGAACCCTTTCAAGAATCTGTCCTTCCTGTACATCACCTCTTTATTCTCCAAAACACCCCATACCTATCAGCTTTCTATAGACAGCTATAGTTCTATAGAACTATAGAGAACTTTTCTATAAAAATTGCCCACAAGTATAGAACCATATATTCTTCTTCTTTTTTTTTTTCTGGGGGGGGGGCGCAGTTCTAATTAAATGGATTTATTTTGTGAAGTGAAAGTTTTCAACTATGAAGGAACTATTAATGAAAAATTGAACTTCATAACTTGCTAGTATTTAAAATGGTCAGACTAAATAAAAGCTATGTCATTCTTTTAAAAAAAGATTTATTTATTATGCATACAAGAACTGGGGTATAGACCAGAGGTGTGGGGTGGTGAGAGGATTCACCACAGAGAGAGTGGGGAGCAGAATAGTCAGATCTACTAAAGTGCACTGCTGAGGGGAGCAGTGGACGAGGCAGGAGAGGTCTGCTTTGCCATGTGGGAAGCTCCCTGGCCTGGAATCGAACTTGTGCTGCAGTGTCTGCAGATGGCTTCATAGTGCTGAGACTTAACCGGTTTCATCACCAGGGAGGCCCAAGCTATATCATTATTTATGACGTCTGGTGCATTGCTGGATGGCTTAGGGTCTGGGCTTCTTTCTATGTTGGTGAATTGTAGCTGATGCTGTAATTGATACCATGTTACACAAACATGTCTAAACGTAACTCAATGGACCTGGATGGCTTCCTCAGGTTATTTTTGCTAATGTCTCCTCACAGTAGTAAATTTTCCCCACATGCTTTGCTTACAGTTTCACAATAATCCTGTGAGGTAATTACCAAAAACTTATTTCTCCATTTTATTAAGGAAACTAAGAAATTAAGCTAAGTGCTCATGGTCTTGTGGTGAGTGCAGTGGTTTAGGATTTCCAACTGTAGATCTCCTTTCCCCAAACTGACCCTCAGTTGTGTGTGACTTGAAAAATACCTTTATGTAACCTATTTTTAAAGCCAAGTCAGAATTTTTAACTTTTTGGCACTTGTTTATTAGACAAAACAGGAGCCCACATCAAACCAGATGTGAGCTGTTTTTAACCATGCCCAAATCTTAATGATCCATATGTGAATTAGCCACTTATAGCTAATTTTTAATCCTGGCTGAGCTCCTTGGCCTGCTGTTCATTCTCCCGCCCCTGCCTTTGGGCTTTTCAGAGTAAGTTAGAAACCAACCCCAAGGATTAAGCCAGCAGAATTCTCTCTGGTGGGTTTTATTTTTTCTGTTTAAAGTAATAGATTGCTTGATTTAACATAAAAGGGTTTTCAAGTTCTGGATCGCAGTCATTCAGCTGGGCAGAGTTTTATACATACATACAAAAGGAGATATGGATAGAAATCAGTAGCCAGTTAATGAAATAAAAATATCCCAAGATAGGGCCTCCCTGGTGGCGCAAGGGGTTAAGTCTCAGACTATGAAGCTATAGCAGCCACTGCAGCACAAGTTTGATTCCAGGCAAGGGAGCTTCCCGCATGGCACAGCAAATCACTCCTCTCTCGGCCACTGCTCCCCCCAGCAGTGTATTTCAGTTAATTTGCCTGTTCTGCTCCCCACTATGTCTCTGGTGAATCCTCTCATCACCCCCATGTCTCTGGCTTACACCCCAGCTCTTGTGTGCATAAATAAATGAATCTTTAAAAAAATCCCAAGATGATAATTATCTAATACCCAACTTCTTCACTCACCCCCCGTTATTATCATCACTAGAGGTTGGAAAATTTAGATTTTTGATGGTATACTTGAATTTTAATCCTAATTTATCCATTTCCTAGCTGTGTATGAGTGCCCTTGGCAAGTTACTCTTATCTTAACCTTGATGTGCTTATCTGTGAATTGAGATGTCATACCTATCTCCTGGGAGAGGTAAATGATTGGGAAGCTACTTAGCACAATGCCTTATACATAGCAAGGATTTAGTAATTGTAGATCAAAAAAAAATCAGCTTACAGGTGGCAAATTCAATGCTGGAATATCAGAAGCCACTGTGATAGAACATCATGCTTTTGAATTTTATTTAGAAACACAGGGTAAGTGCAAAAGAATGATTTATGAGACTTACCAAATTTTGAGGAGAATGATGGTGTTGGGGCTTGAAAAATATACAGGGACTGGGTTTTGGTACCAAGGGGTAAGAATGACTTTGGCATTTGTGTGAATTAGGATACTTTGATTGCAAGGAGTAGAAAATCTAACCCAAACCTACCTCAAGAGATAATAAATTAATAACAAGCAGTAGAAACATGGAGTTGCTTATAGAATCTGAAGGACACCTGAAAAATAAGGAGAGGAAGGTAGAAATTACACAGCTCCAGGGCTGCTGGATGGAGGGAACTGGTGTGCCATGTCTGTTTCGTGTCCCCAAGAGGATGAATCAACTCCATCGTTTTCCATCTTTTTCTGCTGGACATTCAAATTCCATAAACAAATATGCTCCAGTGACCCAGGTTAGGGGAAATGCTTACCCAGAAGACCTCATTTGGAGTCCGTTTCCATAAACCACAGCCATTGGAGAACAGGTGTTTTTCCTTCAACAAAACTGGATTACCTTTGTCAGGGGCAGGGTTAATGGATGCTGGATAGCAACTGCCCACCATGGATGGGAAAGACGTGAATGTAGAAATTCATCCTTGATGTTGGATAGACGATGAGCAGACATTTAATTAGATCAAGCCCTGTGTATTGGGAGGATGTTGGGAAGTAACATTTGAGAGGCAGTTTGGGATTATGTCAGCATGATGAAAAGCCAAAATAGGAGTTTGTTGGAAGTTGAAGGTGACTTCTTGTTTTTCATTGCAAGGTATTTAAATAAATAGTGCTTAAAAAGTAGTACTCTCAACTCTGATTAGTTTATCATTTTTCTCAGCTACTTCATCCTTCTTTGTGCCTCATCATTTTAGTCTTTGGCTTATTCCCAGCACTTTGATTAATCTATAAATAAAAAAGACACTCAAGGACTTAAGTATGGTTACATAGTTTACTGGTTGTTTCTCACCAACTTATTTTCAAAGGTGTTCATTTTTCCTCTGAAACGTACATTTGACAGACTTTTTTTTATTATCAGCATGCTGTCATTTTCTAAGTATTTGCTTTGAAATAACAAGTGTTTTCTTTTCACAGAGGATAAAAAGTATTCTCCCAAATTTGACATTCCCAGTTATGACTCTCTCTTAACAGAGGTACTCACTCATTAAGTCTTCTGTATAATAGCCCAAACTTCTTAAAGTATATATTCATACTCAATTATTCTTTACAATTTTATTAAAACATAAACAGATGGTTATGAACTAGCATTGTATAGATGTTATCTGAGTTTGCTTCTCTGGTTTGGTATCCCTAAATATCTGAAATAAAGCTGACTACAACCATTTTGAAAAGAGTTGAGTTTGATGCCAACCCTTCCTTGATGATGCTGTTAGTTCACAACCAAGGGGCACCCAGGGACTCCTCCAAATTTGTATGATCTAAAAGAATCTGGCCATCCATGCACACAAAGGCAAAGCAGACTCTTAGTGTGAAAGATCTTTAATAAAATTAGTGTGTGCAGAGGGGTAAGAGATGATAGACTAGTCCTAATGAATTTCTCAAAAACACTCCAAATTACCCATTTACTTATGGGCAAATGCTTAGCCCATGGATGAGCCCAGAGTAGGGCTGGTGAGGCTCTACAAGCTTTCCACAAGTAATTTCTGAAACACAAGAAAGGGGTGAAAGGAGCCAGGTAATTCGGGGTCAAAAGGAGCAAAATCAAAGTACAAATCAAGGTAATGCCTGAATTGTTAGCCTCCCTGCCGGTCTCTCAGCCATGTGTCTCTGTCAAGTCTCTCTACTTATCTTTCTTCCACGTGTCTCCTCCCAGCAATACCAGGGTGCAAGTCTGATGGTAGCTGCAAGTGTGTTCTTTTTAGCCTGTCTGCCTTCCGTGTTATGTAACATCACCTGGACATTCAGCTCTGACCATCGTTTTCTAGTAGTTAGTTCAAGTCAACTGCCTCTAAGTGGGAGCAGGGAACATGGACCTCCCCTAAAAATGTCAGTGTGAGAAGAAGGATTTTACACAAATGAATGCAGTTTGAAGGTATTCTTACATGGAGGGGTGGCACTGTGGGCAGAAGGCATGCCCCCAAATTCATATACTTAAGTCACACTTAACTTGATTCTCAGTTGTGCATGGGGTTGACATTATAGCTAAAAATGGGATGCTTTATCATAACTGAAGTCATTCTTTATCTTTCAAAACCACAAACTTACCACTTTTATTATAGAATTGGTCTATGTCAGCATAACTTATTAGGAAGGAGCAGTCTTCTGAGTTTAAGCCCCACTGTGTTGCAGATGGAAATGAGGGGGTCAGGAATGGTCTTCATGGCTAATGACTAAGAGCGTGCTGTAATGATAAGGCGTGCTGGAAAATTGCCCAGGAGTCTGTTGGAAGCACTGATCCAAGTTTTCTGGAGGGAGAAGTTGTCCAGGGTATCTTAATATACTTTACATTGGACAGCTTAGTTGGTAGTTTATTCCGAGTTGATTTTGTAACCTCAGTTATTTCATAGAGGGAGAATTGCAGGGAGATAATTTTAAGTCACAGTTTAAAAGTTTTTCATTTTAGCAACATTAAGGATTGTGGACATTATTGGCAGAGGGAAGAGTGTGAAGCACCAGGAAGAAAAGGCTGATGTTTTGTTGTTTAGTGCTATAGATGAGCTAGCAAAACATTCAGTATTTGCTTTCTTGTTACTTTGAATATATATATATATACTTCGAAGGACTTTTCCTTTAGGGTATGTTTGTTTATGATGTCCCTGGTATCTGGTTTATTTATTCTGTGTTAACTTTATTATCCATTTTAAAAGTTGTGCTTATGTGCAGTTTCCATGCCCAAAGTATAAGAATCTCAGATAGAGATAAACACTAAAGAGAAAGTAAAACAGAGGAGGGTGTCAGAGAGTAATTGGGTAGGGGTCTGGTGTGCCAGGATGATCCCAGTAGTCTTCTTGGAGGAGGCATAAATATACCACCAAGCTAAGCACATGGACATTGGTGACTTAGGAGTGCTCACTGCAGAGATCAGGTAAGTTTAAAGGTCCTGAGGCAGGAACAAATTGGAGAAAGCTAATGTACCTTTGAGGAAAGTAATTTGAGTGGAGGAGGAATAGCTTGAAATAGACTCGAATATTGAAGGGAAGTTACCCAGAAGAATTACAACTGTGAATGAGGATTAAGGGCTGGATCATGTGAAGTACTAGGCCTACTGAAGACTTCAACCTAAAAAATGTGAAGCCTTGGGGCCTCCCTGGTGGCGCAGCGGTTAAGCGCTGCGCTGTGGAGCTGCAGCAGCAGCGATGCGAGTTCGGGCAGCAGCGATGCGAGTTCGACGCCCAGCCGGGGAGAATCCCACATGGTGCGGCAGACCTCTCCTGCCTTGCCCGCTGCTCCCCTCAGCAGTGTATTTCTGATCTGCCTGTTCTGCTCCCCACTCTGTCTCTGGTGCAGCCTCTCACCACTCCACACCTCTGGCCTGTACCCCGGCTGTATGTATAAATAAATAAAATCTTAAAAAAAAAAAAAGAAGCCTTTTGGTTGGCCATTTCTGAGGAGAATCTTCTATATTTTTAAGACAATGGGCTTTTGTTATTAATGTGTCTTCTTTGCTTTCAAATTTGCTGCTATTTCAATATCCAAAGTTTGAATGCTTGAGTTGTTATAGGATCTAAGAAGGCAGTGAGAGTGAAAGCCCTTAGCAGGTGGTGACTTTCAAAGATTTGGCATCAGAGTCTTGAGTTTGAGTCCTGGATCTGTCACCTGTCAGTCTGAGGGATTTTGGGCAAGTAACTTCACCTGATTAGACCTCAGTCTGTTAAAATTGGAGATATCCACCCACTCAGGTTATTTGAAGGATCAATGGGACTAACATATATAATGTGTTTATTACTAATAGTTGTATGTATCACATCATCTTTGAAACCAAAGGGATCTAAGCAGTAATATTCTTAGCAGTTTGAAAAATCTCAGAATGATAAATCAGTTCAAATCTGTATCAAAAAGACAAGAAACAAGTGTTGGTTAGGGCATGGAGATAAAGGAACCCTTATACACTGTTGGTGGGAATGTAAATTAGTTCAACCACTTTGGAAATCAGTATGGAGTTTTCCTTAGAGGTTGAAAATAGAACTATCATATGATCCTGTGATTCCACTGCTAAGTATCTATCTGAAGAATATGAATATACTAATTTGAAAAGATTTACGCAGCCCCATATTCATGACAGCAATATTTGCAATAGCCAAGATATGGGAAAAAACCTAAGTGTCCACTGAGGATAAAGAAGATGTGGTGTATATTCACAGTAGAATACTACTCAGCTATAAAAAGAATGATGAGATCTTGCCATTGTGATAATATGCATAGACCTTGAAGAGATTATGCTAAATGAAATAAGTAAAAAGAAAAAACAGATACCCTATGATTTTCCTCTTTGTGGAATATAAAGACAAAAGCAAATGAACAAACAAAGCAAATCAAAGTCTTAGATTCTGACAAAAGAATGGTGGTTTCTAGAGGGGAAGGAGGGAACTGGTTAGAAGGACTTGATTGGATGGGTAGCTAGACCTTTGATGGTGGGAGTGGTGTGTTATACATTTTAAGAGATATGAAATTGTACCCCTAAAACTTATGCAGTGTTTTACCATTACCTCAATACATTTTTTAATAAGAAAGAAAATAAAAGAAGATTCTTAATAGTTAATGAAAAAAAAAGTTAAAATCTAATTAAGGGCATTCTGACTTCTCTTAGGCAGTTGAGTAAAGTATGTTATTTTTGTAATTCAATTATTTCTTTTTAGAAATTCCTAACCTTCATCAAATGGAACTTGCTCCACTATGTTTTAAGTAAATAGGAGGCAAGATTTTCCACACTGCATTTGTGGATCTGTGCCTGAGACAATGGGAAATTGTCATGTTTTCTCACCACGGTTCAGATGCAGAGCTATACTGTCAAGTTCCCTTTATTAAAATTTACAACGATGACCATAGACTTTGGTTCCTCTATCAACTTCGTTTTCCCATTGACAGTTCCCTTGGGAGTTTAATGAAAACATTGGTGCTATTGGATTCTGAGGAAGGCAAGAATAAGCCCCCGGACCTGGAGGAATGGTTCCCTCTAGGAAAAGACATCAGCCCCCCACATTTCCCTCCCATGGCAGAGCCCTGGCTAGTGCTTCCACTGGCCAGTCTTCTTGCTGCTTTCAGACTAGGCTGAAATCCTTGCCCTTCTCTGCTTGTCTAGCCCTACCCTCATCTTCATGCTGAGTTTTACTGCTTCCTTCTTCACTTGCACCTGTGACCCACCTTGATCTATCCCATCCTTGAATTTACTTAAGGCCCTGAGTTCTCTTTCCTAGTTTAGTCCTACTTCAAGTAATATATTCTCAATATTATTAGATGGCATCATTTTCAGCATCTGCCTTCATGAAAACTGTATTTCCAGGGAGAAGAATGACATACCTCTACATTATTAGGTGATGCAGAACACATGTTCATATACAGAGATGTTTAAAAAACTAAGTGAACAAAAGCAAGGTTAAGTCTTTAAAAAGGAAGTTCTTTTAATTATGCAGAAACCATCCCAGATATTCTGTTATTTCAGCATTCTAAAACACAGTGAACTAACTCTTCCTTGTATCCAGAAGCAGCACAATAATCTGTCAGAGGATAAATCTTTCTGCTTCTTTTTAAAAAAGGTTTATTTATTTATGCATACAAGAACTGGGGTGTAGGCCAAAAGGGCAGGGGATGAGAGAGAATTTTCCAGAGACAGAGTAGGGAGCAGAACAGGTGGATCTACTGAAGTACACTGCTGAGGGGAGCAGCAGGCGAGACAGGAGAGGTCTGCTGCTCCATGTGGGAAGCTCGCTGGCTGGGGATCGAACTTGTGCTGCAGTGGCTTTGGATAGCTTCGTATGCTGAGACTTAACCCATTGTGCCACCAGGGAGGCCCCCTCTTTCTGATTCTTATGGCATTCTTGCATTTAGATATATCACCACTTACTGCAGTGTACTGCACCCTGGATGTGGTGCCATCAGCTAAGTGGATGGATGATATTTTTGCTCTTTTTCTGTACCCTTTGGGCAGTGCTACTCTAAGCATGTTCTGCAGATCCATGCTGAGGTGCAGTCTGCGTGTTTGGTACCAGTGCGTAGTGGTATAAATATAGAAATTGAGAGTAAGCATTTAGGATTTAGTATAATGTTATCAAACAGTGTATAGCCATTGAATTTAATAATTTAAAAAATGAGGAAATTTTCTCTTAATTTTCCTAGCAATTTATTTTTATTTGTATTTTGATACTTTGGGGAAAAAGACACAACTGGTCCTTTCCTACAAGTAACTTAAGAAACAGCTAGTGCTTTAAAGGCATAACTTTCAACCCTGGCTGTGCCATAGGCTCACCTGGGCTGCTTCTAAAGAAATCCCCACACCCTGATTCTTATCACATATCAACTGAAACAGAATCCTGGGAATATAATTCAGGTGTCATTTTTTTTTTTTTTTAAAGATCCCCTGCTTATTGTAGTGTGGGACTCAGAGATTCCCTCTGTAGAGTTCCTATATTTTGCTGAGATGTTTGTGAGTGCTGGTTAATTTCTATAAAAGGTGAATGTCTCCAAGTTGAGGCCTTTTCTTTTCCTGTTACTTGTTTCGGCTTCATCTCAAAATGCTGTCTAAATAGGAAATGGGCACCCTCGAGAGACAGTCAAGTCCTCACTGCCTATTCACCTTGTCCTGTGCCAGGAGCATCCCTACAGTGGGGGTGGCATAAGGCCTGCCTTCATGCAGCTTCAAGTCTGCTAGGAGTGGGGCACAGACTGTGGAGCAGCATGGGCCTGTTTGTCAGGGTGGTTTAAGACCCGGACAATAAGAAGGAGCCAGAGATAGAATAGCAGAGAAAGGACATTCTGGGCTGAGGGATGTTAGGAGCAAAGTTCTGCAAGTGGATGAACTGAGAGTGTGGCATGAGGGTAGAGCCCAGGGGGAGTGGTGGGAATTGGATTGGGAAGCACAGCAGAAGCCAGGCCACAGGCTCTTGAAGGCCATAATAAGGGGCTTTAGCTTCAAAGAGTCTTTTTTTTTTTTAAAGATTGATTTATTTATGCATACAAGAGCTGGGATATAGGCCAGAGGTGTTGGAGTTGAGAGGATTCACCAGAGACAGAGTGGGGAGCACAGCAGGCAGACTGACTGAAGTATACTGCTGAGGGGAGCAGCGGGCGAGACAGGAGAGGTCTGCTGCGCCATGTGGGTTAGCTCCTTGGCCAGGGATCAACACAGTGCGGCAGTGGCTGGTGATAGTTTCAGAGTGCTGAGACTTAACCCCTTGTACCACCAGGGAGGCTCAGCATCAGAGAGTCTTAAGCATGAATTAAGCTCCTTGAAATAAGAGGCCCAACAACCCTTTGGAGATGTGGTAGGTGAAGTGGCCTTGGGATTGACAGACATCACCACTTCTAATCTTGAGAATTTCAGGTCAAGCTAGCAAAATAGAAGATGAAACTGGTTGGTCCATGCTGGTCACTCTGACCCTTCAGGCTCCCTTTCTGCATATTTTATGGAAATGTTAACTATGAATGGGGAAGTGTTTCCGTGCTATCTGGTATTGGTTGGAATGGGGAGAGCAGAATCAAAAAGTTATTGTTCAATCTGATGACTTTCTCAAAGATAAAGTATTTTGTATACTTTTCCAAAATGCTAGATTTACATGGTTTCAAAGAAATTAAACTTTTTTTCCTTACTTGATTTTAGGCAAATTGAAAACTGTGGCATTTATACAAAGCACTTAGGAACTTTGAGTAAAACAAACCAACTGGCAGGGAATAAAAGCGAGCCTTTCAGGAAGTGCCTTTCCTCTTTCATGAGAAAACTGATGTCTGGGTCAGGTGTGTGTGTGTGTGTGTGTGTGTGTGTGTGTGTGTGTGTGTGCGCACGCGCGCGCGCGCACGCGCCCGCGAGCAGGCTCTCTTGGGTTGTATTGTACTTGATGATGACATTTCCTGAGTGTTTTGTGTATGTTAGAAATTTAATTCTCACCCCACCCTATGAGATAGACACTGATTATTATCCCTGTTTTGTGGATGAGGATATTGCAGAATGGAAATGACTTGCCCAAAGTCACACCCAACTAGGTAATGGCATATTCACTGTATAAATCCAGGTCTCATAGCCCCAGCTTTTAGCCACTGTTCCAGAACTGTGTTCAGATTTAAAGCTAAGAGCTCCTGTCTGGGTGTAAGCAAATTGTATGCTCCTTCTTATACCTTTAGCCCATGTGACCTTGTTCCAGTCATTTAAGTGACACCCGCGACCTGTTTTGTTCTTTTCCTTTGAGTTTTAATTTTTGATTCTGTTAAAGCTCCCGTAGAGCAATTTCATTTTTGTCTGCTGTTTCCTGAGATTAGAGATAATGTTGGAGAGTTGATGCTGCTGGTCTGGTTATATTAAGCTTGAGATGAGGGTGTGTGCCCTGCCTTCTGTGTCTTTCCCTGGTGAGGGAGCCTGTGAGGTTTCTCACTCTCTAGTGGTAGCAGAAGGTCCCGCCCCTTCCTCAGAGCTGCGAGGTGAGCCCTGGGTGCCTTTCCCAAATTGGAATGGGGGGGGGGGGGGAGAGGGAGCCGCAGGCTGGTACAGGTAAGAGAGCCAGAGCTCAGTCTGTTTCTTCACATTTAAAACTCAGCCCTCTACTTGTGACTCCAGCAGGGCTGGCGCTTTCTTCCTGCAGGAATGGATGGCCCCCTCTGGGGGTTTATTTTTACATACTTAAGGCACTAAGGCGATCCTGGCCTTCTGAAGTCTGCGACTGTGAGCTGCTATCTTCCTGTATTGCTTGTATTTCATTATCAAGGAACCATTTTGTCTCTTTTTGTTCTTATTCAATCTAGAAGTTGGTCTTCCATTTAGGCTGGTTTAGTCTGTGGCTTCTGTCCCTGGATGTAGGAACAGGCTTCTGGAGAAGAAAGCTGAGGGATGTGGGAAAGAGTCTCTTCTTCAGCTTTGCTTGTTTGCCTTTCTCTGTGTAGTTTTATACCACCCTGTAAGTTTGTTCCGTAAACAGAAGCAAACTCGGATATTTATTCCCTACTATTGCTATTTCGAAGTTATCATTAATTCATATGAGAGAACTGTCAGAAATAGACTTATTGTTTTATTCTTTTATGGGGAAAGATTAGGAAGTATGTTGTCTTCTGGGGGAGAACATTTTGGTAGTTCTTTTTATAGGGTAGAAGTGATGTTTTCTAATGATAATGATGAAATATTAAGCCTTGTAGATATCTACTGAAGCAGAATGAGAATGTACTGGTAGACGTGATAATGATTGAACTCTGTGGGATAACAGACATTTGTGGGAGTTTTTAGGCATTCCTGGATCTATAAATGCAAATTTTGGAAGTCTCTTAGGAAATAATGGTAGCATTAGTCTATTCAAAATTTGCCGTTTTCCCAGAAACTGGGTATTAGACCAGAGCTCTGGTGTAGCGTGAACAGAAGTTATTTGTGTATGTAGATACATGCTTTTCATGATTCCAAAGCTTAACAAAATATTTTTCAATAGGAAAAAACAAAAACCCTTGCCATCATGGTTCTTTATTTTCCACAGAGTAGCAAGCTGTGAGTGAGAGAATGCTTTTAATTGAAATCACAGAACTTCATCTCAGCCAACTTTCAATTGCTTCCCCTGTGCAGCGTTTTGCCAGAGTTTCAAACAAGACTGTACAAGAAAGGAAAAGAATGTGGTATTCACAGATACTAAAACATTGTAAAAACAACGCTGATATCTGTAGCCAATTTAGTCACCATGTTACTCTCACCATTCCACAGAATAGGAACAGAATTATAATTCACACTCTTGCCCTCAGTTCCCACTCTTCTCTACAGTTCTGAGTGTATGTTTCCTCCTTTCTCACCCATTACTCTGGATCATTTGCCCTTCCCTTACTGCAGCCTGGCCTTTGTCTTTCTTGTCTGTTGATTGTTTTGGTTAGAGAGGAGTAGTCTTTCATGTAAGACTCTGAGTTGCAAGAAGTGTAATACTTTGGAGCAAAAATTAAAAGAGAGAGTATATTTTAGGGTTTAAGAAGGTATCTGAGAGATACCCAAGGGATGTGGCTAAGGCTTAGAAGCATCCTGGGTCTTGACTTTGAACCAGGTCAGGTATTTCTTTAGGGAACTTTGTCTCTTAATGTGTTTGCTCTTGCTTCATTCTATTATTTTTTTTCAAAGTAGACAGATCCATACTAGGGCCTGGATGCCCACAGTGCCTACCATCATATATTTTCTTTTATCAGCTTAGCCAGACTGCAACCTTTCATCTTTGTTGTAAATTCTAGAGAGATGGGCTTTGATTGGTCCATTGTGCTGGATCAGTAAATTATGGCAAATGCAATGGTGTTCCATGCCAATTTGGTGACTGGAAGTTGTAACCAATAGGTGGGGTGTGACAATGGCTAGAAGATTGGTTGTGCCTTGGTATTTACCAGGCAACCCAACAGTGTTTGCCACAGTTGATTTTTATGCTTGTTGGTTGGACTTGTTAACTCATCCCCCATCCTGATTTAACTTCATCAGAATCTAGTCAAATAGTGGTGTGTGTTCATATGCATGGTGTTGGACAGATAGGGAAAAGTAATTATGTCCAGGATGTTATTACTAAGTGAACATTGAGGACTTATTCTGTGTTAACCCTACTTCAGGTCTAAGGCAGAAAACTATGTGACTCATTTAATTTTCATCCCCACCTTCATTATTTCTTCCCATTTATAACCATGTTGTTATTTTGTTCCTACACCCCAACCATCATATTCGTTGTTGTGGTGAGAAGTTATTGTGCAGGTTGGTTAGTACTATTTGATTTATACCTTTTGTGTCCTCGATGATGGGTATGATTTAAATCATTAATGATTTTAAGGAAGTCTGACCTACAAAACGTATGTAAGAAACTGCATGCATCCTTGCAGTAATATCCAATGTGATGACTGGGCACACACTGCCCATCTCATGTCCCAAAGATTTGCAAAGAAGCATAATTTCCCACTTGGGTAAAAAGCTCATTATATTTTTTGGTCCAGGTAATTGTTGTCTCGGGACACATGATAATGTGAAAGCTGATCTGACATTCTTTGGAACTTCACCTAATTATTCTCTTTGAGTGCATTTAAATGATTAACTGCTTGATAAGGTGAAAAATATTTCTTTCCTTTTTTCTTTGGAAGCAAGATGTGGATTCCAGGACATTTTTCTTCACTTGAACTTTGGGTTTGATCAGGACTTCTTTGGTCTGAGGGAAATATGAAGCAGGGAGAGTTTGTTTTAATTTGCATTTCTTAATCCTGTTTTAACTGTAATTCCCCTTTGCAAGTCTAATTCAAAATGTAAACAAGTTAGCCAAAATATATTAGAAATTGTATTAAAAATCTCTGTGGACTTTTTGCTATATGTTTGGAGAATTAACACTGATTCTAAAGTTCTTGGTATAAATTAATTTTCCAGCATAAAAAATAAAGACAGCTTGTAATTGTTCCTTCTTTTTTCAGCCCTCTTCATCCCCACCCCCATGTTGTTGTCCAGAAGGTGGCAAAATCCAGCCATGTCAGAAGGGATGGTAGTTTTTGGCCTGGGGAATATTTCTACTACTGTTGCTTTTCCAAACCTTTTCTTGGTTTTGACATTCCTCCTCTGCCTTTCTGTGATCTGTTTTCATTTCCTGGTAAGTCTGATTGCTTTAGATGAGTGATCTTAGAGGTACATGTTATAAATAGGAATTATAGAGAGAAAATGGACTTGAGTAATTATGAACTTCCTGCCTCTGATGGCTGTTTTCATGGAGCTAAATCACCTCTATAGGGATTTCACAGTGTGAATTCATTTTCTGTTTCTGAAAGACATCATTTACAATACATGCTTTGTCATTGTCTGTTTTTGGTTTTATTTGTTGATCTGGGTCAGTATATTTTGAAGGATTTTGTGTGAATAATACGACCTTTTGTTGAAATGAATCATGCGAATGAATGAGCCATTCAACTTAACTCTTGATGGCTATACTTATCAACAGTTTGAATTTCAGGTTATGTTTTTGTATATATATGAATGGGAAAAATACACACACACAGCATATAATTAGATACAAATATTTTAAATATAAATATCTATGTAATTATATACATACATAGAAATATATGTATTCATGTATTTAGATTGATATAGCTATCTATATGCAGTATTATTCTTTTGGGATATGTCATTCTAGGTGTGTGTAGAAAATTAAAATTTCCATTGACATGTACATATTTTGCTACTTGAATTTTCACTTCCTAATAAATCATGAACATGTTGCCTTATCAGAAAAGAAAAATCCACATGATTATATGCTATCATTTTAAAGGTTTCCTTGAATTTCATTGTACAAACATATTTTACTTATTCTCTTAGTTATCTGAAATTTTTCACATTTTAAATAACTCAGTGATGAATAGCCATGTAACTAAATCTTTGCCCATGTAATTAATGATTGTCCCTGAGGAACTTCCCAGATATGGAAGTATGGAGGCAAAGGTTCCAGTGATTCTAAGACTTGTTAAAAAAATCACATGCGAACAAATTTTCTTCTGTAAATAACCTCCCCATCAGCCTTGAGCTTGGTTATGCTTTTACATTTGCTGCCACTATTCATAATGTCATTGTTGCAGTTGATCACTATGGCTTATTATTTCACACACTAATGGCTTCAGTTTGGACTGCAATCTTCAGTTTTCTTTCTTGTCTAACTTAATTGTGACTGAATTTGAGTTCCGTGGCAACATTTGCCTTTTGACCACTCTCTTTTGGGAGAAGCACACCACAGCTGGCAAAGGTGTGTAATCTGTCCAGAGCAAGGTTGTTGAATGTGATCATTGATCCTGGCTGATGCCCTTTCTTGAGTGCTGAGGGATGCAGTGGTGCTGGGTCTATATTCCTCTCCTTGCTGAAGAAGCACTAAACAAGTGTTTACATCCCAGAACAACCATGTATCTCTGGGTTTCCAGGCAGCCAGGAAATGCTGAATAATGAATAGGTTTCTAGAGAGAGATTAATTACCCCAGTTGGGTATTCTTTTGGGCTTAATGACAATTGTAGTTTGATTATTGAAGGATCCTTTTAGAGGATAAAAGTGTTTAGAATTGAGTGTTTTGATCACAGAGATAGGCATTATTTTTTAAAAAGTGATCTGGAGGGTATTTGGCATAATTTTGGATGAAGCTTCACCATCTAGATGACTTTGATTTTAGTCATTAACTGTGCACTTCAATTTACAATTAATTTAGGTTAAGATATTCTCCTTGATAAAGGAAGCTGTAGGATCAATGCTGATTAATCATATCAAGATGCTTTATAAGGATTTGGAACGAAAAGAAACCTTGATTACTGTTGAAAGACAAAACTATTGTCTGCCATCCTTTGCTTTTAAGAATGTATGATAGTAACATTCAGAATTCTGGCCTCTGATGCTGAGGTTATATGCTTCTGAATCCTCAAGCTGTTACCTATACAAACTCAGACCAGTAAATTCTGTATGCAGTTTCACTTGTATTTGTTAGTATCTTGCTCAAGACTTGAGTGGAGAGAAAAGGGATTAAAAAAGAGGTGCTGAATTTTAAAAATTGAGCTATAATTGATGTATAATTTTTTATTAGTTTCAGGTGTGCATTACAACGATTTGATATTTTTATGTATTATGAAATGGTCAGCACAGTAAGTCTAGTTAACATCCATCACCATACACAGTTAGAGAAGAAATTTCTTCCTTGGGATAAGACTGACTTTTTAAATATGGTATTCTGCCAGCTGTACTTACTCTGAACACATCTTGGGAGCAGGTGCTGACATTGTCCACTTATAAGCACATTTGTTGGAGAGATACAGTCTTTTATGCCCGGTATTTTGCTCAACCCAGTGGTGAAATAAAGAAGTGATGAATTTATTGTGAAGTTATGCAAGCCCATGTTTCTGTTGCTAAGCCCCACATGAACAGCACAGATAGCTAACGAAAGAAGTTTTGAGTTGTTTTATTTTTTTTGCTACAGTTTGATTCGTTTTAATAAATAACATTATTAGGTGTCCCGATTTCTGATCCTTATTATCATTCAGTCCCATTTGGAATTGCCACAGTGATGGGTGTGTCTTACTTTGACCTCATGTGAAGATTCCATGACAACAGTAAACACTCACATTTCAGGTTTTCATAAGGCAATAAATCTGGATGATGCAAGCAATCTCAGCCCGCAATAAAGATTTGTTGTGAAATTTCCCATGCCAGAAGAGACACTCATTGCAGGGATTGGCACTTTCAAGGCCGTCAATGGTGATGATGAGAACTCCCCATTTGGGCTTGACATCAGATGGAGCTTGTGGCTCACTGGGTTCATTGTGTTCCCCGGGTACACTATGTCCTATTCAGGCTTCATTGAATGGTTTGCACTACTCACTCTTCTAGGTGGTGCCTGTTCTTCTCAGTGAGTATTTGTGTAGATTACTCTTGGTCTTTTATTTTCCTTTTCTTATACTAATCCTCAATTAAAAACAAACAAACCCTAGTATATACAACATCTTCCATAGGTTTAGAATGTTTTACAATAGGATTTCCATTTACTCCTTTTCAAAATGTGATAATTGCTATTTCGATGTTCTTTTAGCATAATTTTCATAGCATGATTTATTTTCTTCTTTACTTGAAAAATGTGCTTGTATTCGAACTTTTGTCAAAGAACAGCCCAGTTTCAGTTGCAATATTTGGGAACCAACTTCCCAACGAACCAAAGGACTTACAAGAACATTCCAACCTTAAAAACTCAACCCAAGCTAAACACTATTTTAAGAGGACAAGCAGAATCACATAGCCAAGAATGACTGAGTTGAAAGAATCACGAGCTCTGAGCCCACTCATCTATAAATATGCACACTGAGGAATATGCTAGTTAAGGAATTTGTCCAGGGCCGTTCATATTCCTGTTACAAGCCAGATTTCCTAGTTGAATTCCTCTCACTATATTTGTTAGCAGGTAGCTAATACGCCACAAATAAACATGAAAAGAAAATAGAATAGAGGGCCTCCCTGGTGGTGCAATGGGTTAAGTGCAGCACCATGAAGCTGTCCAGAGCCACTGCAGCACAAGTTCGATACCTGGCCAGGGAGATTCCCACATGGTGCAGCAGACCCCTCCTGTCTCGCCCGCTGCTCCCCTCAGCAGTGTATTTCAGTGGATCTGCCTGTTCTGCTTCCCACTCTGTCTCTGGTGAATCCGCTCGCCACCCCACACTCTGGCCTATACCCCAGCTTGTATGCATAAATAAATAAATCTTTTTTTTTTAAAAAAGAAAATAGATAGAACTTGTCACCTTGATTGTTTAAACAACAAAACGCTATTATAATGCATTAGCAATTTTTGTAATTGACTTCTTTTAAAATGAGACAAATAATTACAGTGACAACAAATAGTCTATTGAGCACCGCCATGAATCTGGCACTATGACAGGCCCTAGAATCCACCTTTGGCCAACTTGTGAGCTAGGCCTTAGTTAATTATTAGCACTATTAAAGCACAAATTTTAAAACTGTGCTTTAAAGATGTAATAACATACACTCAGCAGAAGCTTAGGCAATAGAACATGAAGAACCAATTAATTATAATGTTAGGTTAAGGCACATAAGTATTCATTGCTTTGTAAGTTAATTATATCTACATCAGGGTTACTTTTCCTCATTATGTGACAGAAGACAATAGGATACACAATGTAACCAAGGGTGACAAAAGAGACCCTACTTCAAAATTTCAGCACATTTACAAACATAGCTCATGCACACAGCCCTATGAAATTGGAAGATTTTATACAAGTCCGTACTGCTCTTTCAAATTGGTGACAAATAACCTGTTAAAACAGGATTACACTAGACAGTGAGATACAGGGACACACACACATAGACACACACACACACTCAATGTGAAGTACATACTTTGTATAGAAAACTCATTGTGGATACTCCTATATAGTTGTCTGTATAGAAAATACTGTTTAGAGTCATCAATGTTGTAATTCTCAATATAATTTTCATGTAGCACACAACAATCACAGCCAGATGGATAGTTGGAGGGGAAACTTCCTCAGGGTTCAGTGACCCTAAGAGTAACGTGATTTTTCTTCAATTATAGAAAACAGTATCTCATTCAATGATACTTTTAAACCTTGAAAGTTTTGGTGGGTTGGGAGGAAATGTATTAACTTGGTTGTGATAGTTAACACTCTAGAAAGGAAAGAAAAAGCATTCCTAATTTCTTGAAAAATGTAAAATGAGAGCAGAAACAGATTTAATTATTTTTTCCAGCATTGTAAATATTCTCTGACTTATTTTTCAAGAATAGTCAAGAACTATAAAAGTAAACTTAAGAGCATATTAACTTTAAAGAATTTACCTAAACTTATCTATAGTACTTATAATAAGCACTATAGCAACTAAACACTTATTTATTAAGATATAATATGCCTCTTCTTAGTGTCTTCCAGATAAGTCTAATCAGAAGACAGAACTGGGGCAATGCAAAAACCACAGAATTCTAAAAATTCTGATTGTGCAGCTTTGGGATGTATTTTAACAAATATTGTTGGGTCTTATTTATGATCAGGCAAGTTGGGGGCATAGCATGCTATCTCACATGGAATCCTCCCTCAAATCCAATGAGTTAGGAATCATTACTAGGCCATTTGACAGCTGAAGAAACAGACTTAGAGAAATTACAAAGCTGCTCTAGGGTCAGAGGCAGAAACAAACACAGAAAGGTGAGGTCAGAATAGTAGATTTTATCCTGGAAACAAAACTGCAATGGTCAAGTTCCTCTTTCCCTGTGTAACACAACAGAGAAGAATACTAACAACCCACTTCCAAGAACAGGGAAAATTTAATAACACGCCATTATTTTCTTGCTATCTGTTTCAGAGTATCTAAAACACAGCAAAACCAAACCACACAAAACCAAACAGTCAAAGCCTATAGCATAGTTCCTCGTACATAATATAAATGAAATAAGATTTCCTTCTTACCTTCTTTTTGTCATTCTTTCTTCTGCTGACATCCTATGTTGAAGTGTCTGTGCCTCCTTCTGTCAGCTGAGGACAGTTTCCTGGACATATACAATCTTAGCAAGTTGCAACTCCTGGGCGAATATTACTCCTCTGCATCACATATGTTTTAAAAGTTGGTTGGCATAAGCTTAGAAATTGTTGAAAGTATGCTATGCAAGAATAGTCATCACTGTGGCTCATTATGTACCTGACTAGCTAAAAGGACAGAGAATCTGACTCTGAGCTGAAAATACTGAGTGGGATTGCTAAACTCAGAAAAGAAGCATCTCTACTCATCCAAAAATCCACAGCAAGTGCACCTCTCAATAGACTTCTAGAAACAGAAGGGCCTCTTGCCTTTTCTTTCACACATTTCCCACTACGTATCAGATGTTTGTTTACTTTGCTTATTGAACTCAGCCATTTTGCCCTGACCTAGAGCTAATTTAATTATGCTGTTTATCTATCAGACATTATATTGTCTCCATCCATTAAAAGTCCACTCTGAATGAGGGCTGTGGGTTTCATTCTTTTGGAATCTATATTTTTAAAAATGTACACATAAACTGTATTATTGTACTTTTAGGATTCTTTGTTTTAGGAAATTGCTATAAATTCAGTAATGCCAATTTCTTATAGTATGCTTTATCCATATATTAATACATATGGAGTAAGTGTATGTGAACATGGAAAATACTTATTATTTATTAAGTATTCATATAATACTTTGTGTACATATGGCATCCAATCCCTTTGGAATAGGTGTTTCCCATCAATCAGATTTTTGAACTACACTTTATGGGAGCATTAGATCAGAATATCTTGAGCTTTCTGGGGAATCTCTATGTTTTTCTTATTTCTTTTAAATGGGGAAATTAAAGACCTTTAGTTCTTTATATTCAGTATTTTACTTAATAGTTTTTTTTAATCATGAAGCATATAGTTTTAATGTTTTATTTGTGTGTGTATGCATGTGGGCCTAAGACTATTGTGAATCAATTTTCCTCTTTTGCTAGATTCTAAAATCTCTTCCATTCATACTAGAAATCCTATCCCATTTGCCACTTGGATAATTTTATTTTGTTAACTTCTGCCAGTAGTAATTTACAATGTTTTACCAACATTTTTTTTTCCTTTTCTACTTAGCCTTGTAAGAGTTAAAGTGTGGACCTAAAGTGTAATAATGGGTCCTTTGAATACATTGGAGGTGAAAAGGTCAGCGTTAGATATGAAATAGGTCCTATTTTATGCTGACTCAATAATTTTCCATGGTTCTCGCCATGGAGATGAAATATAATCCTTCATTATTCTACCTCTCTTTGAATCCCCTAGGAGTTTAATAAGGTTGTGAGATGGGTTCTAGATATTTAATACTGCTCCTTAGATTGTAAGTCCCTTAAAAATTAGGAACACTTTTTTCTAGGAATACTTAAACATGATCATTTCATGCAAAAGTTGTGTGGCTACCCTTTGTGTGTGTGTTTTTTTTTTTAAGATTTATTTGTTTATGCGTACAAGCTAGGGTGTAGGCCAGAAGTGTAGGGGGACACCAGGACAGAGTGGGGAGTAGAACAGGCAGATCTACGGAAGTACACTGCTGAGGGGAGCAGCGGACAAGGCAGGAGAGGTTTGCCGTGCCATGTGGGATTCTCCCTGGCCAGGCGTCGAACTCGTGTCACCGCTGCTGACAGCTCCACAGTGCAGCACTTAACTGCTGTGCCACCAGGGAGGCCCTCTATCTTTTTGATTTTTCATGCGTTTTCTTCATTCTTTTTCTTGTTTACTGGCTCTTCTAAGAGAAGTTACGGCATCCATTAAAGGCAAGGAGGTTAAAGAAATGGGTTTAAGTTTTATAGTATGGTCTAGCTTTTTTTATGTACAATAGAAGTAACATGTTTATGAATTTTTTTCATTGAATTCACAAGGTTGTGGTTTTACTTGCAGATGGAAATTTCATTGCCTTCCCCTACCCCCACCTTTTTTGTACTAGTGTAACTTATAGTTCTAACACAGGCTTTATTTTGTAGTTTTTGTGTATTGTTAAAGTAATACATGTTTATTGCAGGAGTTCTAATAAAAACAGGTATATAAAGAAGAAAACTACATTTTCCTTGTTATTTACCTCTGTACCCAAGCCAAAATTCAAGTCCTCCAAAGGTAATCAATTTGAGATATATTTTTCAATTTTTTTCTATAAAAATATGCATGTGATAATTGGAGTTTTTTTTAGATGACAGATCTACTTATTGTACTTCTCTAGTATTCTTGCTTCCAACTGAGACTGTCCTTAGTCAATATTTTATTTTAACTACCCGTAGTATTTTATGTGCCTGCACAGAAATCTTTGACGTTAACTAGGTAGTCTATTTTATTAAATGATTAAGAAGTGACAAGTGATATATATATTCTGAAGTGTTTTTTGAAGAAGAGATGTATAGCATCAGGTAGGAGAATTAAGTAACTGACTGGCTCTACTGTATTCAAGTTTTCCCTGTGTCAGCCAATATATAAGTTTGTCTGCACTAACACTGCAGTAGCTTTAATAGCTTAGAAGTTTTTTCCTCTCTTATATAATGGTCGGTTCTATAATAGTCCCGGGTTAATGTGATGGTTCTGTGGGGTTGGGAACTTTGGCTCCTTCTCATTTATTGCTCTGCCATTATCAGAATATTGGCCTTCCTGCTAGTGGAATGGGGACAAGGGGAGGGCAGGTCTCTTCTCTTCACAGATATGTTTTGAAACTGCACATTTCACTTCTGCGCACATCTCATTAGCCAGATCATATTCATCTGCCCGTAACCAGATGCAATGGAAGACTTTTAATCAGGGCAGCCATATGCTGAAATGGGGATTTGGAGGAAGAGGAGAAAGTATTTTAGGAACCAATTCAGTCTTTAGCTGAAGAGTGTGACTGTCATTTTGTGTAAAAGGATCATAATACTTATTTAAGATTAATACTTATTTAAGATTGAATGAAATACCTCATGGATGTACCAACTATAAATAAAAGTTTCTGTATTTTTTTTCATTGTTCATATCTGTCTATAGCTCATCAAAAATAGCACATTTAATTTTGCTCCTAATGGGGCTTTACATATAAATATTCTCTGTAGAATAGGTAAAACAACAGCTTATTAGGTAATAAAACTATGTAAAATAGGGAAGATTAGAATAGTCATTCATAATAATCATCAATTCCAAATTGAATTAATCTTTCAATCTGATGAAATGCTCATCCATTATAGTTCTAGTCCTTGTGTAAATATAGCACATTATTTTTATAATTTCGTTTGATCAAACTGTTTGCTATCAAGACTTCATTTTGCTTCACTATCCAGATAGTCATTTTACGGGTGTTTTGTAATCTATGTAACATCTTCTGTTGTTGAATATTTAGATTGTTCCTTCACTTCTGCTTTCATTAACAATCCTGTGATAATGATCTTTGTATATACAGTGTTAAATATTTGAATGTTTCTTTGAGACAAATTCGACATGTAGGAA
This sequence comes from Scalopus aquaticus, assembly GCA_004024925.1. Taxonomy (NCBI): domain Eukaryota; kingdom Metazoa; phylum Chordata; class Mammalia; order Eulipotyphla; family Talpidae; genus Scalopus; species Scalopus aquaticus. The sequence goes on from PVIJ01001345.1 coordinate 197,029, forward strand.
TGCTTGGTGATGAAATTTATACTTTTTTTTTTAGGTTTTTGATAGACAGTGTGCTGACACACATTTCCTTGTTTCTGTCATGCCCTGGAGTTATCTTTCATTTAAATGTTTGTTACCCAACAGCAAAATTTGTTGACTGATATTTCAGTATTTTAATAGTCAGGAAATTGATTCATCTTGTCTTTGATTTTTTTTTTCTTAAATGCTTAAATTCGCATTTTAAGATCTTGTCCTGTATTTGAGGAAAGTACTTTTGTTTGCTGTTCACTCCTTTTGAGTGTTTCTAGATGAAAATGTAGTTTCCCATCCCTTTTTTTCTTTTTCCCCATGTGGTACAATCCACCCTTTCCTATTGGTAACGAACCTGCACTTAGATATCTCCTGTTCTGTATGTCACTAGTCCCTGTGCTATCTGAGGCGAGGCGGTAAGAGGCAGGGCTGTCCATAGAGGGAGGAGGTTGGTAGACCTCCTTTGGGCGTGTATTTCATTCTGTTAAATTATGAATTCAGGAATCGAACTTATCATCACCGTTACATTCCTTTCATATAATCTTCGGTTGGTGTCTTCTCTATCTTACTCTATTAATTCTTGTTCTTTTCCCTATCTTGATTTTCATTTTCTTTCTTTCTGATGTTGTTTTGCCTGTTTAGGGAGTGATTTTGACAAAATTTTCTTCTCTTTGGTAAACTGAGGAATTAAGACTGTAAAGCTTATTTTTTCCTGATGGAAATGTGCTGACCCAGTGAGTTTATTTGGAGAAGTCACTTTTTACCAAATGCCCACAGGCAGATCATATATACATAAAACCCAGAGGAACTGTTGTGTTTGTACAACAGTCTTTTTTCCTTCTATTTGAGGGTGGCACACAGGGAAAAATAAGACTGTTGAGAGGGTTTGGACAGCGACAATCCTGGAATATCTAATTTGTCTCACAACTGGATATTCTGATACCAGTATTTTAAGTGACAAATCTCTTTCAAAGAATATCTTTTGAAATGTGTATACATTAGTAATTCATTAATTAACACATTCCATTTAGACTGGGTGGTCTTCCAGCAGTGTATTCGTAGAGCAAATTGCCAGTTTTAGAGGAATTCAGAAGCAAAACTTTCTTATAATTATTGAAAAGAATTATTTGTCTAGCAAGTATTAAATTCCTTCTAACTATGACCCACCCTACTTATAAAAGAGATAATCTTGTTCATTCTTGAGGGTCATATTTCGGAATTATTTGATTTTACTTCTTTTAGTCAAAAAGTTGCTATTGCAACTTCTGCATGGGTTTTTTAAAACATTATTTCTAACTTGCTTAGCAAACACAAAATTCAGTTCAGTAAAGACTGTGTAAAGAAATACCTGAATCCTTTCTTATCACTTTTGGACTCATTTTAAACTCTGTCCTTCTCAAGAGGGACTGTTTGATTTTCAGACCTGGACCTCAACCTTTTTAGTGTAGGTCAGCCTGCTAACTGGATGTTAATGAAATTTGAAGATAAATAATTGTATTGGGGATAGTTGTGGACTACCTGACTGTTAGGTGAACTTGGGCTTTTTCTGCATGGAGGGATTTGTTACAGGGCAGGGAGAGGGGGGCCCCCAGAACCCCCAAACCTGCCCGTTCTAAATAGGTTCTGCCATCCGCCGCATCAGGACAAAACATGTAAGACCTTAAGTGGAAAAGAAACTTTAATACAATTAGTGTGATAATACAGAAAAGACAAAGAATATAGTTTCTAAACTAAGCACCCAAAGTTACCCATCACCTCGTGGGCAAAAGTCCACCCAAATGGGATTGGCCCAAGGCAAGGCCCAAAAGCCTGCCATGAGTCTAAAACACCTTTTGGCAGGGACCCATAAAAAAGGGTCAGAAACAGTCAGACAATTCTGGGAATTAAAGAGCAAAATCAAAACCAAGATCAACGTTACCATAGTCAACCTCCCCATGGGTCTTTCACCCACATCTGTTTCAAACAGTTCAGGCCAGTACAGCTTCCTCACATGTCTCTCTGCTCCTTGTGCTTCTCCTGGCTCTCCATCCTGCTCCCTTTCTTCCTTTCTCTCCTCTCTGTCTTCTTATCTCTCCTGCTCAGCCCCACCCTCCCTTGGGTGGGGCAGGGAACCTGGAACACTCCCCTTTCCTGAGGACCCCCCTCTTACAGATTCAGTACACATTTCTCTTCTCATTTTTCCCTTTCTTTCCTTTTTGCCCCTCTTCCTTTTTTCTGTTTGTTTTCATTGGGGAAATTCTTCTTAATGTCATGGTCACCCAGTGTTCTCTGTCTGCCAATGGGGGTCAGTCTGATACTTTCTTCCTTTGTTTTAATTGGAACTGAGTGATGTAAAAACTATTCATCTGGTGGTGAGAAGAGGCCGCTAGCTCCTGATGCCTACATCTTAAGAATTATTTCCATCCGCGTCCTTCCTAAGGCTCTTTCTTCAGTCTTTGATTTTGTGCCATAATAAACCTTTTCTTTTAATTTAGGCAGAGTTAGTTTCTGTTAACAAAGAAGCCTATTTGAAATGTTGTACCTTTCGATAATTCAAGAGAAGCTTATACAGCAGTGAGAGACAGCCTCATAAGGGATATTTACTCAGCTGCCAGGAGCAAACGCACATTAATTCACCTCACAGAGTATGATAAACAAATTAAAATCATCACCTATGAATTTTAAAAAGAAATTCAACCATGAGGAGAGAATGCTTATTGTAGTGTTTTGATGCATTTGTTCCCTGTTGGCAAACCATGTGGGAAGTCAGGCGTTTAACAATCAGAAAGTTGCTTGCTGAATAGGATGTTTTAAATGTCTGATCTCTTCACAATGTTTGGCTGATCCGGCCACCACCACCCTTCAACTCTTTCCCCTGCTAGATTTCCAGAGATTTTTACATCCTTTGACTGTTGCCTATTGAGGTTAGCAAAAGAATTTTGAGCTTCTTTTCCCACCCAGCCCACCTTCTAGAAAAAGTACTTGGATAAACAGGGAGATACTAGGAACTGAGGCTCTTCCCCTTTGAATTTGAGAACATATTCTATGTACCTGAACTCTCTCAAGGTCAAGTACAATCAGTGAGTTTATTACAAATATGTGACAAGCTTATTAAACCTACATGCTGGTTCTCGCTTCCCAGGATCACAGCCAGACCACCTGGATTGGACTTTGGTTGCCTCAGAATTCTTCAGTGCACACTGAAATGATCTCAGATTCACACTGTATAATGGCTATGCACAACCATTGGTCAAGAGGGAGAGATTTATTCCTTACTTCTTCCTCCCGCTTTTTTTTCTTCCCAAGATGTTGATAATAGAACATTTTAAATGATTAGAGGTTGGTCAAGGGACCTAGCTTTTGAGAAAGATAGCCAAACTTTATTTCCCCAGATGTTTTGCAACATGCCACTGAGTCAGTTTAGTCTTAGGGAAGCTAGTACCAATGATGTTTATTTTCTTTGCTATCGTCTTCCTTTTCCTCTGGCTTGCTCTCATGGGTTCACCTGTTTTCTCTGATTTTGGACTCTTACTTTCAATTAATTTTGTTAATATTGTCAGAAGAATTTTCTATAAAACTCCCCATGGTTAGGAATACAGAATGATTCCTTGTTCCTATAGAGCACAGGCTCTGGAGAATGACTGCTTGGGTTGACCAGTTGTTCTCTTGGGTAGCTTACTTTCAGTCTCAATTCTGCAATTTCCTTGCCTGTAAAATGGTAGGTAATACTACCTCATGACTATTGGGAGACTTTGGTTTTTTTTTATATTTTTTAAAGATTTATGTATTTATGCATACATGAACTGGGGTGTAGGCCAGAGGTGTGAGGTGGTGAGAGGACTCACCAGAGACATAGTGGAGGGCAGAACAGGCAGATCTACTGAAGTACACTGCTGAGGGGAGCAGCAGGAAAGGCAAGAGAGGTCTGCTGCTCCATGTGGGAAGCTCCCTGGCCGGGAGTCAAACTCATGCTGCAGTGGCCGTGGATAGCTTTATAGTGCTGAGACTTAACCCGTTGTGCCACCAGGGAGGCCCTGTTGGGAGACTTTAAGGAATTATATATGGTGAGCATTCTTGTCTTGACTCTTGTACCTGGTACAGCACAGTGGGAAATATGTATGTGCTCAAACAGTAGTCACAGATTGAGCAAAGTGGCCTCTCTGCTTAAATTTCTAATTACCATTTTGTTGATCATCTAGTGTTTCCCATACTCTATGCTAAATTTTGTTAATCTGTCATGAAATTGACTCTGCAGTAAGGCAGTCTTTAGTTCTATGGTCCACATGAGGAAAATGGTCTTAGAAGGATAAAATCCAAAGTGGACTTAGCTGGTGAGGTGGCCTAGAAAGAAGTCAGTCAGACATGCCATCTCCAGTGTTGTGTTTCTGTTGATACCTCTGCACCAATGAAATTCTGTCACATAGGACCATGGTCACTTGGCCAGAAGTGTGTCTACTCTTGAATCTTCATGGTTGCATGGTTTGAGAATTGAGCCATTATTTTTCTAATTAATATAAAAGCTCTAATAGAGATTTTAAACTACTTAGAAAAATAGACATAATCTCCAAATAAAATTCTTCTGCATCAAAAGCCCAAACTTAAGATACTTTTAATTGACTATTGTGGAATCACTCTAAAGCAGATTCAGTGATACTTCCTGACAGTTCTCATAAAATTTCAGTATTTTTCAAAAACAGGGTCATTCTGAATAATCATTTTACAGACAGGATTGAAGACAGAAGGTTATTTATTAACCTGCCAAAGGCCACCTGCTAAATTAAAAACACAACTGCCATTAAAAGCCAAGTTTTTCAACTCCTTCTGTACATCTTGTCCTTTAAGACAAGAGAGTGGTTTTAAATTTATGTGTTAAGCTTCCTGGAAAACTAAATCTGTTTGAAATGTTATTTGGGATGAATTGACATGTCTGCCAGACAGCATCAAGCTGCTATATGTGAATTGTAATAGTGGAAGAAGAAGATATGAAGGAACCTAAAAATTGGTTTCTTTCACAACTATTGGATGCCTACAGCGTGCTGGTTATTCATAATCTTGACTTCAGATGATAAAAACCTGCTGTTCCCTCCATCTGGGGGGACAACACCTTTTCTGACTTTCGTCTTCCTCACCCTACCTACTTTAGTCATCGCTTAAAACTATTCCTTGGGGAACCCTTTGCTTATTCACCACTCTGTTCCTCCCTCATTTGCCCTTAGTCATGTTCTTTAAGAATATCCTCCAAAATTCCGCTCCAGTTTCTCTCTCCTTATGGTTCCAACACGTCAAAACTTGACTCAGTCATTCCTATTGACTCTACTGCCCCAAACATACTTTTATTGTTGGTAGACTCATGCTCATCACAATCGTCTTTCACATTGACAACATTGTACTACTTAACAAAACACAAATGTTCCCAAATATGCATGTTCACATGGAGAACCTCTTACAAGGCTTATTTCTATTGCTTTTTTACTTAACCCCAGCCAACCCTACCCATTTAAATATGCTATTCTCATCAGGAATAACTTCCTCTTTAAACACGACTTTTTAGAGAGAAGACTGAAGAGGGCAGCTTCAGTCTTGGTCCTTCTTTCATATACCACTACAGCACAATATGTAGCATTAAGCAGCTGAGGAAATATTTGTTGAAGTAAATCAACATTTTAATGAATATATGCAAATACAGGTTGTGCGAGACTTGAGGTGAATCGACAGTGGAAAGATGAACCCAGCCATCAGAGAAATTCCAGTCCAGAGGAAGAGATGAGTGGTGAAATATAAAATTTATTTTAGGATGGACTGAATTGAGGGTTAATTGGAAAATCAAGGAAAGGGCTAAGTTGATGATAGAGGATTAGGAGTGACTGATCTCAATACAGGGGGAGTATCAGGGTAGACCCCACAGAGGAGATGACTTTTTATTTGGTCTTGAAAGACAAACTGATTTATAGGGTAGGGGAGGATGCTAAAACATGACAAATGACAGTTGTATTTATGCAGGTCTGGCCTATTCATACGATATCTCTCCAGGAGGGTAGTAGAAAGATCATACAGCTGACAACAAGGAGACCTGAGTTTGCGCTGTCTCTCCATGGGAACCAGCTCACTGCTCTGAACTTCAGCTTTCGTGTAACAAAAGGTGTTGGACTTGACTTTGAAGGACTTTTTCTTCTCTAGAATTGCATGGATGCTGCTTTGTTCTTCATTATTACCTCACTCACACGGGAATTGTGCTTTTCTGTTGTTACCTTTCTTTCTGGGAAGCAGAGGAAATATCAGTGAGGAGTAAGAGATGTGCTATCCTCTTCTTTTTGGTCTGTTGGCTGGTGATATGTTTTAGGGTCTAGATGAGATGGCCCATGGATGAGATGGGAGTTAGATCACAGTGTTGTGGGGCTCACTCTCTTGAGCTCTGGTTGAATCTCTCCAGGCAAGGAAGCCATGACTTCACCACGCTGGCTGGGCCAGGCCTATATGATTTGAGGGAGGATTGCTGGTGAGCCGCCATTTTACCCATTGATGAATACTTAAGGCTTGGGTCTTTTTATCACTTTGTATACGTCAATTTGGGAACTCTGGCCCTGTTGACCTGCAGCTGCTGAAAGACCTTGTATATGAGTTCCTAGGACAGATGTCAAATGCCAAGAAAAACAGAATTTGTGAATTTAAAAAAAGGAGTAGGACAGAAATTGAGACAAAATTGCAAATAGTAACAGTGGTGTTAATATCCTTTGTAGACCAAAAGTCAGTTTGTGCTAATAATATTATATACTGAGAACATGAAATATAGAGAGTATACTTTCACTTTCTCAGGAAAGGGTCCTTTCTGCATTGGTAAAATGAAAAATGTGGTCTTTGGATACTTTCATATTTCTTTTATTTATAAAGTGATATGAATTTTTCAATGAAGTAGGAGTTGGGGGTGAATAAGTAATGGAAAAATTGGGATGGGGAAGCATCTCCTTTTTGTTAAAACATTATTAACTAGCCTCTTAAAAGAAGTCTGCAATAAACCTTAAAATTAGAACTTCATCTTTAGTATTCATCTGTCCTGGCCAACTGGAAGTAGCAATTTTGGATCTGTCTCTTCACTTTTTGCCCTCAAACAATTTTTCTCTCTGGTTGGAAAAGAAAAATCAACAGTGATGAGCTTTCAGATTATGAAAAGAATGATTCTGTCTGTTTAATTGCCTTTCCATTGGTGTGGATTCCTCTGTCTTCTCTAGACTGCAAATGTGCAATGTATGTGCAATATATCGAGGGTCTCTGTGTGTGTCTCTAGGTGTATGATATAGGTTTGACTTAAGTCCTCATTTATGATGGCAGTGCTCTGCTCATGAAATTGTTAGTGGTGAATGTTCAACTTTTTTCATTATTTATTTGTGAAGCTCTTGTTGAGGGTGAACTTTGCATTTTAGGCATACAGATTGTGGGGATCCAAAGAAATTGGCTGATCCATCTGTAAAGTAAAATAGAAAGTAATGATAAACAGGGATCAGTTATTGACTGAATCCTTAGTGTTTGTCCTTTAAGAGATTTAGATACATCCTTTTTGCAATCAACAAATATTTATTTCCCACTTACTTTATGTGTTAGGTACTGTTCTAGATATTGGTATACAGCAGCGAGTAAAGTGCAATTCTTGTTCTTATAGGGCATAGGGTGCAGAAGAGCTAAAATCAAACCCAGAAATGAAAATAAAGAAGAGGGACCTCCCTAGTGGCCTAGGGGTTAAGTCTCAGGACTATCATTGCAACTGCCAAGTTGTGTCCCTGGCCATGAGTACTGTCTTAATTTTTTTTTTTTTTAAAGATTTTTTTTTATTTTTTATTTATACATACAAGCTGGGGTACAGGCCAGAGGTGTGGGGCGGCGAGAGGGTTCACCAGAGCCAGAGTGGGGAGCAGAACAGGCAGATCAGAAACACACTGCTGAGGGGAGCAGCGGGTGAGGCAGGAGAGGTCTGCCGCACCATGTGGGATTCTCCCCGGCCGGGCATCGAACTCGCGTCG
>PVIJ01001346.1:0-204985 GCA_004024925.1 Scalopus aquaticus
CTTATACAAAGAAAACTACAAAACTCTGTTGAAAGAAATAGAAGAAGACACAAGAAGATGGAAAGACATCCCTTGTTCATGGATTGGAAGGATTAACATTATCAAAATGGCCATCCTACCAAAAGCAATTTACAGATTTAATGCTATCCCAATAAAAATCTCAATGACATTCTTCAAAGAAATAGATCAACTACTGATGGAATTCATATGGAACCACAAAAAACCTCGCATAGCTAAAGCCCTCCTAACTAAAAAGAAAGAATTTTTGAGTTTTAACACAACATTCAAGATTCATCAGTTTATAAAAGGATAATAATTGATTTTCTCTTTTATTTGTAGTATGATCCTGTGCAAATCATGTTGCCTCTTCCTTCAAAGAAATGTGCCTGCATCCAGAAGCTATATGAACAGTGCTGTATATCCTAAAACTTTGTCAAGTTTCAGATAGTAACATATGAGGAATGAATGGAAAATTTCCCCTGGAGCGAATTATATGATATTTTATTTCTGCAAATTATCTTGATGTTTTTTCTCTCTTCATTTGCTTTGTCCAATTTGTCAAAGTATAAGCAATCTCACACTTTATTAGTTGAAGGATTAATAGTAAAAATTATCTAATAATAGCTACAAATATATTTAGAGATGTACATAAATAATAATTTCTTAGTATGAATATGAATTATATAGAAAATAAAACAATATTTAGCATATCATTTTGAGCTCAATTTTAACAACTCAATAAAAGTGACATTCTGACTGAATTATGGTACAGTCATCTCAGGTTTTGGTTTGGGAATTCTGTCAAAGTTTTTCAGCTGTACTCTACAAAGTCCCCAAAATGGGACTGGAATCATCTGAGGGCATCCTGAGAACATGCTGAACAGGTAGCAGACAGGCCACCTGGAACACCTCAGGCAGTGCTCTCTCTGTGTGGTCCTTCCTGTAGTGATGTCAGTCTAACCTGATTTCTTATATGCCAATTCATGGTTCCTCAAAGATTTGTCCAAATGAGAGATAAATAGAAGTCTTTGAAGTGATATATCTCCACTATCATCATATGTTATACTGGTCAAGGTAGCTACAAAGTCATAAATTTAAAGGACAGAAAATACAGACTTTCGGGCCTCACTGGTGGCGCAACGGGTTAAATGCAGCACCATGAAGCTCTCCGGAGCCACTGCAGCATGAGTTCGATCCCCGGCCAGGGAGATTCCCACATGGAACAGCAGACCTCTCTTGCCTCGCCCGCTGCTCCCCTCAGTAGTGTACTTCAGTCGATTTGCCTGTTCTGCTCCCCACTCTGTCTCTGGTGAGTCCTCTCACCACCCTACGTCTCTGGCCTAACTCAGCTTGTATGCATAAATAAATAAATCTTTAAAAAAAAATTACAGACTGAAAAGAAGAGCATCAACATGGAAATTATATGAACAAGTGGGATAAAAGATACACACACATACACACACTTCTTTAGAAAATACCATCTCCCTCAAGCTCTGAAGTGGAAAGGCACATGATGAAAGAAAAATAGAATAATATGAATGCAACCCAACTTAAAGGAGAAAACCAACCAGAAGTTTGAGATAAGTTATAGGTCACTAAGGAAAGTCACAAACTGAAGCAATGAGGATTGAGGGGATGTAAATAGTACCAATCTGATGAAAAATTGCCCAGATTTAGCTGAGAAACATAATGCCAAATGCTGATTCTACTTCTAAAGCAAACTAAGTTGCTTAAAGAGGAATCAGTATGAAAGAACAGGGGACCTACAGCATGGAGTTAGAGAAAGACTCCTACCTTAAAGTATTGAGTCTTTCATAGGTTTGAATTAATGGGGAAGTAAGGATGTTTTCATTTAAAACTCCATAAGGAGAAAAATGACATCTGTCTGGGATATCAGTATCTACTGTGATAGTAAACATACAGGTTTAGAGTGACATCTGGTCCAGTTTAGTACACTAGGGAATTTTCTTTCTATTCGTGAGTTTTAAAAGCTTTCCTTTTCTCAGTCTCTCCTATTTATTGAACATTTATTGTACATTTCATCTTGTTCACCCTTTACAGAACCTTCTCTGATCATGTTCTTTCTCCTTGCCTTACTTGTTGCATCTATGACTTCAGAACTGACATTTTGTAAGAGCTTTTTGTCCTAAGACCACAGCGCCAGGCTAGTTTATCCTTAAGTCCAGCCCTAATTATCAGACTCTCTCTGCACAGTTACTCCTGAGCTCTTGTGGTTTTATTGTTTTTTTTTTTGTTGTTGCTGTTGTTGCTGTTAAGATTTATTTTATTTACTTATACATGCAAGAACTGGGGTATAGGCCAGAGGTGTGGGTGGTGAAATGATTCACCAGAGGCAGAGTGGGGAGCAAAACAGGCAGATTTACTGTAATGCATTGCTGAGGGGAACAGTGAGCGAGACAGGAGAATTCTACCAAGCCATGTGGGCCAGCTCCCTGGCCAGGGAACAAACTCATTCCACAGTAGCTGGTGATAGCTTGATAATGCTGAGATTTTAACCACTGTGCCACCAGGGAGGCTCTGAGTCCATTTTGAGTATGGCTGACCATAAGTCTATAAAACACATCATTAAATTCATTTCATTAAATTCTTTCTATCATATAGTTTAGACTCTATATAACTGTGTTTGCTTTAAAGCAAGGAAGGGCTCATGTTTGCTTGAAATCATATAGTATGTCAACAATAACATCATGAAAATTCAGATATTCTAATCTTAATCTAGACTTTTCTATATACCACACAAATCATTTGGATATTTTAATGCCTGTTAAGCCTTTAGAATTCGAGAATGTAAATATTAACGCCTGAATTTTTCAAGTAAATTTGAATTTCACACATCTTTCTGTCAAACTTGAGATTTAGTTTGCACATTCATAAATTTAATATATACGGGTCACTTCTGCATATGTTTTAGATGAATTAACCATTTAATTATGACAGCATCATGCTGAGGAAGTTAAACATGATCTTAGCAAAGAGTAAGGAGAAAACCTAGACAGTTTGTCTCCACAATTAATGGTTTTACCTATGATGTGATAATATTGTTTCTATAGAATCTAAGGTCTCCTTATGTAATGGTAGTGAAGTTTTCTACACACTACCAAAGAAAGAAGAAAAGTGGAAATGTTTAAACAAAGCCAAATTTTAAATAGATTATGAAATTGTAAAGCTGCCTGTTAATATATTTCTTACAAGATTATTAGTCATAAAATTATTTCTTTTCAGTTGTATTTTCATTCAGTTTAAGATTAAAACATATGTGATAACATACAAACAAGCACCACATATGATTTTTATACTGATACCAAACAAGGATACTTTTGTTTAGCAGTAAAGTAAAATGTCTAAAGCAGCAATTCAAAAATCTCAATCATATATAACAGAAATTGTTTCTCTAAAGTAAATGGGAATTCATTAATTTTAAAAGATTAAAAATGTGATTGTTTTATGGATTTCAATAATTTGAAGTTATTAAATTATAATAATATGAAGTATTCAATATTTACAAAACCATCAATAACTACAAAATTATCTACACAGCTTAAGGAAAGTAGTGCCACCATTACTAACCAAATATGTTGTTCCCATTCTAGTAATTATTTCAATTTATAGAAACCTAGTACATACATGGACAAAAATCCTTAAAGCAAATAATTTTGTTGGGGAAGAAGTGGATTGAAGGGTGCTCTTATACACTTGTGGTGGGAATGTAAATTGGCATAGACTTGATTGGATGCAGCATGGAGATTCCTCAAAAAATTAAAAATAGAAATTCTAAATGATCCAGTTATTCCACTTCTGGGCATTTACCCAAAAAAACACAAAAACACTAATTCAAAGAGATATATTCACCCCAATGTTTATTACAGCACTGTTTACAGTAGAAACAACATAACTGCCCATCAATTTATGAATGGGTAAAGAAGACCTGGTATATATACACAACAGAACAATATTCAGCTATAAAAAAGATGAAATCCTGCCATTTGCAACAACATGGATGGTCCTAGAGGGAATTGTGCTTAGTGAAATAAGTCAGACAGAGCAAGACAAACACCATATGATTGAAATCATATGTGGAATAAAAAGGAAATAAACAGATGAACTAAATAAAATAAAATAAAATAAAATAAAATAAAATAAAATAAAATAAAATAAAATAAAATAAAATATTGGATTCTAAGGCCAATTAGTGGTTCACAGAAGAGAGAGGGTGGATAAATTTGGAAAAGGGGACAATGATAAAGTGAAGGATAGATTTGGACCTTTAGTGGTAAACTTAATGCAATGTATATACACTATTGATTCTCAGCAATAATGTTATAATGCATTGCTCTTCAATTAAAATAAATGAATAAAAAACTTTAGATTTTGAAAATATATTTCATTGTTCTTAAAACTTATAATGTAGTGATTACAAACTAAAGCTTATACTGACAACTTGAGTATTTAGACAATTTATTTTTATTGCATTCAAGTTTTCTCCATGTCAAATAATTGAGAGTTAATTTGTCTGCTCTTTTTTTTTCCTGTTGTAAATGTGAAACACCTAATCATCTTATAGGGTGCATCAGTTGTTTCCTGTGTTCTTTAATATGTATTAGGTACATCACATCTTTTTTATCAAGGAGCTCTGGGCTATTGACAAACTCAAATAGAAATTAAATAGGTTCCTTATCCCTTCATAAAAGGAGTCAGATTAAGTGTTATGTTTTTGTTTATATGAGGTGCTAAAACATTAGTGAAATGCTCATCTGTGTACCACTGGGGTAAGTCATCTATCATGATAACCTTGCCCACACTGATGCCATGGTTGAATCGCTACTTTCTTCTGTAACTTTTAGATCATGGTATCTGTATTAAAATCAGAAAGTACATTTCACCTTTGTTTCTCTTACTCCCTAAAGAGAAGAGACAGATGATAGGTAGGTAGCTAGGTATATAGGTAGGTAGGTAAGTAGATAGATACAAAGATGGAAGTAGTGAATTCTAGTGGTTACCATCCCAGCATAATTTTTAAGGTCTTAGAGATAGTACTGTCTACTGGACCCACTCAGGAGAAAGATTAGTTTATACAAGATAAATTTACGTTAACAGCCTTATTTACCTAAAGACATTCATAGCATCTTGACTACTTTCTGCAAATTTACCAGGTTAATGATTCAAATTATTTGCTGCTCTTGGAAAAATTGAATCTAGAATAACTTGAAAATATACATGTATGGGTAATTTCAGTTGAAATTAATATTACATACTTTTGTCTTTGGAAGTAGCCTCAGAATCTGTTACTGAAATCTATTCCTCACAGCTTCATCATCTCTGCTGCTATTACAAAGACATCCCCAAATCTCAGGGGCCTGCAACAAAAGCATTTACTTCATTCTTCATGATGAAAAAAGTATTCGTCTTCTTCATAGACTGTGAGTTAACTTTGTCTACTGGATGTATAGTCTCATTCCAGAGCCAAGATTTAAGGAGGAGTCATTATCTGGAAACTTCTGCTCTGTCTGCTGGCAGAGATCAGAAGTGCAAAATCTAAATTAAAAAAATTATCACATTAAATATTTTTACATACATGTGGTACAATTTAGACTTTTCTACTTTTCATTTAACTAAAGTGTTCAAGCCTAACAATAAGGTAAGGAGACATGGTTAGGATGTTGACAGACAATCCTCTATTGGGGAGTAAACAACTTTGTTACAAATACAATATTCAAAAAGAAAATGTCAAATATTGCTAGTGTTTCGGATTCCAAATTCAGCATGGTAATTTGACAGCCCCAAAACTTGTTGAGTACTGATTATAGTTAGAAGTTGGACTAAACTATGTATGTGTAGGTGGGTGCGACTAGGAACATTGGTTCCTCATGTAAACAAGTCTCTTAGATATTTTAAGAAAGGGGGGACTGCTACAACAGACAGATATTTAACAAAAATTGACAAATAAAGCTCAATAGTTTAGAAATTCAGATAGACCTGAACTGTCTGATTTTTTCCATATATTCACATTCCTGTTCTCTGGGCCCCAACATTCCCCTGTCAATGCTCTAAATATCAAACAAGGTATTTCTTGAGGCTGTGAATTTGACTAATGTTGCAATTTGTAAGGCTATAGAATCAAACTTTTTGTTTTGCTATTATGGTTCACTTTTAAGAGATTACTGAAAATAATAAGATAAAATCTGTGTCATAGGAAAAAATTTCAAATTAGAAACATAAAGTTGTCATTCTTTATCAGATTGCACAATAGAGTAACAACCACCTCACTGCACAAATGCTAAACAATCATTATATTCATTTTATTCTGTAGCAGCAGCCACAGTTCTTCATAAGCTTTTGTCTTTGACAATCACTTTATTTTATAGTACACATTAATTTAAACAGTTGTAACAGGGTGGTCCCCAGGGAAAGGGGAGTTTCCATGTTCCTTGTCCTACCCACAGGAGGGTGGAGTTGAGGAGGGAAGAGAAAAAGCTGAACAGGAGACTGGGGAAGGAAGGAAGCAGAATGGAGAACAAGAAGGAGCCCTGGAGGAGGGACATGGAGCAGAGACATGTGAAGAAGCTGTGCTGGCTTCTTGGTCTTGGACTGGTTGAAACAGATCTGGGAGAGAGACCTGTGGGGAGGTCAACAGTGGCAGATTTTACCTTGACTTTGATTTTGCTCTTTTACTTCCAGATTTGTCTAGCTGTTTCTGACCCTTTTCTATGAGTCCATGCTGTTACACCGTTACAACTTTTGAAATCTCTGGGATCCCACAATTTTTTTTTTCAGTTTATTAGCATGATTGTTACTAAATTGGGTTCCAACTCATCAAGCTAACATTCCCCCAACTCACCACATTCTCTCCTAGTACACATTACTATATCAATCAGAGTTGTTAATTTCAAGCAACGATCTCCCTTTGAATCATTACCTTAAAAAGTAATTCATTGAAAGGATAGTTGGTAGCAAGCATATTTGCAAGGAAACTACAGTTTGAGATTTGGAAAACAGGCAGAAACCAGCAGGGAGCTGGTATAAAACCGATCTGATGAATATGTTAATGTTGCCATTGCACCTCAAATTACACTGCCATCTGTGACAGCTCTGGTCTCTGCAAGAAACTACTGTACTGCTACAAACTTACCTTGGAACTCAACATAATACATGAAGTTTTGGTATCACCCTGAGCCAGAATGAATTCTTAAACCTTAGTTCTTTATGTTGTTAATTTCATATTCGATTTTATTGCCTAATTTATGTTCAATTTCATTGCCTAATTAGAAAAAAAAAAAAAACTAATGTCTTAGCTGCAAGAGAGCCTGAGAAAATGAGGATCTCACTTTCCTGGAGTAGGATGCCAATCACAAAAATCCTCACAAAGCTCATGAAAACCCAAATAGGAGGAGAGTTCAAATGCAGGGCAACAAAAATGAATGACATTTATCTATTATGTATACCTACTTACTCTTTCTCATAAGAAAGTGATTTGAAGTAGATACCTAAATTATTAATGAGCCAGGTTCTGATATATAGGATAAGTCCTTCATTTATAGGTCAGACAAAATCGTGGCCTTTGTAAAAAGATGTAATACAGATACACCCATTATTTATAAACTTTGTTTTTGTACTACTGTGGCAGATTGAATACTTGACAGAGCTTTTGGTACACACAGTCTAAAAGGAATTCTTCAGAACACATTTGCTTTTAAAAGATGTTATTAAGTTTGCTTCAATAATTTGAGGTAATAGATAATCTAGGTGAAAGACTGATAGTTTATTAAACCAAGGTTCTCCACAGACAGAAAAAATATTGTCTTTAACACAACATCTTGAGTTTGTAAAGTTTTACTTACTTACAAACCTGTTATTTTTTTCCCACATTACCTCTCCATTGTACTTTAATTTGATTTTTTTCTAATTTTTTAAGCTACCAGTTTAATACAAGCATAGCTTCATATTTGCTAGAGTGTTAATTCTGCCACACAAAGGAAGATGTAACCCAAATATAACTGTCTCTGGTATTCAGTAATGGTGTTTACTCTTTACTTGTGAATTGCAAAGTGATTGAGAAAACAGCAAAAGCTATAAATAACAGGCATCTGCAAGTTCTGAGCCATTTCCATAATAACTAGCCAAAACACTGACTTTGTTTCCTGGCTAACTACCAGCTTTTGCATAAATATTGTATCTCTTTATTGATCAATTTTCTAGAACAAATCTTAGTTGTTTTTCAATCTTTTTATTATTGTTTTTTAAATTAAAAAAATTATTTATTTTGATTTTTGTGTAGAAGAACTGGGGTGTAGGCCAGACGTGCCAGGATTGGGGGTGAGAAGATTCACCAGAGACAGAGTGGGAAGCAGATTCACTGTACAGTACAGGTAGATTCACTGAAATACACTGCTGAGGGGAGCAGTGGGAGAGACAGGATATGTCTGCTGTGCCAATATGGATTAGTGCTCTGGCTTGGCTTCCAACTCAGGCCATAGGGGTGATAGCGCTAAGACTTACCCTCTAGGCCAGACCACCAGGGAGGCCCTCCCTATTTTTTTAAAAAAGGTAGTTTTTAATATTATTGTCAGGATTTAATTAGCAAGTTACAGTTTAATCAAAATTTTGTTTATTTGAGAACAGTGCCTAATAGAAACATAGTAATGTTTTGACAAAGCACCTACAGATCCACTGCTCTACATAACCCAACCTCTGGAGTGCAATTTCTCGAAGTTCTGCTAAAATTGAGCCATTATCAAAATATCCTGATCACTCATTTTAGAGAAACCTTCATAATTACAGCGAAAATAAAATCTTAAGGGGTCATGTGTTTGGTGTTCTTTATCAATAGTTTCATTTCTTAATTAATGTTACAAAGAAATATTTTTATTGTCAGCTGCGCTCAAACCTCAGCATTGTACAAGAGTCATCTGTACAATTAATTTCCCAATTTATGGAAGAGCAAACAAGGATAGAGGTTTAATTAATTGACTAAAGCTACCAGTTTAAGTGCCGAAACTGAGATTTGAGCCAAGACTGATTGGAACTCAATGTAAATAATGTTTGTCTTGACCAATACCATAAAGTTACTTTAATATAATAAAGCAAAAAAAAAAAAAAAGGACTAAGAAAAATCAAGCATGTTAAATGCAAACGGCAAACTCAACAGCTATAAACCTAGCATAGATCTCAGTATATCTGAAATTAAGAGGTCTGGAATAAAATTGTTACACAAATTAAGTCTCATTAGAGAAATAAATTATAAGGAATGGAAATACCTGTTATGTGACTTAATAACAATAAATAACACTTAACATGTTTTTACTAGGTTCCAGGCACTGTGCTAAACAATTTGTAAGCATTATATAATCCTTTTAAAATACTAAGTGGTATGTCCCTGTTTTATAGATTAATATCTCATGCTTAAAGAGTTGAAAAATTTCCCAAGACCACATATTTATTATACATCAGAACAAAAATTTGAACACAAAAACCATTTTTAGAACTTGAGAATCAAAATCAGTCATTTGACTGTGCTATTAACAATACAGGGAATAAAATAAATTAATGGCACCTTACAAAAGGAAAACATTAAATCTACATTCTACTCATTGCCTAGAACTTCCTTTTTCTATTAGCTAATTTGAGACAATCATATTTGCTTTTATTCTTTAACCTCAATAAATGGTCTATGTGGCCTAAATCTTTGAGCAGTTTCTACCAATTTTCAAGTCACCATTACCCGTTATACTGCCATTTCTATCCATTAAAATGGGGAGACTTTATTTTGCAATTTGTTTATTCCTGGCATCCTAGTCACTGGTCCCACATTGTTGAGAAAGATTCTAGAGAAAACAAATCTAAAACCTTACCTAAAACAAAATTTATCTATGATAGAGAGAAATTAATATTCTTCAACAGGTTTATCTCCTGTTTATCTCCTATCTTAATACATTACTAAGAAGAACACACATGTCTGTTGAAATCTTTTTCAGCAACAGAGAATACTAAATTCTTACCCAATTTGTCTGAGTGTGTCTTTTATTTCTTTATTTAGTCCCCATTTTCTTCCCTAGTAAACTCTACTATTCACCTAGTCTCCTCTCTAAAGAAAAGCGATCTGATATTCAGATATGTTATCACTATTAGCTACACTTGCATTTTTAAAAAGAGAACCACCAAAGTTACCCCAAAGAAAACTGGATAGCACACCATCTAGAAAATAATAAATTCTAAGAAAAGCTTAACACTTTGTGGTCCGCTCACGTATTAGTACGTGTTTTTGTCACCAGTATCAGGTGGCCACTCACGTATTAATAGGTGTTCATCTAGTCTCCGGTTTTTCACGCCACGGTGGATTTATTTGGAACTATTAGGAGCTATTTCTTTGACTGTACTCAGTCTAGAAGCTTTACACATTGTGAAAGCGTAAGGTGTTTTGTGAGAGATATTACAGTTTTTTTTTAATATTACAGTTTTTTTTTACAGTAGTTCAGGAGTTGTGTTTTATTGAATGCTTATACCATTCATGCGATGGCACAGAAAATGGCCGGCCCCAAGTGCTGGTAAATATAAACAGCACCAGCAGACAAAGTGTTAAGTCTCCTACTAAATCTTAAAGATAAGAAAATTAATGCAGTTATGGACTAAAGTTGGTTGTTACACTGATAATCTAGAATTCAATATATTTTCACATTATCAAATATTTTCCCACCTACTCCATATTGATATATGAGAGAATCTTGTTAAACTTAAGATGCTGTCCCTTCATGGGCCTCCCTGGTGGCTCAATGGGTCAAGTGGCAGCAGTATGAAGCTATCCAGAGCCACTGTAACACGAGTTCAATACCTGGCCATGGAGCTTCCCACATGGCGCAGCAGACCTCTCCTGCCTCGCCCACTGCTCTCCTCAGCAGTGTACTTCAGTGAATCTGCCTGTTTTGCTCCACACTCTGTCTCAGGTGAATCTTCTCACCGCCCTCATACACCTCTGGTCTGCACCCAGCTTGTATGCATAAATAAATTAGTCTTTAAAAAAAAGAAAAAGATACTTTCCCCTCGAAGTAAAGTTTTTTCATAGCATGTTTAAATTTTGTAAGAATCCACTTTATTGCAATGACTGTTCCCCCCTTTTTATCTTTTCTAGTACATATTCCTTCCCGACATGACTTTTCTAATTTATTTAGACCCTCATTCTGAAATAAAGTATAGATCATGTTAATAGCATTCAAATCTAAAACCCTATTTGACTGTTCCCATTTCATATAATTGTTCTGAATTGTCAAAATTAAGCTTAGCAAGAAAAAAATAGCAATTTTCTTTTAAGATCTGTAAGTGAATTTTGATTTAGCAGAAAAACAAAATGAATTTTAATTACTTGAAACATGAAATAAGTATTATCATTGAATTACTTGAAACATGAAATAAGTATTATCATTGAACGATCCAAAACATGCTTTCATCTAATTAACTTCAAATTATTTTTAGTATTAAATTTCTATTGGGATTTATGTTCCTATTTCTAAGTTAAAAATTAATTAAAACTGTTATCTAGTATCTGTACATCATATTTTCTGTTAAAGAAGTAAAAACATATTAGGTAAAATTTTAAGCTAGGTCAATAAAGGCAAGAAGTTAGATATGTCTTTTAGATGTATCAGCTGTGCAAAAAAGGAGTATAAGGAGCCAATTCTCAAAAACCAAGTTAATGCAAGATTCACATTTTTTTTAAAGATTTATCTATTTATGCATACAAACTGGGGTACAGGCAGAGGCGTGGGGTGGTGAGAGAGTTCACCAGAGACAAAGTGGGGAGCAGAACAGGCAGATAGATGGAAATACACTGCTGAGGGGAGCAGTGGGCGAGGCAGGAGAGGTCTGCTGCGCCATGTGGGAATCTCCCTGGCTCGGCATCGAACTCGCGTCACCGCTGCCGACAGTTCCACAGCCCAGCACCTAACCAATGTGCCACTAGAGAGGCCCTAAGATTCACATTTTTAATGTGATATTCAACTTCAGTGGCCCTTACAGTGGCCATCAGCCTCTTATGAACATGATGGAAGTATAATTAACTGAAGTTTATTTTGGGAAAAAAGTAGATAAAGACATAGATGTATATTTTTCTAGCAGAAAATACAATATATAACATATTTTATAAGATTGTATTATATAATATCATAAAGTAAGTACAATATAAATACATATAAATTACATATATACACACATTCTGATCATAGTGGGTAAAGAAAAAAATTGCTGTTATAATCCTCAACGAATTATTTTTTTATTTCATAGCTTTGTATCTTCAGAATTCAATAGTACTGGAATTTTAAGTATGCAAATATAATAGCTTTTATTAAAAAATTATTTACATCTTTTAGCCTTATTTTCTTCCCTGTGCCCAATTAGCTATTTTTCCTTGACAAGAAAATACTAGAACAAATTAGGGTAGTACACCATGTTCATATATTAGTTTTTCCCAGTATATTAAGGCAAAGGCAGATACATTGACTGACAGATTCCTAAGGAACAACTTTAACTTTTTATGGATGCTAACCGATGAAAAAACTTATAATCTGTAATTAAAATAGGATCAGAGGATTCAATAATTTAGCTTTAATGACATTTGACATGGGAGACAAAGTTCCCTCTATGAAATCTGATTCTGAAGCCCTCCAGACACCTTAAAACCTTTCCATAAGATTTATTTCTTATAGGGAACCTAATTTGATATGGCTTAAGGATATCAGAGATGAGGAAAATAAATTGTTTTACTGCCTTGACATTTTCCTTTAACATAAGTTGTTAATATCTCGGTAAGAAGTCATGACAAATTATGTATTCTCTAGGGCACTTAGATCTCAAAAACTGTTATAGAACAACAGCAACAAGAGACAGCCATGATTTCAAGCCTATAAGGCTGTGGCAACACTTCCCTCCCACATGCTGTGCATAAACTAGGCCTTTCCACCCAATCAAAAGGGAAATAGTCCAAAAACAATTCAGTTATCTTTGACTTGAGGCTTCTATCTGCTGTGAACATAGCAGGAAGTTTACAAATGTTTATTTTACTTGAAAAGTTAGGATGAGAATTTTGTGCTTTTGTTTTTAATATTTTATTTCTCATGAGCAGTGCACTGTAACTTTAACTAAAACCATGGACTAAAAGTTATCTAGTTATCTTTGAACTTGTTTTTTTTCCAGCAGCAGCGGTTATTCTAAAATTTGTAATTTTTACATAAAAAAATCTAGTGAAGTTAAACAAGAACTAGATTATCTGTTCTAGATTATATGTGATCTTGTGACTATAAAATGTGACTCAAAAAGTCTAAAACTGTATTTTCTAATGTGATACAAAATATGTACACAACTAACTATAAAATTTGGAATTATGTCAAAGATAACAGGTTTGCTTTCTTTTAAAGGTGAGTAATCAATGAGACAAAACATACATACATACATACATACATACATATATATATGTTTATATATATACACACAAACATACATATACATATACCCGAGTAAGAATGGTTAAAAATGAGTGTATCTTTTCATATGCCTTTACATTCATCTATGAATCTAAAAAATAATTCATGAGCATTATAAAAAAAATGGTGTGCTTTCTTATATGTTATTTGGGTGAATTATAAATCTGTGTGAGCTTTAGACTATGAGTCTAACATTTAGGGAAAAACATAAGTAGCTAGAGAAGCTCACTAAAATTTATTTAAATTATCTTAAATTTCTAGAGTCACAGATTTAACACAAATGATAGTTGAGAAAGTTACAAGGTAAGACAGAGAAAATTGATTTTATTTCTTTACAAAAATTGGGCCTATGTGTATTGTTCTAGATTCCTACATGGCCAGGAGTTCAGAGGAACAAAGAGAAGCTAAAGCTTCTAAGGAAAGGGATTCACTGTTTAATACTATTACCCATGGTCTTAAATTACAGCACTTTCCGAAGAGCCTCACAAGATTGTTTCCACATTCTATGCAAATGCTTGAACAAGGGAAGACAAGTTATAAAAGAGATAAAAGGGACAAATTTAAGGAAAACCTCCATGCAGAAGAATCCCTTTTCATGGGAGACCATCTCTAAAATGATGATGCTAAAATGATGATGGAATCGCCAAAATGTGGACACAGGTAGGTGTCCTGCTACTTGATTAAATGCTATTTTTTTTTTAGTTTATGTTGACTTTCTTAAATCCTTCCAACTCTCTGTGACTATATCACCCCATCAGATTTACTTTCTGAAAACCCCATTTCTTCTCTTTAGAAGCACTTATTATAGTGGGAAAACGGCATTGAGCGTGTGATCTTTTGATGGTGCCCATCTGCTCTATAAACATCAGCATCAGAAAGATAGACCAGAATAAACATCTGCCATTCACATATTTGCATATCTTAGAAAAACACCTAATAGTTGAATCAATGAAAAAGAATGAATGAGTCAGTGTTTCTCAAATTCTCTGTTCAGTACAGAGTCATAAAGCTACACAGATTAGTCACTTCATACAACAAACATATATCTTAGGTCAGGTATAATTACTGAGTGGAAACAGTTTCTCTCTCTCTCTCTCTCTCTCTCTCTCTCTCTCTCTCTCTCTCTCTCCCCTTCCATCCCTCTCTCCCTCTCTCCCTTCCTCCCTCCTCCTCCCTCTCCCTCTCCCTCTCTCTCTTCTGCTGCATTTATCAATTTACCCAGAGAGACTCCTATACCTTGATTACATTTATCGTCTGTCAGTACAGTACTTAGCCAATAATAGTGGTTTGGCACATGTTTTCTTTGTCATCATAGAGAAATATAACACGGGCTTATGCTTACAGAAAATACTCTTCACATAACATTTACTCATAGGCCTGATCAATGCTTTTGCTTTTGCAGAGGAAAGAATAAAGCAGCACATTTTTGCTTTTAAGACCATGCTTTTGGCACACAGTTCATTGAAACCCCATTAAAGTGATATGTCGTCAGAATAAATTAGAGAATGGCTCAGGGTCTACACTTGATATAATTAAACCACAAGCTTCGTGATCCCAAATCCTTGTGGACGTGTCAACTGCATCTGGGCACAATACCCATGTGAGCATTCACTGATGTGAAGTCTCCAACCCCAAAACACCATAAAGTGGTCTGTGACTTCACTGCTACTTTACAGAACCAAAATAGAAGCTTCTTTGCTATACAGAGGACAAAATGCTAAACAGCAACGGGACCTATGTAGATTTTCAGCGTTGCTTAAAACAATAAAATCCAGTTATTTGTTTCAGCCTTGGAGAAAAAGTGTAAGTTATTTTACTAAACATTATAGACTAATAAGAATAATTTATGAAGACATTCTTGTGAGGTGAATAAGGATGTTTTAACAAGTTTTTTTTTCTTTCAACTTCCTGTCTATTTCACTGTCATCAGTGTGTGAAGATTGCAATGTCAGTGAACAATTATACGATTTACTTACTGCATGTCTACAACATGCCATGACTAGGCTTTGAAATGTAATACATTCCTCCTATTTTTGAAAATATTGAAATTTAGGGACATCCATCTATGTGCACACCACTATGCAGCCAGCCTTCGTAGAACTGGTTTATTCAAAGCCTCTGCATTTTTCTTTCTACAATGTGCAGGGGGGGGAGTATCTCATGATTCTCTACTACTCACACAGGTTGGCTGTGAGCTGATGTGTGCAGGGGGAGGGTTCCCACACCAACCACCAACCGATTCTCAGACAGCAGCTAGATGCTCAATAGCTCACTTTTGACACAAACCAAGGTAAGTGAAGACTCCATATGCTGAAGTCTCAATCCCTGAACATTCATTGTCCTCCACTTCAGAAACCATGGCAGGTAATAAGTCCCTAGAACACTCATAATTTCAGTCCAAATTGCCTACATTGGAGGTTCCAAAAACTTTCTGCTTGAGCTCAATGACATCCGAGATCAGCACACGGAATCCAGGAAAACAGTTTACTTAATATTGTCAATTTATTATGAAGAGCAAATATCAGCAGGAACTGGGGACCAATATGTTTCAATTTCTTAATATCTCAAAAACATGTTGCCCATCAAATAGAAAATGAGTGTTCTTTCTGTCAAAAATACCACAAAAGGCCTCCCCTGGTGGCGCAGCGGTTAAGCGCTGCGCTGTGGAGCTGTAGGCAGCGGCGATGCAAGTTCGAAGCCCGGTTGGGGAGAATCCCACATGGTGCGGCAGACCTCTCCAGCATCGCCCGCTGCTCCCCTCAGCAGTGTATTTCTGATCTGCCTGTTCTGCTCCCCGCTCTGTCTCTGCTGAACCCTCTCACAGCCCCACACCTCTGGTCTGTACCCCAGCTTGTATGTATAAATAAATAAATCTTTAAAAAAAAACCCACAAAAACTAGATTTTAAAATATGAACTCTATCTAAAATATATTATGCAATTTCTTTCACTCTTGAATAGTTGCTACCAAAATCATTCCTAAC
The DNA here is from genome assembly GCA_004024925.1 of Scalopus aquaticus. Classification (NCBI taxonomy): domain Eukaryota; kingdom Metazoa; phylum Chordata; class Mammalia; order Eulipotyphla; family Talpidae; genus Scalopus; species Scalopus aquaticus. The sequence continues at coordinate 16,467 of PVIJ01001346.1, forward strand.
TTTACTGATAGCTTTAATTAGGAAAAGGTAAAGGTTGGGCCTCCCTGGTGGCGCAATGGGTTAAGTGCAGCACTATGAAGCTAACCAGAGCCACTGCAGCACGAGTTCGATCCCCGGCCAGGGAGATTGCCATATGGCACAGCAGACATCTCCTGCCTCACCCGCTGCTCCCCTCAGCAGTACTTCAGTAGATCTGTCTGTTCTGCTCCCCGCTCTGTCTCTGGTGAATCCTCTCACCACCCCACACCTCTGGCCTGCACCCCAGCATTGTATGCAAAAATAAAATAAATCTTAAAAAAAAAAGATGGTGCCTTTATGAGCAACTTAAAAAAAAAACAACAAAGGACATTATGTTGCATGTTGCAATATAGCAATGTACTGAAGTGCTTTTTAGGATTAAAGAAATGTTTATTTACAAGTAAAAGAATCTCTTGCTGCTCTGTTTTTGAGGTCTGATGTCTGATTTCGAAATTGTTCTTTTTCCTTAATGTCAGACTTCAAGTTGTTGAATTTGGTTGCTGTGTGTCTACCTCTAGGGAGCCTCCTCTGAACACAGCATCCCCTCAGTACTTTAGTTCATAAGAGTAATCAAGCTCTGAATGGGCTACTGCTAGGTTATACTTTCTAAAAAGAGTTGGGGATATCAACATGGTTTCAAAGGTTATGTGTGTGAAGTTAGAAGGAGAGAGTGTTAAGCAGGAACTATTTTTAGCCAAGTTTCTAAGCTATGGTCAAAACAATTATAGTTTCTAGACTGGTGATTCATAGACAAGAGAGGTATAACTCTAACTGAATTAATTAGAATTTATTAGGATGAAATGGGAATTCCAAACACTATAATATTTTTTAAATAAATCACATGAAACACCCATGTGTTAAAACATTATGTTGCAATTAAAACCATTTTATCAGAAGATTACTGGCATGGATAACATTTTTAAACATTCTATACTAAAAATTCAGTTTTGTAATTTTATTAAACCAATCACAGAAATATAATATGTGCATATGAAAATGTAGACCCATCTACCATAAAGACAACATAGATTATTACTGGTTATAGGACTAAGACACAGATGTCAATAGTTACCTAAATGAATAAGCCAATAAGTAGACCTAAAACTATAAAAATACAAGGCAAAAACATACAAGTGCAAGCACTAGAAATTATTATCCCTTGGGTGTGCAGAAACTGGGGTGTGCAGAGGAGAAGTGTTTTGGGTTTTTTTATTGTCTATATTTGAGGGTACTCTTTGACTTCAAAATAATATGAATATATAGTATTACCTTGATGAAACTAAATAAACTAAACAAAGTTTAATTTCATCAGGTGATAGATATAGCCTTACATTTCAGATTTATAAAAATCATGAAATACTAAAATGTTGATTTTTTCCTTCAAACTCCTCAAAAGAAGTAATTCCTATATATAAATAGCAAAAAATATATAATCATATATAACATATAAATAAGGTAAAATAATTCTTATACATTATTTCTATATATAAACTTCTGACTTCAAAATGAAAATACACCTTTTACAAAGCTGTACAATCAGACACAAATTATGGGCTTTGATATAAATTTCACATAAATTACACACTTAACTAAAAGGTTGACTTTTTCATTCTAATATCAATGAATTAATAATTTCTAATAAAATTAAATGACATGTGGAAATAGAACTTCTCTTTTTTCCAAAGAGATATTAAAGCTACGTTGATATGTATGAAATATTTCTTCTGTCAACATTTTTCAAAGATTTTCATTAAGGTGCACTGTCCATTTCAATGGATTTTCAATTTTTTTTTCAAAGATGTTTCCATTAAGGCAGATGTTCTATTCCAGAAACGTCCTGACTCCATTTTATTATTGAGTTTCTGTGCTGATATTTCTGTGAAAATCCATGTGTTTACATCAATATAATAAATAAATTATGATGAACAAAGAAAAATATTCTTAAATGTTTAACTTATTTTGAACAAAAATAATCTAAAGAAAACAATATCTCTATAACATCTTCACATCACAGCGCACACACAGACAACTTAGCTTTCTTTTGCCTTTTTGTCTTTCTCTTTATTTTTCTTCTTTTTCTGACTTAAAATATCTCTTTATACAATGGAAAGTGAGAAAATGTTAGGGCTTTGTCAAGAATAAATGGTTCCAAATTTTAAATTTTAAGGCATGGTCATCAAGGAAAACATTTGCAATAATTTATTATTTTTAAATTGCTAATATATTTTTATTTATATGTTTTACATTATTGTGTATTCCCGTGAAATTCCCACCACCAATTCACCTGTGAACCATCACCATAGTCCCCTTAGCTCTTCCCTCGCCTGTTTTGATCCCTTTTCCTCCCCCTCCCTTGCAGAATGTATCTTTTTTAAAGATTTATTTATTTATGCATACAATCTGGGGTGTAAGTCAGAAGCGTGCGGGGGAGGGAGGGAGAAGATTCACCAGAGACAGAGTGGAGAGCAGAACAGGCATATTGACTGAAATACACTGCTGAGGTGAGCAGCGGTAAGACAGGAGAGGTCTGCTGTGCCATGTGGGAAGCTCCCTGGCCGGGGATCAAACTCATGCTGCAGTCGCTGCTGATAGCTTCATAGTGCTGAGACTTAATCCCTTGCACCACCAGGGAGGCCCCCAGAATGTCTCTTATTTATGGTTGCCTGCTAGCTTTGTTGTTGTGTTTTTATTATTATTATTATCATTGTTTTTTTTTTTTTTTTTTTTTTTGCTGATACCTTATTTGGTTCCCCTATATTCCTCCAATAAGTGAAACCATTCAATATTTTTCTTTCTCCTTCTGGCTTACTTCACTGAGCATGATCCCTTCTAGTTCCATCCATGTTGCTACAAATGGCATGAGTTTATCTTTTTTTGATTGCTGAATAGTATTCCATTGTGTATATATACCACATCTTCTTGATACAGTAATAATTTATTAAACTAGAGTAGTAAGAGAATAAACCAGAGCAAATTAGTGACTAAGCGGTCAGTATTGAATATGAACATTTCAAAGGTGCTTTTCAATGAAGTGTTTGGAAATCTTTTTTTTTTAATTTATTTATTTATACATACAAGCTGGGGTACAGGCCAGAGGCGTGAGGCGGTGAGAGGGTTCACCAGAGACAGAGTGGGGAGCAGAACAGGCAGATCAGAAATATACTGCTGAGGGGAGCAGTGGGAGAGGTAGAAGAGGTCTGCTGAACCATGTGGGATTCTCCCCAGCTGGGCGTCAAACTCAGATCGTGCGCTACCGACAGCTCCACAGTGCAGCGCTCAACCGCTGCGCCACCAGGGAGGCCCGGTGTTTGGAAATCTTGAGAGAGTATAAAAATTACAAACAACCAAACTTTTGAAGTATTCATTCATGGGATAAATTAAACCATTAGATTAGTAAATACTATAGCAATACTTGTAGCTTTTTGAAGATCTAGAGATATGGATACTTTTTTGGTTAAACAGATTAAAAAACTATCCAAGTAGAAACCATTAATAGACCAATGAACAAGGAAAGAAAATAAATAATATTTAAAAAGCGAACAGATCTAAAATCTTCCACAACTGTGTTCTGTCAAACATTCAGGGCCTCCCTGGTGGTGCAAGGGGTTAAGTCTCAGCACTATGAAGCTATCAGCAGCCAATGCAGCGTGAGTTTGAGCCCCTGTCAGGGAGCTTCCCACATGGTGCAGCAAACCTCTCCTGCCTCTCCCGCTGCTCCCCTCAGCAGTGTACTTCAGTCAATCCACCTGTTCTGGTCCCCACTCTGTCTCTGGTGAATCCTCTCACCCTCCCACACTGCTGGCCTATACCCCAGCTGTTGTATGAATAAATACATAAATCTTTTTAAAAAATAATTCAAATATTATCAATGATTACTTCAACAAATATTTATTGAGCATTTTTCTGTGTCATTCACAGAGGTGCTGTGAATGTTGCATAGAAAAAAAAAGTCAAGGATACTGACCTAAAAAACTTATATTTGATATTACTTCAGGGTAAAGAAAGAGAGAAGGAACTACAAGTAAACTATTCAAATGGCCCCATAACCTTTCCACCCCCAAAAAAGTTATAGTAACAATTTTGGATAGAATACAGAGCAATGTGACTCATTTACTCCTAGTGGGAATATAAAACATTATAGCTACTTTAAAAGACAGTTTCCTCAAAGCTAAGACTATTTTTACTCTAAAATCCAACATTCACCCTCATAGGTATTGCCCAACTGATTTGAAAATGTGTGAGCTATATGAGCGATAATGTAAATTATGATCTTTAATTAATAACACCAATATTGCTTTACTCATTGTAACAATTATACACACCAATGTAGGACATTAATAACAGGGGGAGCTATGTATGTATAGTGGGAGATTTGGCAGTAGCAAAGGGAATTTGGGAATGCTCCATACTTCCTATAAACTTAAATGTGCTTTTTAAAAAATGTCTTTAAAAAAATCAATATCTTGCTTGTAATTATTTCCCATAATTCATCAAGTAATTAAAAGAAAAGTTCATTTTTAGATTTCAATAAAAAAGACCAAAGCAACAAGTGCTGGTGAGGATATGAAGAAAAAGGAAACCCCTTATACTGCTGGTGGAAATGTAGGCTGGTCCAGCTTCATGGAAAAAGGTATGACTTTTCTCAAAAGATTAAAAATAGATCTGCCATACAACTCAGCATTTCTTCTCATAGGTATCTACCCAAAGAATACAAAAATACTAATGTGAAGGGAAATTGCACCTCTATTAATTACAGTTTCTAAAGGTTAAGTATTAAGAGGTGGCTGACAAGAAGAATTCTGGTTTATTGACCACCCAGGTTGAAGCATATTCTATTAGTTTCTGACAATTTATCAATAGCAGGAAAAAGTGACTCTGATGTTTTTACATGGCTACATATACAAATGGATATTACCAAAATTTCTGTTAATGCAAATACTGTCTCGAGTGTGATTATTAAAGTTTTAGAGCTTAGATCTTTACCACAAGTTTACCAATCCTAACACTATCACATATTGTATGAACTTGGTTCATTGCCTCATTCCGTCCATTCTCAGTTTTTTCACCTGTAAATATCTCATAAAGCCCTCTTGTATGGAATTATTATCAATACATCTCAAATATTCTCTATGTGGTTGTATCTATAATAAATGATGACTATATACTTTATTATTTTACTATAATTTTTCTTATCTTTTTGGGAATCATGATTTCCGTCTGTGGCAATTGTTGACAGTGTTCACTATAAACTGGAAAACCAATCATTAATTTGCCCTTAAACCACTGAAGTAATAACCTTTGGAATTAGTGAAGTGAAAGATAAGTATCGATGGGTTGATATTTGCCACTTGCTAAATATCTTTTGAATAAGTGGAAGCATGGTGATCTAATGACTTCATTCAGAAAATCTTTACTGAGTATCTACTCTATGCTCATGTGAGAGATGGAAGTATAAATTATGAGTTGGAAACAGAATAAGCAAAGCTAGCTAGGGGCCCACCTGCAGAGTTTCAAATTGAGATTGCTGGCAAGCACAGAGATGTGACCTAAATCATATTAGCCGGACCACCCTTTCACTTGTATGAAGGTAACCTAAGAAGTTTTACTCTGTAAGAACTTTTAATTTGTGAATCCAAAGACATTTTTATACCACACTATTCATCCACATAGTATAAAACTATGTATGGAGAAGTTATGTGATCTAGGATTAGATGAATACTCAGTAACTCGGCCAGATATATAAAACCCTAGGAATTCTAAATCCAAGTGGCTTTTCAAGGACATTCTTGAGTATGTTTTATCCGGATAAAAATGAAGTTTTCAGGGAAGAACACTTTTGTATGCATATTTGCTGGATCAATTAAGGTAGAGTGTCAGGATACAGCAAACACATTGGGATAGGTATGCATTATACCAGAAGGGTTATAATATTAATTTAGTAAATGCCCTTCTAGAGATGTATGGAAATTAGATTATCTTAGAGAAAGATTTTCACTTAAAAAGTAAATTATACATCTGACATAAGTTTATATGTCTGATAGGTTTACTCCAATGAGGCGTACACAGATGGCTATGTGTGGTATAAGCTACAGTTTTAAACTGAAGTTTTATTCTGGTTTTAAATCAATGAACTTAGGACTATAAAATCACAATCCTATCTACTGAGTTATCTTCATTAACTTGGAGAAGTGGCAGGCCTGCTATTTCAGAATGCTTGTGAGGCAGCACAGAAGGGTGATTCATAGGAGAAAGGCAGAGCAAAGAGTGCTAACATATGCAGTCCAGGCCAGCTGGTTCACATAGGCAACAGCCACAAACAATCATAAGAAACTCCATCCAGCAAAACAATCCATGTGGCTTGTCAGTACATAGCTTAACAAACTTTCTAGGTCACAGCATGAACATTCACTCTGGCCTCGGCTATGACCCTAGCTGACTCTCTTGACTGACTGTTTCTTCACTCATTCACCAAATATCTATTAGGTAGTCAGGGTGTGTCAGGCTTTGTACTTTGAGCTTGGGATACAAAATCTGTCAGAATTAGACCTTCTCTTCAAGAAATGTGAAGTCTTATTTAGAGGCAAATACCTAAGGAAATAATTATAATACCATGTGAAATGTGTTATGATAGAGATCAAGTACAAGGTTTTATTAGAAGCAGAGAAACAGAAGCAATTAATTCCAGAAAGGAAAATAGCAGAAAGACTAATATAATCTCTGGCAGTTAAGTGGTCTTAAAGCATAAGTTTATCTGGGAAAGAACACTGGGAAAAGTGGATAGTGAACAGGCTGACAGCAGGAAAGGTGTGTGGTTATTTTGAAGACCCAAGTATTTTGTTTTATGATCTACTATGACTGATATTTAAGTATTTGATAGTACATATCATTTAGTCATTTGATGAATATGTGGTTAATGCTGATCTTTGATGTGATTAATTTGGAAACACCTTTGAGATTTTAAAGTATGCAACCTGAACTTGAAGTGATCTTTTATTTCTCACTAGTGTAATCAGAATATTTCAGATATACTAGTAGTTTGGCTTTCACGTTATGCTTTAGGCTTTAAGTAGCACATTTAAATTTGGAAAGGAAATTGGAAAGATGCTATCACAATGAAATAAACACAAATATTCTACGCATTGTTTAAAATTTATCACATTAATATAATAGTCATATCAGTAAGACAATGACGTGTTATTCTACTAGAATAATTGCTTCAAGGAAGGGCATGATTTTGAACTATGCATACCAAAATATAAACTTAACTTGAAAACACTGTATAGTTTTAATCAAACATTCATCAACTCAGTCTATAAATTTGACTTCAAAAATCCACACAAATCTATTTCTCTGACTTTAGTGTTAAAGCAAATTAGAAAAAGATAAATAACACCAATTTACTCAATAATAAATGATAAAGATTGGTCAATAGAAAGCACATTAATTAAGACTTTATATATGAAGCAACTATAGACAATCCTTGGTTTCCTTATTAGAAAAAAATCAACAAGATGTTCATTTATGAAACAAATTGGATACATTCTATCTGGAACAAGGAACAGTAGAGCATTTCCATTTGAAATGATTTATGAGTATTAGTGTTCTTAGCGTGCATGGCAAAATGATGATCAGTAATACTTTCTTATTTAACCTAAGGGGGACATACCCTTATTTAACATAATAAATTAAACATTCTTCAGATTTTTTTTAAAGATTTATTTATTTATGCATACAAGCTGGGGTACAGGACAGAGGTGTGGGGCGCCAAGAGGGTTCATCAGAGACAGAGTGGGGAGCAGAACAGGCAGACTGACAGAAACACACTGCTGAGGGGAGTAGCGGGCGAGGCAGAAGAGGTCTGCCGTGCCATTTGGGAATCTCCCTGGCCTGGTGTCGAACTCGCATCGCTGCTACCAACAGCTCCACAGCTCAGAGCCTAAACACTACACGACTGGGGAGGCCCAGTTTTCAGAATTTTTAAAGTAGCTGGTATATTATTTTAATTCTGAAATGTATATTGTTTTTGTATGTTGAAAAGATAGATTAAGAACCATTTTTGTAATACAACTCTTCCAAGTCAATGAGAAAGAAAATCTCTGGATTTGATGGATTGAACAGAAAAACAAACAAACAAAAAATACTGATATATGAGCATATGCCTGAATTTTAAAGGTGAAACACAGCACTTAGAAAATAAAACAATAACAATAAAAAGGTACTTCAAGACCATCTTAAATTCTCAAACATTTTATATTACCCCACCTTATATTATTCCATCTTGTGTCTTACCTACACACAAAAATAAATTCAATATGTAAGAAATGATGGCAGCTTAGAGTAGAAAATTTGGGGTAGAGGCTCCACAAGACCAGAAACTGGAGGTGGGGGAGAAATGATTAACATCAACATTAATCCAGGTATAGAAATGAAAAATCCTTAAGCATGGCCTAGAGATGGGGACATGGGGACTGTCAGTCATGACAAAGGACTGTTAGAGAAAGTATCTGAAGTTGGGGACCAAAGGTGGGAATATGGAGATTGAGAGCCATTGCAGAGTCACCAATCCTTACAACTGAACCCAGTCACACCCTAGAAGTGATTCATCGAACAACATATGTAAAACTTTCTCCTGCCTGTGGCTGCACCAACGTCTTCATTTTCTGGGTAAACTCACCCTGTGCTGCTAAAAGGGTAACTCTGCACAAACTTTTCTCAGAGGTAACCCAAGGACCCTGCTCACTGAACCCCAACATCTCATCAGAACTCTATCAAGAAACATGTCTTTTCTGGGCAGTCCTTCCTGGCTTAGAGTTTCAAGTATTGTAGATTACATCTCATAACATAATTATATGAAATTGCAAATGAATTAGGAAAAATTGATCTAAGTTAAATTCTCTCATTCTTTGGAAAAACATTTACTAAACAGTAATTTTGATATTTTGTATTTTATTTTGAAAGAAATGGAAAAATGAATAGACAATATTTAAAGGTAGGGATGGAGTGTAGGTAAATAATACATAAAAATGAAGAACTGGGAGATGTAAAGAGAAGAGTCTCTCAATAGATTTTTTTCAAGGACAAAAAATAAAAAAAGGAAGAAATTCTTCAGTTGAACAGGGAAAGTAAACAGAAATAATTTGCATAAACCTAACAGTCACTCTGTGAGGGCAAACTTCCTGGTGTACTTGGTCACACTCTCCTTACACTTTTCTTTAGCAAACGTCTTCTGGATTAACTTTTCTATGATTTCTGTAAGCAAAACGATATTAAGAATGTAGTCGTTCAACTTACCTTCATTTAGGATGGTTAATCAGAAAGTCACTCTATACTCCTATTATTTTCTTTTCTACCGTTCTCCTCTCTCATTCTATATTTTCTCAGCACTATTTTGTCAGGTTAATGAGGTTTCCTTACCTGAAAGAATAATGTTTATGGTTTATATTATTATAACCCTACAAAGCTATTATCTGGTTTTTTTAGTGGAATATGATAGTCCTAAATACCCTTTATAACCCATCATGAAATTACAGTACATAAATAACAAAATCACATGTATTTTACATATATATATTTCATCAGTGTATATAAAATAATTTATGTATGTAAAATAATTCATGTATAAAATAACAGTAATGTCCGTGAAATAAATATAGCAATATTCACTAATATTTACATTACTTCTCTCTCCTCCATATTATGTATTCTTCTATAGTAAGATGATAAAACTAATTCAGGACACAGCAATCTTCCAGCATTCACTGAACACCCACCAAGCAGCATGACTTCTTGTGGAACGAGTTATAAATGGTGACAGGGTATCTATTTGCTGGTCGCAGTACACTCAATAACTGAAGGAAAGATTTCTGCTATGACCCTTTTCTGTAACTCTTTTCTCTAGCTCATTTGGGTGGTATTTTTGTCTCTTTAGTAGCTACCTTTGCCTTATAACTAGTGTAAAAGAATCATTTTTTTGAACAATACATCTACTTTATAAATGGTTATGCACAGTCAATGATGTTTAAGTTTCATGAACCTTATATTTATGCAAACTAATACAAATCATGGAGAGATAGGACAAAAATAATGAAATTTAAAAATATTCAGTTTCTGAATGCTCAAACTAGCTAAAAACATTGATTATACTATTATCACACTTACCATGCATAGATATTGCTGAAACATAATGACTGATTAAACGTGGAATGACTGGTTGATTTCAACATAGTGGTTTTTTTCACATTGTAGATGGTAGACATTAAAGTTATTTTTCTTTAAATCTAAGAAGGAATAAGAAATAAAGCCATTGTTATAGAATAGTATCTTGTGATTATATTTCTTATCATCTTACTGAAATATGCATCAACTTTAAGTATACCACTTAACTATTTCAATAAAGACAAATTACATAGTGTGAGAAAGTAGAAACACCAGAATTAAAATTGCAGCTTTAGGAATATTATTTTTTTCAAACTCCACATTGTGGTGGTAACTTATAAAGACAATATATGTCAGGTTTTATTTTCTTTATGTGAATGTGTGTGTGGGGGGGGTGAGTGTATGTATACACAAGTGCTTAATGCATTTTGAAACTTAGTGAAGAATAATTGAGGAATTTATCTTCTCAAGAGTTTTTAAACATTTGTTCCTAGAAAAGAAAACATCCTGATATGTAGTTTTCTTCTTTTATTAACAGTGAAGACCATATAAAAGACACTTTGAAGTATACTTTAAATCATACACATTTTCAGAATAACATTCACAAACTTTTAAAAAATGTAAAATGTGTATGTAATGTATCTCCATGGCAGTTCTAATCAATATCTCTCCCTACAATGTCTTGTTCTAACCAGAAATGTTTGCAAAGTAAATGAATTTCACATTCCATAAATAGCTACAGCACCTGACATTCACCACTCAAGTTGAAGATAGTGAGATGATATATTGAAGAGCATCTCCAAATTCATATCAATTTACCAAGTGGCAAGAAATATCAATTTAACTAAAACTCATGAGGAAAAATGTAAGAGTTAGCAAGATAAGTTAAACTATTAGATAATTGAAAAAAATTGCCTTGATAAGTTAGAATTATTTGTATATTTTCCAGTTCCATTTCACTTTATTATTTCCTAATATAAAGGTGGCTGAGCAAATATAAAATTGACACTATTCTACTAATTATCTTTCATATTAAAAATATTTAATGACTATTTTTTCTCTGGTTAGAATGTAAATTTAAAACATATCCTGTCTTTTGTTAATGTTAACACATTTTTCATGACAAGTTGCTCAATAAAAATATATATATTTAAAAAAAATATTTTGATCTTAGAGAATACTTTTTCCTTCTATGTATAAGCCAATATATGGGAAAAAAATCAATTGCTGCCATAAAAACAATTTCTTCTGCACTGCCTGTTTAGATCTATTACAAACTTTAATGAGTAACTGTCTTTATGGACTACATTTCTGGCCAGCTCCATCTGCTTTCATTTTCCAAGCAGCCTGGTGAAGCAAACAGAGATAATCAGGTAATAAAATATTTGACTGAATCACTACCTCTAGGGCACCACCAAAATAAAAGGCATCATGGTGATATTTAACACTAGAGACTAAAATCTAGATTTGTTTATTTTTAGGAGTGAAGTTTCAACATTCTCTAGCAAAACAAGAGAATTACCTAACATTCCGATAAGCAGTGTGTCTCAGACATCATAATATAAGTAGTAAAACAGAACTTCTAAGAACCATTAGCTGAAATTACAAACCAAAAGTCACAGCGCAGGTCCAGGTGACTCTGATCAGTCAAATAACAACCAGAATAGGGCAAATATGATAATCAGTAGATGCAAACCTGTAAGTACTGGCAAAATTAATATTTACCAAATTCAGCAGAGCTTTAACCTACGATAATGGTAACTACTTTAGGAAAAGATTCTGGGCTCATATTTATTTACTTAACCCTGACACTGAGCATTTCTAATGTTAAAAATTATTACATAGAAATAGTTTATTTGGCTTAACATACAAAATCATATTAACATACAAAATCATATTATGGTAGATTGCTTGCAAAAATGGGTCTTTTTTATCTTCTCTGTAGGCCTATCTCTTTGCATTCTGATTCTGCAATTTCTCCAACAAAAGTAAATCTCATAAGGCACTGGTAAAATCCAGGATGGCACTGTGATGTTCTCTAGTCAGTAGAATGTGGTCCAAGAATCTTGCTTACTGCCACTCTCCTCCCTGGAAAACAGCCAAGTCACCACAGGAACATTTCCAGTCTTGTCAGGAAGAAAAAGGACACATGGCCCAGATACTCAGATTGCCTCAGCCAACAGTGAAACACCAGGAGTGTAAGTGAAGCCAGATTAGATAGCTCAGACAACTTGCCAGCTGACCTTAAAAACAGAAGAAAGTCTAAGAAATTCTAAGTGAGATCAGTTACCCCTGGCCTAGATCAGCAGTCCACCCATCGGACTCACAGATTTATGAGTAAGATTAGAAGATGTTGCTTTGAGGCTTGGAAAACTGACACCCATAGATTGGCCTCCTGATTTTGTAAATGAAGTTGTATTAAAACACAGCTACACATTTGTTTATGAATTGTCTACAGTTGTTTTCAGCTGTTTCTACTGTGGAATCAACTAGTTGCAGTAAGATGTTACCACAGACAAAACCTAAAATAGTGACCATCTGGTCATTAATGGAAAATGGCTGCTGATCTCTATCTTAAGCCACTACATTTTGGGGTGATATTCATTCAGGAATAGGTGAATGCATATATTTGCAACATTTTCAAAAATGTTTGTTTTCATTGAACATATTATCATACCATGCTATTTCCAATTTAGAATAGCTTCTATGCCTTCTAATTTTTACATTTGTTAAATAAATATTTAACTATTGAGGATCCAATATAAGTCATCACTGTCATTGGCGCTGACAATACAGCAGTGCACAGTCAGACAAAAATCCTTGCCTTCATACAACTTACATTCTGGGGCCTAGAGACAGAATGAATAAACACCCACATTGTACATGCACGCGCGCGCGCGCACACACACACACACACACAAACCCATACAAACATATACACACATGCATTTATGTAGGAAAAATGATTAAATGTTAATAAATTCCCATGGTGCAAATTAATGTTTCAGATGGTGACAGGTGCAATTGAAGTGGTATAGAGGGGAATGAAGAACACAGAGAGGGTAGCAGATACCTGAGTAAACACTGGAAGAGATAAATTGGTGAGCTCTGCACGTATCAGAAAGACAACAATCACCAAGGGAAAGAAGGCAAATGCAGTGGAGTTAAAAGAGAGAGGTCTAACCACAGGAAAAATTACTAATAAGGCCAAAATGTGTAGGGGGTAGTGTACTCAAAGCTGAGAATAGAGAGGTAATGACTTGGTATGAGGGGTGCTGTGACATTATAGAATTGTGTACACCACTATATTAGGCACTATCAAGATCTTGAAATCCAGTGAGTTGGAGAAGACTTTTTTTGAAGACAGTATCAAAAAATGTTAATAGCTCTATAATGTTTATACTGATTTACACTGAGATGATATATCCAATGTAATAGGGAAAATGAAATGTACTCAAATTCATTTCATTTTTTGACTTTTAAAAATATATGTTACTGCTAGAACATGTAAAATTACATATATGACTGACAATATTTCCATCAAATGCCTTTGGTATAGAGCTTTTCAGTCAACGTCAGGTTTTCACTCTGAAAGAGGTCACCATTGAGAAGTGTCTTAGTGAGGTAGTTGCAACTGCTGGAAGACTAGTTTCAGGTATGTTTCATTAATCTGGGCAGAAAAAGACCATACTGGGGGCTTGGAACAGAATGATGGTATCAAATAGAGATAGTGAGGAGTATTTGTGTTTTGAATATATATTTTTTCTTTTATTTTCCCTAGCACCATCCCTTGTCCCTTTGCCTCCTACTTCCTTCCCTCTTTAGGTAACGTTAGGATAGCTGTTGACGTTCACTGGTTTCTGAAAAGGTTTTACATGACGAATTGTTTTTTAAATGTGCAATATTTGTTTTTACTGTTCTGACTTATTTTGCTGCACTTAATTCTCTCAAATTCCCTTCATTTTCTTGAAAATGGCTGAACTTCAACTCCTTGTGGTGATATAATACTCCATGGTGTTGCGTACATTTTCAAGGTTCAGACAAAAAAACTTTTATCCATCATACATATAATTGTAACCTTATAACTTCATGAAAGTAGAATGAAGGAAATAAGTAAATGGAACACTATAAAAGGGATGGATATTTTAATTATATTAGCTTCTGTGTGAAAAGGAATTTTCATTTCATGTTCCATTGAAAACTTACTTTGAAATATTCCATTAAAACGACATTAAAATGTTAATGAGGAAGGAAAATCAAACATTAAGCTTCAATCTGTATTGAAAAAGGGACATCAGGTATTATCAAGTTTTCCTATAATTTTTATATCCAACAGAAAACATTTAAACTCAATATATAAACAGACTAAATTTTCTGCGGCAAACTGATCAATCTAAGTTGTCATCATTTCGATTTTGAAAAAGACTCTTTAAAGCAATTTACTATAAGTTCATTGACTAATACAAAAAATATTACAAGCCATAATAATAAGCTAGCTGCAGGAAAATTAGTAGAATCACTTCTATCTAGAAAATAATCATATCTGGACTGTGTCCACAAAAATGAAAGAAGCTCATTATGTTCAGACATTCCAACCAACAATAGTTTCCGAACTCAAATTAGAGACATTTAATTTTTTTTAATTCATTCCATAAAACATTTAACCCATTAGCTTATTTTGCTGATATATTCTTCAGAATATATGTGGTTTTACTCCTTTTCTTCTTGGCTATAGGTGAGTAGTGGGAACAGAGTATTTGGATTTGGGAAATAAGATGATGTTTTGACTTCATTGTTCACAGTTTATATTAACTTGGATAAATTCTCTGTTTTCTCAGAAAACAGTTTCTCAAATAAAAGTTAAAAACAATATGCCTATCTCAGGGGGTTGTCATTAAAAATCAAGTTAGAAGGCCATGAAAAAGTGCTTAATAAAAGGCAAACATTAGATTTGGCCTTTTACTCCTTTACTCCTTTATTCCCAAAATGGAATAAAATGGAATCACCATTTTATTATATATAAATTGTTATATTTCCACAATGAATTTCTCTCGTCTTCCAACTTAACCACTTAACTTACAAATAAAAATATATAAAAACATATAAATTCTTAATCATGTGTTTTATATATATAACAGGTCATAAACACTGAGACATTGTCATAGAAAAAAACTTCTATTAACAAGATAATTATTTCTGATTGAAATATATTTGATTTCTGCATAGCATATGTATTCAACTAATAACAAGAAAATAGCACTTTACTTAAAATTTATTTTTAAAGAATATTTGCTCTTTTGAAATACTCATTTCCTCAAAATGACATCCGTGGTGAATCAAAATTCATTAACTATTAAAAATCAAGCCAACCACTGAGTTAATATCGTATATAAACCCTTAACCTACTTGTGGTTACCAATGAAATAAAATACTTTTACCTTCAAACAATGTAAAATAAGTGCACAGATTATAGATCTAATGAGTGAATAGAAGTGCATATATTACTACTCATAGTTCACTTCTATGAGCTATACATTATATATAATATATATAAAATATAATACACACACACACTCTCATCCAATATAAATACCCTTGAAAGTCAACATGGTTAATAAGTAATTTAATGTGTAAAGTGGGGCCTCTATTCTGGGTGTTACGTTACATGTAAAAGAACACCTTGGGTTACTAATATGGGCTTAGGAACATGGAGATGTTCAACAGATTGTTGAAAACTCTCACGGTGCCAGTCTATCTTGGCTCCCATGGCCTTAATAGTGTCATCTGTCAGTAGCTCTCCCTTCTCCTCCACCACTGAGTAAGCAGCTTACAGAACCAAGCCAAAAACTGAGATGCAATATTAGATACCATCTGTGTTGCTAGTCTGATTTCAATCCAAATTGTTCTCAAGCCAATCATGGAACGGAGAGAAGAATTTGATTGTGATTAGGGCGAGGAATGAAAAAGACATGAAGCTAGAAGATCAGCCTCAAGCTTCCAGGCACAAAGAGGTTTTTCTGTCTGTTTTGAAAACCCCATTCTGGAAGAGATTTGAAGGCTAGAATATTATAACTTGCACAGAGATGGACAAAAATACAAACAAATGCCAATGTGTGTGCATGTGCTCTTACACACATGCACAGTGAAGTGATTTTGTCTTTAAATTACCCATTTAGTTGAAAGAAGTGTTCTTTATAAGAAATATTTTTGTTTTCACAAAGTATGTAGCCATTATAAGACACAGGGTAATGAAAAATTGAGTAGATGTCTATGTGTATGTAAAAATTTAATTCAAAGATAGTTTTTTCCCAAGAGACTTTAAGACTGCACGCAAGCAACAATCAGTGTGTAGACGTGAATCCTAGACTAGTTACCTGCTCATTAAGTGAGAACTATCGATGGACCTGCAAAGGACATAAACTAGCCAGTTGCCTTATTCAGAACAGGTTATAAACAAGACAGACATCATCCTTATCTATTTGGTATTTGGGTGGAGTTTAATCATATATTTTTACCTCTTATCTTCATATTTTCTATCTTTTATTTTACTTACCAACATATATTGAGCATTGTTAATGACTAAGTTGGGTGATTGAGAGCAATACTATGGCACAGAACAAGATAAATGTTTATAAATTTAAAATACTTCTACATTTAAACATTTCTTATGTTACACATTTTATCTACAAGAAACAAATAGAAGATAAAAAAACATTCCTTTTGGATACCAAGGAACCACATAATTTCAGACCTCAGAAAATTATTTCCATAGGCATATATTACTAATGAACTATACTGAACACTTTATACTATTATCAATTGTTGGAATCATTTATGTAAGCTCCATAACATATTTAAACATTAATGCATCAAGAAGGCAAACATAGAAATATATTTATGAATTCCCTTCTCCTATGACTGATAACTTTTAAGAATATAGTTATCTTTATCAACAAAATGCATGAAATTTGAGTTAAATATACAATTTTCAGTTTGACACTGAAAGCTCATTTTCATTTAAAAATGATCATGATATTATCAAAGCATATAATATTTATAAAGGTTGTTTAACAGCATTTGACAAAACCTGATCAGAAGCAAGAGCAATATCCAGGAGATATTTGTTCTCACTGTTTGCTTGCCTTTTTTTTTTTTTTTTAATTTCCATAGTGGTATTTTCCAGTTACATGCTATCTTACAGAAAAGTGCATTATGTTTGGGGGCAAAGGCTGATTCTGATATTTATCGTCTAAGTGACACATTTGACTTGCTAGGAAAATATTTTTATAAAAACATAGAATGATAAATATATTGCCATGAGCTAATATCAAGGTTTTCATGTTGAACAATCTACTTTAAATGAAATGATCTGGAACATGTTTGAAACTTTCAGAAAAATCATGTGCAATTCTCTCTGAAAGACAATTGTTCTCTTATTAGTAAAGTCAAAATTATGATTTTATGACTTAATATTGCAATACTGCAAAAATGTATTAAGAGTAAATTTCTGAAGTTTAACCTGAAACACTTGAAATTCCAGAATTCACACATTAATATTTCTATTAGTAGGAAACTCCCTTTTCTATTTGTAGGAAACTGGGTGAGTACTCCCAAATACTCACCACAGTGCCTATCTTTAAACAATGATTGCTTTCATTGCTGCATTTCAACTGATACACATTGTATTTACATTTCCTTTCTTAAAATCTATACATACTAACATGTTAAGAAGGAATTAGACCCAGTCTTGCATATGATTTTCCAGTGTTGCATATAAGAAGTTTGGAAGTTGCCACTTAGCACTAAGAAGTAGAAAATTAAATAGACTGAAAACCCAGCAATTCTTGAATACATAAAGGAGGCCTGGACACAGGGCAAACTACTGCCTCCCAGACTGGAGAGAAACAAGCAAACATGGGGGCAGCTAAACTTTGCACCCCCAGATCCTCAAGCATGTCACTGGCTGGAGGGCTGAGCGCCACCTCCTGGTGCCCAGCACTGCCCAGGTTGGAGGGAATACCATCTGTGCCCTGCCCTGGCCTGAACTTTGCCCTGACATCCTGAGCAAGTGGGCTGCTGGAAAAGGGCTGGAGTGAACACCCATTGAGATGAGCCTTAGACCAGAACTATGCACATGGAATTGCTCTTTGTTATCAGAGCTGCTGTAGAAACCAGATGGCTAGCCTACCACCCCCCACACGGGGGTGGCCCTGACTCAGCAGTAACTGCCATACCCTACAGGCCTCGGGTCCTGCCAGGACTTGGTAAGACCAAATGCAGACCCAAATGCAATAGACCTTGTTGCAGCCTGTAGCTACAACTCCACCTCCCACCATCAGTTGGTAAATATACCTTCTCCGCAAATTTCTGGAGGCTCAGTGTGAGAACTATCTCTAGGAACTCTAGAAGATTCCATAGTGAAAGTGCCCATAAAAGAAAAAAATCCCCTGGGGCTTATATCAATACAATGGGAAAAAAAATCATTTTGAAATATTCCAGAGTACACTACTCATAAGAAGGCACGCCCTCAAGGGAAGCTAGGTACCAGAACTTAACCATCTATAGTGTATTATGATCAGAGCTTAACTAATCTGGAGAAAGGAAATATCCAACCCCAGCCTACTCAAATCATCTCTAACCACCTAAGGGGAGAAAAAAATTGAAAACATTTGTGAAGTTTAACCATCCAGTTGCTTAGACTGACTTAAAGGCTAAGATCTAATGATAGGATGTAGAACACTTTTCTCCCCCAACACCTCACAACCACATTACTAAAGACCTATTTTGAGCAATTTATTGAATCTAACACAGCATATCAGGTAGTCAAAAAGAATTACAAGATAAACCAAAAAAGCAAAAAGAAAAGAAAAGACCCCACAATTTTGAAGAGACACACCAAGCATCAGAACAGACCTGGTTGGGAAGTCACAATAAGCATACTAACATTTTAAAACAATGATAAATATGCTAAAGCAAACATTATTATAAGGACAAATAACCAATGTAAACAAAGACATAAAAATCCTAAGCAGGAACAAAAAAACATGCTCAAGCTAAAAAGTACTGTCACAGAAAGAAGAATAGGTACTTTCAACTTCTTTGGATAAATAACAGTGAGCATCAACGTTTGATTGTAAGGTAGGAATATTTTTTTGTTTTGAAAGTTATTTTTAGGATGTTGTCAATAGACTGGCTTCCAAAGTGGCCACCATAAAAATCCACTTGTAATCCTCATGTAGATTGGTTTCATTTTTCTCCAAAAAAATTTCTAAATGCATACTCTATAGTCAAAGACTAAATTCACCCTGGTAATGATCATATGATCATACTACATTATCTGGTGTCTGAAGGCAAAGTAAGACAGGGGGTAAGAGAGACAGAGGGATGAGTGAGTAGAATGAACTTGACAATATGACAAGTCTATTTACAATATGAATGATGTACTGGAGGAGCATTGAAGTAAACTGCTAGTTGTATCTGAGGGTTTGTTTATAAAGGACCAATAAATGAAGTACACTAGTTGGAGTCTGGTTTTGAAAAGTAATTTTTACAAGTGGAATAAGATAAAATGACATTTAGAATTTATAGCACATTTATTCATTTTGTATGTAAGAAAAACATAAAGAGCTAAAAGGTAAAATAAAAAGAAATAAAGACAATTGCAAAGATTCAACAGAAAGCTGACCTTGTGAAACAAGGACAAGACAATCGCACGTCCAGCAGCATAGGTGATAGATGGGCCAGTGCAGAGATATTCAAAACAAATAATTGCTAAAATCGTTACATAATTGCTAATGTTACAATTAAGTTTCCAAATACATGCAACATAAAGCTAGCACATTTTTATTATTTATACTTTTATAAACTTTGTATTCCACCTGGGAGAATATGCACACTCATTCAAGAGTAAATTCACAGCAGTTCAAATACATTGTCTTGCTTCTGGCATACTTTGTGTCTCTAGCTCCTGTAGTATTTTATATGCCTGTGTTTAAATGATAGATTAGGGATAAACAATGATTGCAAAGTGATTATAAAGACAAAGAAACAAAATCTGTGGTACTTCTTTTTTTTCTGCATCTACTTGAATTTTTTACTTGTGTTTATTTAACATTTAAAGCAATGAGTGGCAGCAATGGATATAATATATATCTGGCTTTGCCCAAGATATTATAGTGATACCTTTAAAATTTAAATTACTTCATTTAAATTCTTGAATTGTCAAAACTGAGAAAAGGGACCTCTCTGGTGGCAGAGGTGTTAAAGTCTCAGCACTATCAAGCTATCACCAGTCACTGTGGCCTGAGTTCAATCCCCAACAAGGGGCTAACCCACATGGCACAGCAGACCTTTCCTGTCTCTCCCCTCAGTTGTGTATTTCAGTAGATCCACCTGTTCTGCTCCCCACTCTGATCTGGTGAATCCTCTCACCAACCCCTCCCTTCCCTGCACCTCTGGCCTACACCCCTGTTCTTGCATGAATAAATAAACAAAATAAATCTTTGAAAAAACTTGAGAAAAGAAAATATCACATTAGTGGCACAACTTGCATTCCATAGGGATTGACAAACCTTTTCTATACAGAGTCAGACAGTAAATATGTTAGAGTTTGTAGACCATATTGTGTCTGTGAGAACTACTCAATTTTGTAGTTGTGTCATGAAACCAGCCATAGATAATACACAATCAAATAGCTGTTTCCAATGAAACGATCTACAAAAGCAAGCGACAAACTAGATTTGACCATCTGGTCACAGTTTGCTGAAACTTGGTCTAAAATATCAGCCGCAGGTGGCAGGCTCTAGATCAAAGAGGCCCAAGATGACCAAAGGAACATGTTGATCATTTCCAATTAATAAAACAGTTGGTGAATGAATGATAACCTAAACTCCTTTTCTCCTAAAAGCAGGAATTTTCTCTGACCCTTCTCTTCTCTGTTTCCCTTGAAAGCAGGAAATAACTCTTTATGTGAAATGTTCCTCCCTGTACAGAGAGGAGAGAAACCCTTATCTTCAGAGTCAGGGACAAAAATCTATAAAAGCAGGCCTCCCTCATGGCGCAGCGGTTGAGCACTGCGCTGTGCAGCTGTCGGCAGTGCAGATGAGGCTTCGATGCCCAGCCGGGAAGAACCCCATATGGTGTGGCAGACCTCTCCTGCCTTGCCCGCTGCTCCCCTCAGCAGTGTATTTCTGATCTGCCTGTTCTGCTCCCCGCTGTGTCTCTGGTGAACCCTCGCGCCACCCCACACCTCTGGCCTGTACCCCAGCTTGTATGTATAAATAAATAAATCTTAAAAAAAAAACTATAAAAGCAAGTTCTCCCCAGTTAGGTAACTAGTTTTCTGTCCAACTCAAAACTTTCCAGACTTTCATCGTCTTGTCTGTTCTTCACACATTTTTTTCCTCTAAAAACTACGTAAAAAGACTGATTTTTGTCATTCACTAGATTTCATATTTTATGGATGTCCTTGTGCACAAATTAGTTTTGCTAATGTTTCTCATGTCAATTTATTATTGGGCCAACCATAGAACCCAAAGAGGTGAGAAGATTTCTTCAAATATCCCCCTATACAAGTATCCACAAATAATCAAACATTTTATAAATCATTAAAGCAGCTTAATTACCAAAAAAAAAAAAGAGAGAGAGAGAGAGAGAGAGAGAGACAAAATTACTAAATACTTCAACATGTTTTCCAGAAAGGAAAGCTATTTCTTTTTTTCAGAATGAAGAAAATAGACTGACTACATTCTTTTAACCATCTATTTCTCAATTTAACTTTTAATCCTAATGCTACAAAAAAAATATCAGGGGATTTACCTATATGTGAAAATACAAAAATGTTTCATTATATATAACCTAGTTTCTTAAATAAAATATTAAGTTGTGCAAAGTCAATCCACTAAAGTATGTCAAGGGCTGAACTTACCTTCTAAATTTATCTACATAAAGGCACTCAATATTTGCACATACAAGAAGTAGATTGAAAAAGAATATAAAATATTTTATAAAAAATTAAAATTTTTTCAATATTATACTATGAAAATTATTAAGCTATCTGTTGGAAAGGCAAGAGAAAAATGGGCAAGAAATGTGAAATGTGACAATAAAAATTGTTCTATCATATTTTTTTCTTCTCATTGGAAAGATCATAGTCCCCATGAAATTTGCATTCTCTTAAAAACTCATTGGATTTCAAGTCCAAAATATTTGCTTTTATCATTATATCTTTTTCTTCTGAAATTGATATTTCTTGTTCATATTTTTTGTATACTCTCTGTATTACTCTCTGAACAACCAAGTAAACTTACCTTTTTTGTGCCTTAATATCACCAGTTCTAAAACTGAAAGATTATAATTACAATGTGGTTGAAATACATTCTTAGATTACCAGCCCATAGATCCTACTATAAAATATTTGATGCAGTGGTCAAAAATCTAAATTTCTTTCTTTGTCTTTTAGTAGTTACAGTGATCCCTAGATAAAAGCGAAGAAATACTTCACATGTGAAAGTCACTATAGAAGGAGTAATACGCAAGTTCAGGGGATAATTTTGAAAACATGGATATATTTACTTCTTTGCTCAGAGAAAACTGAAAACAATACATAAGAAATGAGTTGGTTTTGTTTGTTTCCTTGTTCTTATTATTCTAGTTAATCCAGGTACAATAAGGTTTATCAGTTATAATGAAAACAGATGATAGGTAACTAGAGAGATAAATGAATAGAGATAGGATACAGAGAGATTAGATAGGTGATAGATAGATAGATAGATAAATTTAATCCAAACACTAATTTACCTTATTTGGGAACAGCTACTGAATTTGTATTTGAAGTGATTATTTCAGTTTTACTAAACAACTTAATGTATTTGACATGTGTAATAATTATTAATTTTATTAAATAACATACGCTAATCTGTCTCATTTTTTCTTTATTCTTGAAAGAAGTTTATATATTTAGGATGAGCACACTTGTAATGAAGAATGACTTTAATGTGGAATATCAGAAATGAATTATGTTTTATTTTAGGCATCATAAAATAGAGCAGGTTGTTCTTGTCCAGGTAGTTTAATCTTTACCACTTTATCACTGAGGTTCTAAGAAAAGACTAGGAAAAAAATCTAACACCTCCTACTATTTACTTCACTTACAAATAGCATAGAGGAAGAATAAAAGAATATTAATGAATAGAAAGCATATTCAATCATTTCTCATCTCACACCAAATAAAGTTTACTATTCTGATTTCACATCACAGACTTATAGGATTATATCATTTCAATGGTCTTCTTGATTGAGAATAAATGCTTCATTAAATTTAAATATAACAACCTAATAACAATACTAAAACTAGAGAGAATAATGACTAACATTAAAAAGAGCATACATACATCACTCTTTGGAATATATTCAACTTCTAGATAAAATGCAAAGTTCAATATACACAATTGCATAATAATTGCAAATAACTATAGTATGCCATAAGGGTATAATAAAATAAAACTTAATTGGAAATCAACTTTCAGTGTTAGGAGATTTTGTTGATTGTTTTTGAAATGGATATTATAGAAAATAAAGCAAATAATTTGAATCCCTAGGTCGCTGGCTATGATAACCAGATGAATAATGATTAACTATAAGGAGATTAGCCATAATGGAAGAGGAACTGGGTGTGCTTTTTGAGGGAAGTACAGATAGAATTCATTTTTTTTCACACACGGATTTTGGGGTGACTTGGAAGTCTACAACTAGAGATGCCAAAAGAGAAGCTGGATATATGATTCTGGAGTTCAAACATGTCTGAACTGGAAATAATGCCCCAAAACACATTCTCAGGTCTCAGGCAAAATTTAACAATGGCAACTGACCATCTTTTCCTCTATAAATCAAAATCACTAACAATTTTGTCGCAGCTTAGATGGGCCCATATTGTTTTGACAAAGTCATTTTATGGGTTGAGAGCCTTCAAGGAAGTGTTCCTATAAAAGTCAGGATGCGATATTTCTGCTTGCAAATAATTTAAGTATAATTTCAGGTGAGAAGGTTTCTCCACCGTGCCTGCATGCACTAGCCTTTCTCATTAGATCCTGGCACCGAGATATCCTTCTGATAGTGAAGTGTCCTTGCCCAGTCAAGGGTTAATGTTTGATACAAAGAATATTTAATCCCTTCCCCTATTTTCCTTCCTTGCCTGGAAAAATCAGCATATAGTTCCTTAGATTATTTGCTTCAGAGATTAGCATAAAGATGTTTCTTTTATTAAGGTCTTAGTTTCAGACAATAGGTATTAAGACAGCAGCCTCGACCCTAGGCCTAGGGCAAATGATGAAGATTATATTCTGAACCTTACTTGAATTTAGATTATGTCCATTACTTTACTGGAATTTACATCAGACAACAGACATTTTTCAAGAAGTTCCTTGATTCTCCTCAAAGTATGCAATTGATTATGCATCTGAATATCTGTAATCACCCTGCCATTGTCTGTAGTTAATTTTTCTTTAAAGTTATGTTTTAAAAACCCTGCTTTCAGAAAATAAAGTGGAACGGCCTGATCACACTCTCTGGTGTGTGCTGTCTCTCACTGCCCCCCTCTCCCCCCCCCCGCCCCCCGCAACCCGCCAACGCCTTCTCCACCCTCCCGGGGACCTAACATTGGTCGGAGCCGGCCTCCGACATAATTTAGTGAATTCAATGCCTAATCCAAAATATGGCTTTACTAAAATCCATTATTCATTCATTATTCCCTATTTTGGTATAAATAGAATTTTTTAACATCCAATTCTATAAGCCAGAGACTTAAGGGACTCTTTACTAGAACCCTCTCTGATATTTAGGGGTTTCAAGAAACATACACATTCTCTGTCCTTGAGAGACTGTCTATCGATTTTACCATCTAAATGTTCCCCAAATCTGTTGGTTTTCTTCTTGTAAACTTATTTCCCTAATATGAGTTTCCTCAGTGGGCTTGTAGTTTCTCTTTCTGCTTGCATTGTATTTTACTGAATTCAGTTTAATGTTTTTAAAATATGAATCTTACATGTAGCTGTTCTCTTTAAAATTGTGCAATAATGGCTCCTGTGACATAAGAATAAAAAACTAGTCCTTAAATTAGACTGTAATGGACATTATATATCTTTTCCAATGCCCTAATTTTATCTTGTTTCATTCCTCTTTTCTTTCATTTCACCCACAATGACCAATTTTTCATTCAAAAATTTCATTCTATTTTCATATAAATCACTGAGTGATTTATAGGACAAACACACACACACAGAGTTCATCCCCATATATGGCTCTAAAATCCTTTAAGTTTATGAAGTTTTAGGGGCAATGAAGATGTTTTTTGTTATGTTAAGGAGTTACTTTTGGAATGTTCTTAGAAATGGCACCTACCATTGCCAGGAAAATAAACCATGTAATTACAGGGTCAAAAATTTCAGTCCCACACCTGCCCATGTTCAGAGAGAGGGTCTAATCGTTTTTTCAACCTCATGATCAATGATTTAATCCATCATGATTATGTAATAAAGCCTTCATAAAACCCCAAAAGGACAGGGTTTGGAAAACTTCACTGTTGGTGAATATGTAGAGATTTGGAAAAAAAGGTTGTTCTCTCTGGAATCTCCTTGCCTTTTCCTCATATCTTCCCCTATGTATTTCTTTTATCTTACTCTTCCTGAGTTATATTCATTTTAATAAATTCATAATCTGGTAAGTAAAATGTTTTTCTGAGTTCCATGAGCCACTCCAGCAGATTAATAAAAGAGAGTAGGTATTGTGGGCACCTCTGACTGATAGTCAGCTGGTTAGAAGGATAGGTAATAATCTGGATTTGCAATTAGAATCCTGAATTACCCCTTACCCTTTGAAGAGGGTTATTGGAACCTCCAATCTGTAGCCAGTCAGAAACACAGGTGACAACCTGGTTTTGCTACTGGTGTTTAAAAGATGGGGAGGAATTTTGTAGCATTGGACCCTTAAACTGTTAAATCAGATGCTATATCTGTGGAGACTGTGTAAATCTAGGATACCCAGCTGGTATCTCAGACACTTGCTTCAACATGAGAATAGGAAAAAAGATCCTTCTATACATATTGGAATTTGGCATCAAAATATCAAAATATCCCTTTATTAGGGTTCTATCAATGTAAAGAATTAACACTGAATTGGGCTAAATTTAACTGAAAAAAGGAAATTATCAGGAATTATATAAGAGAGTTCAGAGTTATATAAGAGAGTTCAAAAACTGACAGAAGACCAGGGAAACAGGCAAAGAAAAAATAAAAAAAAGGAGGAAAAAAGTTTTTTCTGAAATCCAGAGAGCACAGTCCATTCAATATCATCATGCCAAATGTCAATCCAAGAATGAATGATCTCCGATTTCATTTTCATTTTTTAAAAATGATCAAGAACACATGACTGGCCTAACTTGATTACACAAACACAAGGCAAGGGACAGCCAGGAAAATCTGATCAACCACAGTAATAACATATTACAGTGGAAAAGAGATTATTCGTCAAAGGTAAACACAAGTGGTATCACAAAAGCATCTGCATTTATGATAGATGGGCAGAATTTTAAAAGCTCTATATATAGTTTTAGAACTGTTATTTTGCTGCCACCACTACCTGCAATACTCTTTCTTTCTTTTACTAAGTCAATCTGTGCTTCTGCTTCTGATTTTAGCTCAAATATATGCCCCCCAAGAAACCCTTCACATATCAGGTCTAGCATTTGTACATTCACTAGGTGGAGTATATTCTCCCAAAATAACAATGATCAGAGAGTATTTAGCAATTTGCATACATGATTATTTTATGACAGTTAATGAATACATACCCTTTCCTCAAATATTATCCTCAGTACTAAACACAGCGCCTCTCACAAAGTGGACATTCAACATACAATAGCTGAACAAATGGGTATAGTGTTGCTGTTTAATATCATAAGAATAAGAAAAGTAAGTTACAGTTCTTATTGATCTTAAAGATTAATGCAGTGGTGAAAGAACAGAAGACAAATAGATCAGTGAGAAAGAATAGAAAGCCCAGAAATAATCGACTGATAATTGACAAAAGAGCAAAGAAATACAATGGACAAAAGATAGTCTTTTCAGCAATGGTAGTGGAACAGTAGGCATCCTTATGCTAAAAGATGAATCTACACTCACATCATATACTTTTCACAAAATTTAAAATTCTAAATGCATCACTGACAAACTATAAAGCTTCTAGAAGGTAAAACAGCAGAAAGCCTAAATGAACCTGGTTGGTGACGACTGTTTAGATATAACAACAAAGTCACCATCCAAGTAAGAATTGATAGGTTGGACTTCATTAAAATGAAAAGGTTTTGGGGCCTCTCTGGTGGGGTGCAAGGGGTTAAGTCTCAGCACTTATGAAGCTATCAGCAGCTACTGCAGCACAAGCTCAATCCCTGGTCAGGGAACTTCTCATATGGCACAGCAGACCTCTCCTGTCTTTCCCACTGCTCCTCTCTGTAGTGTATTTCAGTAGATCTGCCTATTCCGTTCCCACTTTCTCTGGTGAATCCTCTCACCACTCCCCATACCTCTGGCCTACACCCCAGTTCTTGTATGTGTAAATAAATCTTAAAAAAATAAAATGAAAATTTTCTGCCCTGCAAAAGATGATATCAAAAGAATAATACAGGCTGAAATGTTTTATCAGATACATGAGCTCTAGTACGATAACTTGCAGGAAGTTGCATATAATCACAACATAAATTCATATGGGGAGGATCCATGTTATAACAATATAAGCATACAGATCAATTGGCAAAAAAAAGAAAAAAGGGTGGAAGGAGGTAAGAAATGTCTTGGCAAAGTTTGGGAGACTGGCACCCAGAGTGAGCTGGTCCAGCCTGGAGAGCTCCTGGAACCCATTCTTCTATAGGGAAAAGAAGCTGCTTCCCAGGACAAGAGTCCCCAGTCGTGCACAAGGTTTCGAGGCTATGGGCATGAAGTTTATAAGCCTCACACTTGGTATCTATAATAATAACACTTTTCAGAGACATAATATCAAGACTATCAATTTGCATCTATATGGGGCCTCTCAGCACATCCATGTCTTTATCTGTCTTGCCATTCATAGGTCTGCTTATCACTGCCTTAATAAGCAAGTGTAAATAATTTTTAATTGATAACTTTAGGTTGTTCTATCTTAATTACACCCACCTTTCTATCACACAGGATCATTATAATATCAATACTTGCAAACACAGAAGACCGGGAGAAAATATTTGCAAAATATGTATCTGATAAAAGACTGCTTTCCAAAAGAACTTCTAAATTCAACAACAACGCAAACAGTCCCATTAAAAATGAACCAATGATCTTAAAGACACACTTCACCAAAAAGATAACGGATGCCAAATAAGCATTTGAAAACATGCTCCACAATGAGATATTTTTCAGCACTAAAAAGACATGAGCTATCAGGTCATAAAAAGATATGGGGAACTTAAGTGCATATTACTAAGTGAAAAAAGCAATTATGAAAAGGTTACACACTATAAGATTCCAAATGTACAACACTCTGGGTAAAATAAAAACACAGAGAAAGTAAAAAAAAAAACATCAGAGGTTGTCGGGTATTAGGGAGGAGAGGAGGAAGGATTTTTAGGGCAGTAAAAATATTTAGTAAAATGCTATATGGGTGGATACATGTCATTATACATTTCTTCAAATTCCTAGAAGGTACAGTGTCAAGATTAAATTCTAACATAATCTATGGACATTAAATTATAATGAAGTGGGGCTTCCCTGGTGGCGCAACAGGTTAAACGCAGCACTGTGGAGCTGTTGGCCGCTGCCAGGGAGGTGAGTTCGATGCCCAGCCAGGGACATTCCCACATGGCACAGCAGACCTCTCCTGCCTCACCCGCTGCTCCCCTCAGCAGTGTATTTCCATCGATCTGCCTGTTCTGCTCCCCAATCTGCCTCTGGTGAACCATCTCACCGCCCCACGCCTCTGGCCTGCACCCCAGCTTGTATGCATAAATAAATACAAATTTAAAAAAATTATAATGAGGTACCCGTATAGGCTCATCCATTGTAGCAAAGGTACCACCACTCTGGTGGAGGATGTGGTGGTGAGGATATGGCTGCAAGGGGCAGGGAGTATATGAGAAAACTCTGTGGCTTCCTCTCAAGATTACTGTGAACCTAAAACTCCTCTAATCAAACATAGTCTTAAAAAAATAAACATACTACAGGAACATTGCAGGGATGATCAGTAGAAAATCAAAAGAATGCTGAGGCTAACAGGACAGCAGGATTCTGGTGAATGCCAGAAGCCACAGGAAGAGTGTTTCAAGGACTTATCAGAAAACGACACAGCAAAGTAACTAGAATTGATAAAAAGCCACTGGAGTTTTCAGAAAGAGCGCTATGAATGATTTTGGGAGTAAGTTTCAGAGAATTAATGGAGAAGGTGAGAACCTCAAATACCAAATTGTTCATAGCTTAGCTTGGAAACATTCATGGCATAAACAGCATTAGGTAGATAGCAATAAGAGTTCCAAGGACTTCTGTCTGTGTTTTACAGTTATGTCATGCTGCTGCAATAGCTGAGGAGAAGCGAAGCTGAATAAGTGTGACTATGCATGTAAAAGTTAAAATTGAAGGAAAATTTGAACACATGGGTGGGGAAAGAGTGAGTTGACTGAGAGAAGGTAGTGGGAAAATCTGAATCATTACTTGTAGATAGGAAGGGGATTTGCCCATTTTAAGGAAGAGGCATAAGAAAAGGTTGTGGCTGCAAATAATACTACAGGGTTAGAATTAGGAATGTGAGAGAGGTTTGGCTTATTTGGCTTAGGAAGAGAAGAGCATCTGGCTTTTTATGTGATCCAGGCACAAAAGCATGAGGAACTGAGAAGGTCTCATTAGCAATAGAAAGGAATATATTGGGAGAAATAGCCTGGAAAGTGAAATGGCAGGCAGTACTGACTCCTGGCTTCCTAATTGTTGAAGAATTGTCTTATCTTCCCATTCTTTTAAGAAAAGAACAAAAAAATAAAAACCCAGAGCTGATACAAGGCCTTGGGAGGAATTTGTGTGTGTGATGGGCACTACAGTTTAAACTTCTTGAATTTGACATTAAGACAGGACTAGTTTGCAGGTTGTTTGTTTGTTTGTTTGTTTTAAAGACTGTTCTAATCATGCTCTGAGAAAATGGACTGTAACTGAAGCATAAAAACTGGGGAATGAACAAAGAAAATAAAGCAAGAGAAATGAAACTAAAACACATGAAAGAACACGTCTATCTTTCTCCCCACCAATAAGCCCAATTAGTAACATAATGAATTCCTTGGTTGCTAACGGCAAATGAACATTTTTACTTTTTTCCAAAATATAATAAAAAATAGTTATGCCCTATTTAAAATCATCAGATATTGCATATAAATATTTTATGATATTCATTTGCCTAGAGTCTTACCACAAACTGAATGTTTAATAAAATTCATTGAGACGAACTTCAAAATGATGCAGAATGAATATGCATGTGATGTCAATTTTTTTCCTGATTATTTTATACAGAAAGATACTTGTTGAAGAGTACCATAGTTTTTTTCACTAAAAAATTTGTTGGGATAATTTTAAATTCACACATAGTTGCAAGAACCAGCACTGAGAAATGCCTACTATACTTTGCCTGATTTCCACTCAGTGGTAAGATAACATGTTGCAATATTATAGTGTAATGTCACAACAAAGATATTGCTATTGATAGAATACTCTGATCTTAGATTCCCTCCATTTTCTTGTAGGCACTGAACATGTGTTTGCATTCTATCAATTTTATCATGTGTAGGTGTATCTATCCTCCGTTACAGTCAACATACTGAAATATTTCTACTCTAGATACGTAAGGTATTTTTAAAGTTGTTACATAGAATTTAATATTCTCCTATCTAGGAACATAGATAAGAATATATATTTCTACTGATTTCATTAAACAATCAACTCAAAAATAGGTGAGTTAAAGTTTTGTGAATTTAAACTGTAGGGACATCTGAAGCAGCATCACACCTGACATCTTCATTTTTTTTGTGCAATGAAATTTAACCATTAATTAGTGTCATGCAAATCAGGAATGAAAAAAACAGCTTCTAAGATGATCCAATAAGTCAGAGGTTAGAATAAAATTAATAGGTCATGACACTAATCCAATAGACATTGTACATGAATACATTTCTGATTACAAAAATTTCCAAAGGTTCCTTTACTTTAGAAACAAACGAAAACTTATATATAAGGTATTGCCTTCATTTTTATGTAGAAAAACTAAGCTTTGTCCTTAGAAAACATTTATGTAAAGTACAAACTTAAAGTAAAAATTTTAAAGTTACTCAGTTTTAAAATGTTTCCTTTATAAATATGTGAACAGCTATATCACATTTAAATAGATAAATACATAGTTTACTATTGAAAAATATATTTATAGGAAGTGCGTGTTTAAAGTATAATTATTCATGTAACAGACTTTAGAATATATACTATATAAATTGTGAGTGTGTGTGTGTGTGTAGTTTTATTTTGTACTTCCTTTTTAGAGGCACTTTCTTTAAATGACAATTACTGTTAGCATTTGCAGTATTTTCTTTGGTTTTATTATAGAAAAACATTCCAGGAAAGAAGGTATTGTGAAGAAAGAGAAGAAAAGCAGTACATTTAACATGGTCTCTTCCACAAGAAAATTTTTCAGTAACAGCAGTTGGACTTGCATTTTGTAAATCAACTTCCTTACTTCCCTTTTCTAGGTCCAGGGCATAGAATTTAGCATAACTCATCTTCAAGAATATTGGTTTGGGAAATATGTTCCTCCCTGAGGCTGCCATACCCCGTGGAAGTTGAAATGTCACTTCTGGCTAGATTAATATTGGCTCCATTTCACAGTCTTCGATGGAGAACTCAGTGTCTCGACTTAGGGCAACTATTTCTGTGGGATGTGTTAAGGTATGTTCATGTTCCTATTTAGAGTCAGGCATCTTTGGAAACTACCTAGAGGCTTGTACTTGAAAATCCAAATCATGAAACAAATAAATAAATGAGTGAATGCATAAAGATGAGGAAAAACTGAAAATGTTAATTGTGTGGCTAAACAGTAGACTGAAGACACTGAAACAAATGAATTTGATAAGTAAATGTGATTTTTGTAGGCTAAAGTCCTAGCTTTCTAGAAATTTGCAGAAAAGTATTTATGGATAAAGCCACATTATTTTTACAACTTACTCTCAAAGGGTTCAAAAAAATCCAGCAATATATGTGTGCTTCTGAAGAGTAAAATAATAACATAAACTGGGATATGTTCATCATTAAGAGCAATTTTCATATAATCCCTAACAAACAATTTTCTACTCTTTATGTGCTATTAAAACATATCTTATTTATACATAATTTTATCCTTCTCACATCCCTCCAAAGACAGTGGTTGTAAGAATATCTAAGCTCATCTACATTCCTGGCTGTGAACATTTAGTGTGAATTTTCTTATTCAGTTTTCACGTAAGCCATGTTGATTTAAGTACCTTGAAGAAAGTGAAGTTAAAGAGGGTTAAGGAACTGGTCCAATTTCATAAAGATAATAAATAGTAGAAATAGAATTTGAACCAGGGATTTTAATTCCAGAACTTTTGCTTTTCACAGCTTTTCTTCAATCCTAACTTCTGTATAAACAAACGCATTTTATGGCAAGCTTAAGGTCATTTAATATTACTATTAAATTCAGAAATGATTTAGGTATTAGACATATTCAATGTGAGATCTACAACACTGCATACATTACCTAAGATCTGATTACAAACTTAAATTTTAAATGATTTCATCTCAAATCTTGAAAAAATATTGTTCATATTTATTTAAAAAAACATTTTTGGCCTAGGAGAAAGTATCATATTTCAACATGTAGCAATTTTCATAACTAAGCATAATTTTAAGACCGCGTGAAGAATTTTTATCAATTAATACATTTAGGATGCAATTTAATAAATATTGATGTAGATGTCACTTACAATTCTTCTGATATTTTAAATACATGCATACTCCAATTGGATAAAAATGTCCCTCTGTATAGAATATCATTACCTATTCCTGAATCTAATCATGTGTCTTTCCTAACATTTCCTACCGAAGATAATATGCACTTTCTTTTCCTCTAGCTTTCAATGTTTTATTCAAGATGACTGAGTTAGACTCAATTTTCCCATCTCTTAACTCTGCCCCTGGAGAACCTGTCTATTTCCACTGAAGTTCTCTTTGTGTCACCATATTATAGAGAGTTCAATGAATCACATAAAAATCCTACTAGTTTTCATTTGTTGCATGCCTACTAGTTTTGGAGCTCAGTTAAAACTTGAAACTCACTCTTAAAATGCCACAGTGCATTTAATTAACATTGCCTTGCTGGTGCAGAGGGTTTTTTTTTGTTTTTTTTTTGTTTTTTTTTGTACTAGAATTAATCATGGTTTTATTGTTTATAAAAAGTTCATTATGAAAGGGTGTTTAATGGTTATCTGCTAGCATTTTTAAATGGCATAGTGGTAATCAGCCCTCAAAGGACTGTGTCTACCTAAGGTTAGCTGAAAAACACAGCAGCCTAATTAGCATCCCAAATCACCACCCAGCCATCTGTTATCTCTAGGCAAAGCAGAAGAAAATGTAAATGTCTAGGAAATAAGAACTTTGTATGAGAAAGAAGTCCAGATTTTTACATTTTTTCTTCCATAACATTTGCAGTGTTACTGATGCTCCTGATGATGAAAAGTTGTTTTTTTTTTTCTTCTGATCCTCTTTATTATTGAAAGTGAACATGAGAAGAGGTGTCAGAGATAGCAGAGCCATGGAATTATAGAATCACGACATGCACATATCACTTCAGTTTGCTTTAAACATCAAAAATAGAATGCAAAATAGGGAGTGGACAAACAAAATCTCACTTCCTAGAGCTATCTAGCTTCCCCTCATGCTGATACAAACTTGTTAGAAATGACAAATTTTTAAGTAGGTGACATAGATTGTGACTAGATTTGAAGATTACATGGCTTGAATCTTTTTTATATATATATATATATTTATTGTTATTTATGTCTTTTACATTTTGTATTCCCCTTGGGTAGCCCACCACCAATTCACCCGTGATCCATCTCCATGGTCCCTTGTGTTCTTTTCTAGTCCATTTTGTGCCCTTTTCCTTTCCTCCCTCCGCCTCCCTCCTCCCTCCCCCCCCCCCACTGATTGTCTCTCCCACCCGGCCTCCCTATAGTCCTGTTATAAGTGAAACCATTCGATATTTTTCTCTTTCTTTCTGGCTTATTTCACTGAGTATGATCCCATCTAATTCCATCCATGTCGCTGCAAATTGCATGTGTTTATCTTCTTTGAATGCTGAATAGTATTCCATTGTGTATATGTACCACATCTTCTTGATCCAATCATCTATTTTTGGACATCTGGGTTGCTTCCATACCTTTGCTATTGTGAACAGTGCCGCAATGAACATATGGGTGCATGTATCCTTTCGGATTAGTGCTTTTGTATCCTTTGGGTAAATTCCCAAAAGTGGGATTGCTGGGTCGTATGGCAGCTCCATGTTTAGCAGTCTGAGGAATCGCCATACAGCTTTCCATAGTGGTTGGACCAGTTCACATTCCCACCAGCAGTGTAGAAGAGTTCCTTTTTCTCCACATCCTTTCCAGCATTTGTTGTTGCCTGTATTTTTAATGTGTACCATCCTCACAGGTGTGAGGTGGTATCTCATAGTGGTTTTGATTTAAATATGTTTATGATTTCACACATAATTCAGTTTATATCAAAACAACCTTTGTTTTGATACAAAAAAAAAGTGACTTGGTATAATATTCTGGCCTTTTGAAAAAATAGTTCTTTTTTTTTTTGAAGCATAGTATTACTTTCCTTTGTTCTATAAGGTTATCCTGATATCAAAAACAAATCTAAACCCTTATTCTTTTACTATGGGTATGCTAATGAAGTTCTGAAAATGTAAGTAAGGGGCAATATCCAAAATATTTAGTAATGACAAAAAGACACAATTTAAAGACACAATTTAAACCACTCTCACCATTTCTATGTCCCTGTCCTACTGATACAGCTACTCTGAGCACCAAAACATTTTAAAAACATTCTGTCAATGCATCTCAAGAAGCACTATCATTTTATCTGGAAAAATGGTTAATTTCAATTCCAATATTTTCAGGTACACCACAAACATAAACCAATCAATCAGTCTTCTAAGAAGTTATATTCAAATATCTCCTGGAAATCATACTATATAATTGTTGCTATGTAACTTGGAAAGATCTTATTCTTATGGATTGTATAGTAATAATACTCGATAATAGATTAAAGTGAAAGAACCAAATGTCATCTTTTTACTCCAAGTTTTAATACTGAACTGACAAAATATTTTATTTTTTTATATTGCTCATGTTTTATTGTTCTAGGATAGTATTCTGCAATAGACACAATGTAGTAACACCGAAATAGACTCTATCTTTTTGGTTCACTATTCAACAAACTATTATTGAGTACCTATTCTATATTAAGCAACATCTTCTGGACCAGGAGTATGTAATTAGTAGACGATCATAGTCCCATAGTGTTGCATATAGTGTGAGAGAAATATCAGTCATATCATGACAAATGGAAGGAACAACATGAAACAGAACAAAGAAATCTATGTATATATATAAAGAGAATCTGCCCTAGCCTAAGGTATAGTTTTAGTAAGATACCTCTGAAAGGAATGTTTAAGTGAAGTATAGAAGGATCTGATGGAACAAAGAAAGGAGAAAAGATACCTAAGAATATAAACCTCTACGCATCTCGGTGTTATAAGAAATCATGACACATTTAAGGCACTAAGAGCAGACCAGGGGAAGGCAAAGTCAGTTATACAACAGGTAGCCTAAGGGCAGTTCAGGCAGGACTTTGGTCTCTGTCCTAAAATACTGGTAGGCAACTAAATGGCTAAACGGCCAGGAAGTTACCTAATCAGATTCATGCTTTGTCTGTGGCAGTACAGAGGGGAGGATTCTCAGTGACAGTGATAAACATGCTTAAGGGCTGCTGTGCTAGCCTGTAAGGAGATTATAACTGGAGTGAGTTGAGAGCAGTGGATAATGAACTGAGTGGATGGGGTTGAGACGTTTCCAGTACTTAGTAAATTGCCACCTGCTTTGTAATTCTCTTGATTACATAAGCTTGCAGAGACTTTATTTATTTGTAAAATCACAAATACCTATCATTCACTTAAATATGAAGGATGGATAGGACTGATCAGTGAAATGTGACTGATGACCTCACAGGTTTATCTCGTTTCCTCCAAAGCCATTACTGTCCCTTTTCAATGTGTCTAATTTTGTATATTTCACATGGCATTGCTCGTCCTTTCCTATCCTGTGGAAACTAGGCTTAGGTATGTGAACTGTATTGACTGATGACAAGCCTGGAGAAGGGGGTTATATAAATCTTTATGAGAGTAAGAATTAAGGAAGAAAGAGGTGAGGAGTTTCAGATGAATTCCAAACCCTAGCAAGTTAAACTCCTTTTGATCTTCTTTTTCTTTTTATTGAAGAAAATATTTTTTTCTCTAAAGGCAGTCTAACAGTTTTCTCAGCAATTCAGGGACTGAGTACATTGCACAATCGGAAAAGAACATTTCCACTCAATTTGATATGCCCCTCTTAGAGCAGAGCAGTCGTCACCTGTCTACTTAAATCAAATTACAATCCTTTAAATGGATCACTTAATGCCCTTAACATTCATTAAGATCCATTTGATTTTAAAGCTGGAGAAGAATCTCTTGCAATTCCATGCTTTGCCCTCCAGGTCCACAGGGGCAGCAACAACTTCCCTCCGGGCTCTTCAGGGAGGCCCTGCCTATCTTTCCAATTCCTTCCAAGGTCCTCACCCTCTCAAAATGAGACTGAAGCAACCTTGCCCACTGGCCCTATGATGGGACTGGCAGTCCTGATGAGATCTAAATCTCCTTCCAGGTCATTCTTTTTGCTTGAAGGGTAATGTGTGTTATCAAACTCCTTTCTGTTCTATTTTTTGGATTTCCTTTACTCCCCAATAGCAGTGTTTCTGCCTGAATAATGGTAAAATGCCATCTCTATTCCTATTCTCTATTCTTTCCTACTAACACAGCTGATTCAGTTTCCAGGTCACACTCAGCCTAATCTTATCAAAGGGTTGTTCAGTTACAACCTTAGTATTTTCTTCAGAACAAGTGTTTGTTGGGGTATCATTAATAAGGTTAAGGTTAAAAATTAAGCCCCAATATTATATCATTACAGTTTTCTTTTCTTTTTTTGCAATAGGCTAAGAAATTTCCAAATTCAAATTCTGATTCCTTTTGCCTAACCATTCCTGCAATCTCTCTCTCTCCTATCATGTTTAACTAATAAGGCACAGGGAGAAACCAAGTTGTTCCTTCAGCACATTGCTTTAGCTACCACTTCCTTTATCTTTCGTGATAAAGGACTTAAGTAGAATGGATCAGAAACATGATTTGGGTAGTAGACCATCATCTTTTCAAACTATCTGTTGTTACAAAAAAGAAATGAGAACATTAAGTAAATTACCTCTACCATTAAATAAATTACAAATGGAATAATGAATTTAAGTATTATACCAAACAATGAAAGAAATAAAATGAATGTTTTAAGTTTGGTGGAGAAATACCCCTCTGAACTTAAGTCAATTGAAGAAATATCACTGGATATATCAAGATAAAATTGGTTAGGAAAAAAATGAAATAATATCTATTCATGATACCTGTAGATATTGGACACTGTTATGTACCAAGACATCTTCTCGTAGATACTATAGAAATAATGATGAAAGTAACAGCCCTGGTGTCACTGTATAAACTAAGGGTTACAGGCTTGGAAACAGTCATGGCTGATATTGTTGATGGAGGAGATAGGACCCACACAGGAGGTGGGGGTAGAAGGGATCCACATAATCAGGTCAAGTGGGTATAAGAGGCTATCTATCGGGTGTGTAAGGAGTGTCAAGACACTCTCTGGCCCCTTTCCAATCCTGATTAACAACATATAAGCCACTCCTGGAAGGTGTGAGCCCCTCCCTAAGAGAAAACTATGTAAGTGCGATCTCTGCACTGGCTTAGGGCAGCATCACTCCTTCTGCCCACCTGTGACTATGCAGATGTTTCTTTCCACCAACTCTCTATCCTTCATCAAAGCAGCAGCCTTCCTGCCTGCCCATGACCTGTACCACACCAGGGCTTCTATTCATTGACCTCCCTCAGCAAGGCAGCTCTCCTCAAGGCTGCCCGCCTGCAACCAGGCAGGCCCCTCTCGGCAAGCATGTCCCTTTTGGGGAAGCTGTTCCTGCCCAGTTGTGCTCATGCGAGTACTCTCTCTTCTTCTGTCTCTTTTTTAATAAATTTGTCCTTCAAATATATTCGACGTCTCTATGACTTGGAGAAACTCGCTATATGCCACTGAAAGGGGAACTCTGGTGAAACCTCACTCTGGTTCACCAGAGTGAACCAAAGAATCCCACTCTCCATCAACTTGACAAATTTACATCATCTGGTTCCCAACGTGGGGCTTTTCATGGCATCGGTATCACCACTAAAAGTCGACATCATTATGGGATGAGAGAAAGAATGAGAGATCTACCTATACGTGTATTGTTAGCATTTCAGGAGGCCATTAAAAAGCAAAGCATATTTATTTGGTGTCAAGTAACTGTAATTTGGAGTACACTGATTCGGGTAGAAACCTAAAATATTGCACTAATGAGGGACAAATAGAGGGATTTTTATGGGGAAAAAAGAGGAGGATGAGGAAAGTAGTTAAAGAAAACAGTGTTAACAAGCACAAAGTATTGCTGGCTATCCATATCTGGTTACTGATTAATTCTGATTCAATTCTGGGGCAAAAAATCTATAATAATCAGTTATCTGATAATGATGACTTCTCAATAGTTGTTTGCTTAATGATGATATCTTAAGATATCTTCAAACAATAGATTTTTTTTTTTTTTTTTGTCTAGTCCAAAGGACTTTAACTCAACGCAAAGGAGACTGGGAATGGAATTCTTTTTAAAAGCTGACTGGCTCCAATTAAAAAAAAAAATAGGTCCACAAATGTCAACTTTACACCCTATCTATAACTGATTTTCAGAGATACTTTCTATTGTTTGATAGTTTCAAAACAATAAATTGTTGTGAATCATATTTAGCACATAAATTTCATAGTTCACATCCAAACTGCTACTTTCCAAACAGAAATGACATTTCCAGTTCTTCAAACTATATTAACTCATGCTGCCCACATAGGGATTAGGTTAATAGTTCATGTACACACCTCTCTCTGTACATAAAGCCTTGGGTTTTTGTTTGTGTGGGGTCAGTCTCCCCAAAAGTGTGACATGGGCTTGTCCAGTATGCCCAAAGTGAGCCTCTTCTCACCAGGACATGGGCCCTAGAGGTCAAAAGAAACCCTGTAAACTGACAGAGATCTATGTCCAGATTTTAAAAATGTAAATTAACTTGAGTTGAGAGCCAGGGAGGGCCCTGGAGGTTAAGAAGATTTTGTACTTGCCTGGGACCTTTAATCTCCCCTAATCTAAGTAGAGATCATCACTTCTTAAGCCTTTGTCATTTTTAATTGAAGAAGCAATCATTTTCCTGCTTTTTAAGACACAGAAGACTGTAGGTAAGTGGATGTAATTTAGGCATCAGTTTATCCTTGAATGTGTCCTCTCTATGTGAGAATCTCATCTTTATGATGAGAGGAAAAATGAAGTCATCTTTTTGTCTCTCTCTCCAATCTCCTTGGCAACCCATGCCCCTCAACAAAGGACTTACACTCCTTTCTCTCTGGTCAATGACAGAGATCATTGTAGCTCTAGGGGCACTTGGTTTCATTGATTTGTTTTTCCTTTACTAACCCAGAAGACCCCAGAGGGGTTGTATGTCTTCTGCTCCCTAACATTAGTGGAGATTTCTTTATTAAAAGGTTACTTTTGTTACTTTAGTAATTGTTTTCCTTTTCACTATTTGTTTATCTTTTTAACATAAAGCATGTCAACATTTATCTTGTCTTTTTTTCCTTTTAATAAGAATTCTAAGATATTCTACGAAAGTAAGAAATGATTTATTTTTTAAGGTAACCTCAAGAAATTTACTAAGTATACTCCTTTTATTATTAAACTATATTTTTAATCCTATATAGCATATTGGTAATTGGTGATAAGGTGATTTTATTGTTGGTATTAACATTCCTTTCGTTCCTGGTTTACCTTGTCCATTGCCTCCAATGGCAATGTAACATAGTGAAGAGAATTTTGTCAGCTGATAAAGAGAAAACATTCAAATTTTCACTTTCACTTTTCTCATAAACAAAATACAAATTAAAAATATGTATAACTATGGTGTTATGTCCTCAGAAAAATGATGCTACATAAACTCAAGCCATCCTGTTATTAATTAGCATTATTTGCCCATTTTATAAAAACAATACATATCTTTGCTTTCCATGATATGCTTTGCATAATTTCTCTTGCTATTCCTCCAACTAATGGCTACAGTTGACAAAATATTATAATGTATTTGTGTATGCTACAAATCATTCTTAAGGGAAATTTTTTGGCATTGCTGTTTTCCAAACAATTCCCTCTCATGTAATGTGTTTCATATTGTAATACCCTAGACATATTAACCTGTATTTGTACAAGTTAATATAATTTTATTCAGCTTGCCCATATTTTTAGATTCTCAGCTTCCAGAAAAAGAACTCCCAATGAAATAGCATTGGCAGCATTTTTAAATAGCTAATAAAAAATTCAAAAAATTAATAAGTATCAAACACAAAGACTTAACTGAGAATACTTTCAAATGAAGTACAAATACATCTATCCATTCATGTAACTTATTTCCTCTGATATTTTTATAATCATGTAAACTGAAATACACAAAACAATACTAAATATGAATATGAAGAAACCTTCATCTTTGGGGTAACTATTAAATCTATTTTATTTTGAAATGTTCTTCATATAAGGCTGTATTTGTTTTATAAGCTATTCTTTTTTTTTTTTTTAAGATTTATTTATTTATACATACAGCTGGGGTACAGGCCAGAGGTGTGGGGTGGCGAGAGAGTTCACCAGAGACAGAGTGGGGAGCAGAACAGGCAGATCAGAAATACACTGCTGAGGGGAGCAGCGGGCGAGGCAGGAGAGGTCTGCCGCACCATGTGGGATTCTCCCCGGCCGGGCGTTGAACTCGCATCGCTGCTGCCGACAGCTCCACAGCGCAGTACTTAACCGCTGCGCCACCAGGGAGGCCCGTTTTATAAGCTATTCTAATTGCTCTTTCTAATCTTTTTTACTTTTTTAAAAAAGATTTTATTTATTTTGCATAGAAGAACTGGGGTACAGGCCAGAGGTTCAGGGGGTGAGAAGATTCACCAGAGACAGAATGGGGAGCAGAACAGGTGGATCTACTGAAGTACACTGCTAAGGGGAGCAGTGAGAGACTGGAGAGGTCCATTGGACCATATGTGGGTTAGCTCTCTGACTGGGGATTGAGCTTATGCCGTAGTGGTAGAAGCACTGAGACTTAACCCCTAGGCCACCAGGGAGGCCCTCTAATAATTTTTTTTTAAAGATTTATTTTTTATTTATGCATACAAGCTGGGGTACAGGCCAGAGGCATGGGGCGGCGAGAGGGTTCACCAGAGACGAAGCGGGTAGCAGAACAGGCAGATCAGAAATACACTGCTGAGGGGAGCAGCGGGCAAGGCAGGAGAGGTCTGCAGTGCCATGTGGGATTCTCCCTGGCCGGGCGTCGAACTCACATTGTGATGCTGCCGACAGCTCCACAGCGCAGCGCTTAACCGCTGCGCCACCGGAGAGACCCCCCTCTAATAATTTTTAATTTTAATTTTTGTGGTTATATTTTTACTTCTACATACGTGTACATGTTCCACCCATCCTCCACTAAACCCCCATGCCAATAACCCCTCTACCTCCATCGCCCATTCACTTTTCCCTTCTCTCTTTTCCCTATGGTAACCAGTAAATTCTTTCACTAAGCCCCAAATTTGTTCCTGCTGTATTTTATCTGGTTAAGGTTTTTGGTTATTTATGCCCCACAGATAAGTAAATTCACTTGATATCTGTCTTTCATTTTCTGACTTATTTAAATAAATATAATCATTTCAAGGTCCATCCCTTTTGTCCCTAATTGACATTTTTATTTAATAGCTATGTAGTATTCTATTGAGTATACATATTTCACAATTACTTTATCCAGTCATCTGTTGATAGGCACTTAAGTTGGTTCCATGACTGGCAATTGTGAACACAGGGGTACATGAGTCTTTTTGTATTAGAGTTTTCATATTTTGGAATATGAATTTGGATGTGTCCATTTCTGACCATGTCTGACCAATTAGTGAGGCTAGAGAGATTATGTACCTTGAATACCTTTAGTTTTCCAATGGTCTGAGAAGCAGTTACGTGAGTCAGCAAATATTATTAACTATCCACTACATGATAATAGGAATATAGCAGTGGAAAATAAACAAATAACAACAATGAAAAATAAAGCACTGACATTTAATTAAAGTCCCTTTTTACTGAAACCTGTATGATTTGGCAGGCTAAGAAGAAAATGTAAAGAGAGAATGAATATTATAGCTATTCCACAAATATTTGCCACATTATTTTACACTGTGTTAATCCAACCTAATGAAAAATAAATCCAACACAAGTTCTATCAGTATCATCAAATGTATGTTTTTAATTTCTTAATGAGAATAAAAAATTGA
Organism: Scalopus aquaticus; assembly: GCA_004024925.1. NCBI lineage: Eukaryota > Metazoa > Chordata > Mammalia > Eulipotyphla > Talpidae > Scalopus > Scalopus aquaticus. The sequence goes on from PVIJ01001346.1 coordinate 59,500, forward strand.
ATAAGGTTTATGTATTTTGAGGCAAACATTTCCTGAGAATTGTATACAATTTATGATGCTCTAATTTCATTTGTAATATTAATCAACAATGTTAATTCCCTAAACTCTGATAATGTGATTTTTAATATGTAAGTTTTCTGATACATAAGTAATTTTTGTAAATCAACTACTTTTGTAAACTATCATTTTTATAAACTGATTTATATGCTGCCTGCTTTCTCTATACATCAATTTAGTAGTTTCTTTGATGTTAAATAACTACTTTTCTCCTCTTTGTTGGTTAATAAGCACTTTTCTAATGTTTATTTTTTCTTTTTGAATAAGCAGTTATATCTTTCAAATATCTTCCAAAAAACAAGTCATGAGACTTCCTGTCATGTGAATAAATTTGATTAGCCCACAGAATAACTATCATGAGGTTCGACATTGAGACCTAACTTTGGAGAAATCTTCTCACATCATAAGGATATTGCTAAAATAATACATATTTTTTTTTCATTCTCTCTGCTGCAGTTTTGATGTGAAAAAATAGCTTTGATCAAGGTTAAAAATTTAACAATAGTTAATTAACAGTCATTATTTGCTCTAATGACATTTTTATCATTTTTTTCTTTTAATAAATCTCTCATAACTTAAGACCAAAGAGGTGTTGATGCTACTTTCTTGATGATTACTTTCCCAACATCAGGGACTTAGGATCCAAAGTTGCTGTCTTTATTTTCTACCCATAAATAGTTTTCTCTTTTTACATATTGGTATAAATGAGTTAGTTATAGTAACTCATCCTTGCCTTTTATAATAGCATTTTATCTGGAAACCAAATATAAAGGCAAAAAGATGAAACTGTAATGATTACTAGTCATCGGGAGATCTTTGCTTAGTATAGGTTGTCATCAGACATTTGCTGGCCCTCCTGATGCTGCCTCACTCTTCTTTCCTTTATTAAACTTTGATTGACATTTAATAATGCCAAAGTCATGACAGTTGTGTGCAGCAAAAGACAGCAACAGTTCTGTGGGTTGAATGTTTTACTCTCATTTTAATACTTATTTATAAATTTTATTTATATTTAGAATTTTACCAATGAATAATAAGGGTTGGAGAACTGAAGCCCAAGGACAACCAGTGATTGGTAAAATCACGTTAAATAAATCCAGTGCTTGAACCTAAAATATCAACGTGAATTGATCGCAACACGCTTCTCTTCCATTTACTATCTCACATCATCCACAGTATAAAATCTTTCTAACAAGTCAAAACTCTTCTACCTTACTTAGGTGATTTGGCTTTAATATTTTCAGTTTTTATAGACAAATGAAATGCTGATTGTAATATCTTCACCTAATAATGCTGAAATGAGTTTGAGAGTGCTTAAAAATAAGTTACTGCTCTAAGAGTTTCTGCTTTACAGACCTAAAACTCTATCATTTTTAAATGTCCAAATTCTTTGAAGGATACTTAGAATATCTTAACAGTTATAAAGTTGGAAACAATTATAGTTGTATAAATAAAAACTCTTCTCATGCTTCAGTTAATTTTAATAACTATAATTCATAATAAGTGCAATACGGCATAGGATTCTAATAATGTAGATTCATGCTCTCTTGCCTGGGAACATTAAAAGGCCATGAGGCAGTGGGGAGGGGGGGATTTATTAAAACTGAACCTAAGATTAGAATATGAATTGATTTATATACTTTAGAATACTGCGTATTAGAAGATCTATCTACCAGTCGTGTTTTTTTCCTGAGAAAAGTGTGACTCTTGAGTCAGTCTTTTAACCTGGGGAAGGAAAAAAAATACACCCCAATTTAAGGTAACAATAACTGAGTTTAAGTCTTAGTTTTCTTAGTAATTCCTTAAACTTTGAAATCCCTGTTTCCTTAACAGTAAATTAATTTTACCTGCCTTAACTACTGCTTAGTATTGTATTAAAGATTGAATAGACTGCATACCTCTATGATTTGTTAAGGTAAAAACACCATATAAATAGAATTACCATCTATTGTAATATATTACCATCTGAAATAATGTATTCAAACTTAAAACAGATATAAAATACAGGCTACATTTGAAATCTACACAAATAAGCCTTAAAATTATTCATCAAAGAATGGTGAAATTATGAAGAAATTATGAAATATTTAGAACTCAAAGATATGAAAGTGATTAATTTTTTTTTCAAATCTTGTGAGTTTCAGTTAGAGGCAGTATGTATTCTATAACACAGACTAGCTATATATTGAGACAAGATGTCCTTTTATAAAGTGGTTTAAATGCAGCAAAATAAGACAAACTATCAGATGCAAGAATTAGAAAAAGCGTAATTCATTTAGTCACTCAACAAGTAATTTTTAGACAGCTAATACTTGTCAGGCACTATTCTAGAAACCTATTTACAACAGTTTAAAAAAAAGATAAATATCTTAGAGCTTTGTTGTAGTCAGGAAGATTGCTAACAAAATTAAAAAGCAAACAATAAATTAAAATGTAATGAGTTATATGAAAAAATGCTAGTCAGTGAAGGGTGATAAAGTTTGCTAGAGAATGGAGATTGTAATTTATTTAAATGAATGCAATGAGAAAGCTCATCTCTCTCTCTCGTCAATCATTCTAAAAAAAAAAACAAAAAATAATCCCTGGTTTATTTCTCCATCAAAATTCAAAGGTATATATTTAATTTCCTATTTGGTGTTTCCACTCAAACATCTAGTTCATACCTCAAATTTAAAAGTTCCAGGGGCCTCACTTATGGTGCAACAGGTTAAGGTGCAGCACTATGACTCATGCAGAGCCACTGCAGCACCAGTTCGATACCTGGCCAGGGAACTTCCCACATGGCACAACAGACCTCTCCTGTCTCACCCAATGCTTTCCTCTGCAGTGTATTTCAGTGGATCTGCCTGCTCTGCTCCCCACTCTGTCTCTGATACATCCTCTCACCCCACCATACCTCTCTGGCTTACACCCCAGCTTGTATGCATAAATAAATAATCTTTTTTAAAAAATTGAAAATTCCAATCAACCTTGAACTGACACCAAATTCTACAACCCGTTGCCACCAAACAGCTTGATCCACTGTTTTCTACATCAGTCAGTGGCAACCCCAGTCTTTTACTTACCTAAAACAATAATTAAGAAATAAACAAAAATCCTGCAGAAATCTTTGCTTTCATGTTTTTTGAAGAAAGGACATCCGAACTACCCCTCAAAATAATCTTTCAGGAACAAAGTCAGAAGTATCAAAACAATTGTATGAACATTTAAGGTGAATATATGTGTGTGCATGTGTGTGTGTGTGTGTATAAAATATTGTTCAACTTTTTGCATTTTGTTTCTTCCTTTTTAAATTTTATGTTTAAAAAATTGTATCCACAATTTTGTGTGTGCGTATAGGGCTGTGTGTATGTGTGCGTAGGTGTTGCAGGCAATGTTGAAATAACAGGAAATGTACTTTCTAGAAAGTAGACAAAATATAGGAAACAATGGTTTTCAAATACTGGATGTACAAATAGTGGCCCTTGAAAGATGGAAAAGAGATGTCAGTCCTAGAAGTGTCCAGTTCACTGTCCAAAATAATTCCTAATACATAGCACAGAGTAAAAACATCTAAGAAAGTCAAAATTAAGTGTTCTCTTTTCAAAATTATGGACTGGGAAAAGTCCATTATCATAGCTGCTATTCTACATTGAAATGTAGGACCTTGTGGGTATAATTTTTTTAAAACATAAAACTTAAAAAGGAAGAAACAAAATGCAAAAAGTCAAAAAATATAAAATGGAAGAAAAAAAGAAAAAATATGTCAAAACAAGATAATTTCTTGACTCACCACCATGACTCATCACAAATAATAGTTTTAAAAAGTTTCACTAATCATACATATCTAGTAACCACTCTAACAAAATGTATGCAAAGTTTTATATAAAAATTAAACTTATTGAAATATATAAAAGGAAAACCCAATTTAAAAAATGCAATGTTAATGGAGATAAAGAGTCAATATTTTAGAGTTAGTTCTTAATTCTCAATCAATTCCAATTACACCCTCAAGATGATGCTAAAATTCACGAGAAGAAAAAATCATAAGAAGGAAAAGATGTAAGAGAAGTCAAAATAATTTTCCAGATAAAATGATGAGAGGTATAACTGAAATAAATATTTTAAAACTATAATTAAAATAGTGAGGTTTTGCAGAGAAATGTAGAAAGGAAAAGCATTAGGATTTTCAAACCAGATCCATGTACATATAGAACTTGATACATAAAAAGAAAGAACCCTTTCAAATTATTAGTGGAATGTATAAACTATTTTTGAAACTATTCCTAGACAGTTGACCACACATTTGGGAAAATAAAAAACACAATAAAGGTCACTGTTTCCCAACACACGTACACACACATACAATGTAAACATATTATGAATAAAGATTAAATACAAAAACCAAAAATTTAGAAGAAAATATCTTTATGCCAGTGGAATAGGAAAAACATTTCAAAATCAAGGAATTCAGAAATTTAGAAAAATGTACAAATTTGACAAAAATTAAAAATATGTAAGCTTTGATATGACTAAGAAAATAATAATCAAAGGGTAAACTTAAAATGCAAACACAGATATGTCAAAGCAGATTATCATTTAGATTTTGACTGAATATATAAAAATATAATAGACAAAATAAATAATTCAAAACATGAACACAATTTACAGAAAAGGAAACCAGGCTGGCAATAAACAAAAGAACATTTGCTCAACACAGCAGAAAAATGCAAGTTAAAACATGGTCATTTTATTCCAAGCCTATCAGATTGTCAGCAATCAAAAGTTGCATGAATATCAAGCGCGTAGGCACTGCTGAGCAAGAGCTAAAAGTGGAAAGCAATTTGGCAATATCTGGCATAGCTGATGATGCACTTGTCATATGACCCAGCCACGCTACTTCTAAATATATGTTTTAGAAAAAAAGCTTGAATTTGTATATGAGACATGAAAATTGATGTTCATTTAACCATTATAGAAGTGCAATGTTATAGATGTAATCATTATATAAGTGGATAAAGAAAATATGGTATATAGCATATTTTAGTTCATCAATGAAGATGAATGGATGTAGTCATATGTATTAACATGAATATATATAAAAATATTGAGTGAAAAGCATATTGCAGGAAATGTGCAATATGAGGGCACTGCTGATTATTTCAAAATATACTGTTTGTAAATATGTACATATATAGATAAGTTACTAAAATCTGTGTGGGAAATAATGCACATGACCTTAAGGGACAAATATCTCCAGGGAGGAAGAAAGGCAAAGAGAATCCAGGTGAGCTGCCAATGTGGGCTTCAAGCTCTATTATTAAATTCTATTTCTTTAAATTCAAAGGTCTGAGGCAATCCTAGCAACCTGGTTCAACTTAAATATATTTTTGATTTTTTTTAAAAAGGACACCATTTAAGCAATGAGTCACTGAATACCTATGGTGTCTTCCCCCAAACAAGCAAGAAATTCATGTTTTAGCCTTTGCAAAATCATTACAGACTAAAGTCCTCATTTACTATACTTGTTCTATTTTAATTTTTCCATTTGACATTTGCTCATCTGCTTTTATAAAGAAGAGGATAAAGGAGGTGTAGATTGATTCTCATTCATCTTTGAAAGAGAATGATAATTCTCATTCATATCTAACTTAAATATAGCTTTTGACTTGGATGATCAAATGATGGAATTTACATACTTTAATATACTAGTGATAAAGCATTTTAACAATCAGTGAGTTACAACTGTAATAACTTATCAATAATAAATTGTCTCTTACAAACACATGTACAGAGTCCAAGAATAAATACACACATAAATCTGCATGTGTGTGTAAATATGACATAGATAAGTGTATGCATCATATACACAAACATATACATACATATGTAAGAATTTTTGATTAAGTTTCTAATGAAAAATGAAGAGAATTCTCATTGCCATTTTAGAAAAGCATATTAAAAGAAAGTATGCCAGCTATTAAAATATTTCCCTAATTCTGGGTCTCCCTGGTGGCGCAATGGGTTAAGTCTCAGCCTATGAAGCTAACTGCGGCCACTGAGGCAGGAGTTCGATCCCAGGCCAGGGAGATTCCCACATGGTGCAGCAGCCCTCTCCTGCCTGCTGCTCCCATCAGCAGTGTACTTCAATCGATCTGCACATTCTTCTCCTCACTCTGTCTCTGGTGAATCCTCTCACCATCCTGCACCTCTGGCCTACACCCCAGTTCTTGTATGTATAAATAAATAAATATTTTTTAAAATTACCCTAATTCTATGTTTGTTTTATAAGTTAAGAAAAAATGTATTATATCATTTTTCTTTCAATCTTCTGAATTGAAAGGAACCCAGGACATATTTTTACTGTATCATAGGTATCATGTTTTTCTGCATTCTTTCAATGAAGCTCAAGATTGTTCTGGTTATGGACAATTTCAGAGAGTAAATGTTCACAGATTTCTAGCCACCTAGAAACATTGGGAAAATGACAAAGTAGTAAGAAACTCAGCAACACCTATTTTGTGTGTTTTTTCAAGGTGGGATGAGACTACTCATTAATATTTCCTTAACATAACCTAAGGCAATTATTTCCACCTTGTTGGAAAAAAATCAAATAAAGCAGCATAATATTAAAAATATGCAAGGATAAATTCATTGATGGAAAAATTTATAACTTCTGCATTAAAATCACCGATGAGTGCTCTTAAATAAAACTCATTTTTGTATGACAGAAATATACGATTGAATAGCTGTACTACTTAATCACTGAATAGTGGATTGAGATGTCATTGATGATTAATTTCCCTACTTATATAACCATAACTCCCATGTTTAATTTTCTATTTTCATGCTACCTTGTAATCCATTTATCCTCCACCTAGACTGAAAGCTCTCTGAGGATGGTGTCTGGCACTCACAACTGTCCAGCAGAGTCCTAGCAATACCAGTCAGAATGAAGAGTTGCTACATAAAGGATCACCCGGCACCAGACTGGCTAGGTACCAACAGATTGGCAGTTCTACACAAACCACAATAATTCATGAAATTTTCATTCTCAGAAGACTTGGCTTTTTATTTGGGAAGGGAAATATTACTACATTATCCAAAAGTTAGACTTTAAGATGTTTCCATTTTAAAATTGCAAACAATGAATTAAGAAAAATTATAATAGTTTACAAAAACTGAGAGAGAACATTTTCATTTAAATGTACTGATTATTTTTTTCTATATTTAAAAGCAATATAATTTCTTTATGTACATATTCAGATTTATGCAGTTATTTAAAACCATGTTTGAAATCATCCCTATGTTACTCTATCAGTTTCCCAGCAAAATACATGATAAATAGTAACCATGTATCATTGGTTGAATAAGTGGTAAAAGATCAATAAATTCATTATTTAATGCAAAATCTCTAATGCTACGTTTTTTGTTTCTTTATAAACTCACATAGAAAGTTATTATTCTTCCATTTACATGCCAGTTCTGAATTGAAGTATTGAATTATTAATCCAACTAGAAAATTATTTTTTTAAGTTATATAATTTGCACTGATGGGTCTAGTTTTTATGAGGTAGAATAGTATTGCATTATCATTATGAACTTCATGGATTCTTTTAAGCTTATTTTAATAGGTTTGCTTTTAAATTGATTCTTATGCATTTGTCTACTTATAGAATCCAATGAGTTAGGGTATTGAATTATTTCCCATAATATAGGTATCATTTCCAATTATAATTCATTTAAAAGATAACATAGTTGCTTGGTAAAATGTTACATTTCAAAATTTATAATATAACTAGAAAATATTTGGACTTTTTACCAAAATACACCACTATTTATTTGAAAGAAAGAGAAAATAACATTTTCACAAACATCCACTCTAATCAACTTCATTTGGAAAAGATCTGATAGTTTTAGGGGCATTTTCTGAGAGGAAAAAAAATGAGGTTTGATTGGTGAATTGTGATAATAAAATACTATAAGTAAATAATTCTTAAATATTATTTTATAGCGTTGAAATTAATCTTAATAACCTATGAAACTAGATGAAGAGGAAACATAGGGGAGAAAAAAGAAAAAACAATACTCTGAATAGCTGTGCCAGAGGTTTTTTCTGAAGTTAGTAAAAAAAAAGAAAGAAGTTGGAACTAACTTTAAGTAAGTGCATTGGCAGGGCCCCTGCCTTCCAAATGGCCTTCTAGAGACCATGAAGGATTTGTAATGGAGATAGCTGGAGTGTTGCTATTACTGTCCAGGATTCTATTCCTTACTGTGATGATTGCTGAATAATTTTTGCTCCTCAGTAGGCCCACAGTAGTATGCGCTGGTCCATATCCAAGTCCTTAGGCTTAAGATATCAGAGAATTTATTCATACTTGGCATTTCACCATCTGCTCTCGTGCTTCTTGGCTTGGTGTGTTCATAATGACAAACTTTTCAGTATGAAATCGCAGAGTTTGCCAATGATTTCCTTGATCTGTTTCTTAATCTCAGAATAATTTCTAGGGACTAGAAACTGAGCATTGTTTATACTATTTTACTGCAAAAGGACATAACTGCTTAAATTTCACCATCACCTATAATATTCTTATTATTTCTTGAATTAATCTTTTCCTTAATGGCTGTAAAAGCAGCAGCAGTTTCACAGTAATCATTCTGAAGTTTACATACTGGCAAGGACCCAGATGAAACCTGAATATCAACATAGCTGAATGTTTTCAAAATTTATCTGGCTCTAATGCTGAAGATAGAACTAACTCATAATTTTAACTGTTGATCTACCCTTACAAGTGCAGTTATTTAGTTATTCTACTAATATATAGTATCTTTATATACTGGAAACTATGCTAAGCCTGAAAAGACATTGACTCTACATCAATACTTGAATTTAATTTACTAATTGTACTCTAAATACAGCAATAATTCTGACATCTGTAGTGACTATCAAAGAATACACATGCTTATCAGCATTCTGAACTCTTTCACACCTTTAAAATTGACTGTCTCTTTGAAATAACATAGAAAGTGAACTACCCTTGTAGAATTTTTCATCTTCTCATTCAAATGTACCATCACCTTATATCTTGGACTGTGAAATCATTTACTTTTTGTTCATATTAGCATATACAAGAAAGATCTCACCTTAATCAAAGTTGCACTGATGTGCCTTTGTTCTACATAAATTTAATCTTAAGATTTCACCTCTTCTTGTTGACATGTGGTAAATAAAATGGATACGGAAAATATTAGGCAAAAGTTTTAAAAGGTGGCATAGAACCAAAGGCATGTTAGAAGTGGGATTTACCTTTTAAAACATCTAATTCAATCCTTCCACTACCTCCTTCTTTCACAAAGAAGGAAACTGAGGTTCATATGGTGTGGTGTCTGTAGAAGCAGTGGTAAGATAACCCTTAGTAACAGTGGGTGGTGGCACACAGGGTAAGGAAAATGTCATCACCCCCATTTCTCTGGGATGCTATACATATGAGGTAAATTTTGAGAGGCAAAAGTCCAAGTGTTCCTGGTTATTAGTAGTGAAGCATGAATAGCCAGATCCCTGACTCCTCCTGACAGGTTCAATGAGAATGCACGATCCTACATCAAGTCGCCAGCACCATCTTGGCAGTGAAAAAATATGCTTAGCTAATAGGAACGATCTTCACTAGGCTATTTCCTCCACCAAAGCCTCAAAGGCAGGGCTTGTGACATCCCATAAATACCATACCTGGAACTCTTTAGTGTTATCATGTCATCAAAAACAAGTGCAGAGTGATGGGGTAGAGGTACTGTAGGGAATGATGAATGAACTGATGGAAAGAAATAGGCACAAATTTCACACATAAGTATCAATCTGATAACATAGTTGACCTCAGATTCTCAGACAATAGATGGAAATTTGGATAATTTTGAAGTCTGCAGTCCCAGTAACCAAACCACAAATAGTCAGGTCTCAATTTGGGTACCTCTTGTATATGGTACCAGGAGCCTGATAATCCAGGTGGACATTTTTGAAGATATCTTACCCACCAGTAAGGAGTATAAACTTGCCTATGATTAAGGGCAGTACTTGTGTGTGGCATATATTATAGATACCTATTTTGATATCTCGGAATATTCACTTACACATTTTCTTTTATTTCCTTAGTCCTTCCTTCCTTGCCTTCTTCCTTCACTCCTCCTCTCTTCCCCTCCGTCCTCTCTTCCACCTTCCTTTCTTCCTTCCTTCCTTTCCTTTCCTTTCCTTTTGTCAAAATATGAGAGTGAATGATGATGTTCAAAAAATAACTTTTTCCAAATTTTTGTAAGTACTGGATGTAGCAGTTCTGAGAAAATAAAAGCTATAGCAAAGTCAACTTTCTTTTACAACTACAAATTGAACAGGTAAATTAAAGGACCAAGAAGCACTGACCCTGGCAGGGAGGAAGGAGATAAATGTTAATGTATACCTGAAATAAGTAATTGACTTTGGAAGTGCATGAAATGAAATATTTTATAAGGCTTTAATATAAAATATTTCACAAATGATTGCAAATTTATTTTAGAATTAGCACAGAAGTAAAAAGAATAAATTGACAACTCAAGAGGAAGAAAAGAAAAGAAAGACAAAATAAGGCTGCCATTCAGAAATCAAAGTTGAACTGAATCATCAACCACTTTAAATTCATTATAGGTTTCAGGTTGTTTCAAAGATCAAATATGTTTTCCTTTTACAGAGAAGGATATGAAGATTATTAGATGACAGCGTATGACAGTCTGTGAAACTAAATAAGGAAGTATTTCTCAGAGGCTGAATGCTTTTAAGATGATATACAGATATAGATAGATGCAGACACGTACGTATACATGGGCTCAAAAAGAAACATGAAATGATTCTTTAAGCATTGATTTTCAGCTCTTCAATTTCAATAAAGGGAAAATAAATTCTATCAACATTTTTGGCATTTACTCATAAATTGGAAGATTTCTTAAAGTAGATTAGTAGCTTTTCATCTAGTATGTGTTTCAATTAATTATCATCAATCAGATTAACAGAGAAAGTTACTTTACTTATGCCATTTTGAGTGGGCTTTAATTCTGAAGCAGTACAAATTTTATGGCATCTCAAAATTTATGGGCTTGAATACAGAAATCAAGATGTAAATATTTAAATTCCTTTGTGTACATATATGTCTTAATATTTAGTAAAAAAGGGATCTGTCATAATGAGAATGTTCACATTTAATTGTATCCATTTACAATTCTGGTACACATATGAAAAGCGAAACAATAATTATACATGTGTAGTCTCCATTATCAAGGGGACTTGGGACTTGTATATCAATATCATCAGATAGTTTAAATAGAAAAAAACAGTAAGGTTAATTGTATTAAAGATTTGATTTTTCTTAACCAATTCATGGTAACAAGGTTTCTGAAGTTAAATCATTTAATGGGACTATATGAGATATTACATGAATGTTTCAAATTTAGTTTAAAATGTCAGTTTTGAAGATGAATTTATATGTTTTTCCTGTAATCTTTTGAATACATATTTTGGTGGACTTTGTTGTCATGGAACATTTTTTTTATTAATTTAAAAAATAGGGCCTCCCTGGTGGCACAGGGGTTAAAGTCTCAGCAATATCAAGCCATCTCCAGCCACTACAGCATGAGTTCGATCCCTGGCCAGGGAGCTGACCCACATGGTGCAGCAGACCTCTCCTGTCTCACCTGCTGCTCCCTTCAGCAGTGTATTTCAATCTACCTGTTCTGCTTCCCACTCCATCTCTGGTGAATCCTCTTGCCTCCCTGCACCTATACTCTATACCCAGAGGTTCTTGTATGCATATATAAATAAAAACAAATCTTTTAAAAAACTTTTGAATTAAACTACTTTCAAAATCAATATATTTTGCCTATATCTAATAATACACAGTATTAAAAACTTGTTAAAGAGTTTAGACTCATGCTCTGTGCTCTTACACAGAAATAAAAGTTGATCAATATGACAAAATCAATTTGGTAGTCTCTCACTTTTACTTTTTCTTATACATCCAGCATTACAGTATTTCCAACAAATCAAATTCACACTGTCAAAAATTACTTCATTCACACATAACTTTTCTGATACCAAGCATTCCCAATTTAATATTTCTTTCAAACATAATTTAAAAAAAAAAAAAACAAAACTATAAGACTTGTTGCCAAATAATGACAACAGTGAGTACTTCAAGACCATGGCCTCAGGCCACTGTCGTAAAGAAAACTGAGCTCTGTGACCCAAGTTGCAGGCAAAACCAGTTCTTTCCCGCTGCCTGCACCACGAGGCCTGCCGGCTATGTTGGCATGGTCGACCCCAGCACATACAGTCTGAGAGCCAGCTGGCAAAGACCGCCCTAAAAATGCAGAAAAGAGGACATTCCAGTGCTTGCCTCCCCTAGTGTGAGTAGCCCAGCTGGGGCTCAGGCAGCTGGGATAAGGCAGGCAGCAAAGGAGGGTTCCCCACCATGCTGCCCCAGGGCATGCAGCCCTACTGGGCCTACAGAGCAAGATTCCCTGCCAATGTTGGCTTCTGCAGTAAAGGCAAACCCTCAGCCACAAGGACCCTGGTCCAGGACTATCAGAAGGAACACTGGGCCCTACTGGGCCAGCTCAAGTGCTGCTACTTCCTAGAGTTGCAGGCAAAGAGGCCTTTGGAGTGCAGGGACAATATCTAATAGGACCCATGTTCCAGTGCTGTTAACCCCCCAGCCCACTGCCCTTCCCCCCCCCTCACTTTATACACTATTACATCATCAAGTGTGTTGTGCCTCTGGTTCCACTGAGGCTGGCTCTAGCTATGGCTCCTAAGAGCACACCAGCCCATGAACTAGCCCTGACTGCAGGACAGGTGGAGCCTGTGCAGGCACTGGGCTTTTCCACTTTGTATTTGGTATATGTATCTTAAATGGGCCAGTCAGGTTCAAGTTCAATAGAGTCCTCAGGTTTAAGCACAATATCATTTGTGGTGGTGAGTGAATTACTTTGATTGACAAATGAAAGTGAGTAGATTGGTGCTAAGTGCACCAATCAGCTGCCTAGGATTGAAATTGGTGGGTGGGGGACCCTGAAAGACGATATAAGGCAGAGCAAGAGCCAGCTTGATTCATTCTGCTCTAGACCTCCAAAGAAGGACTGAGTCTTACAGTATCAAAATGACTCTGTCTAAAATTTTATAAACTTCCAGTTTCAGAATACTATTCTCAATAAGGTATGTTCAAGCTCCTATTTCCTAATATGTATGAATATTGTTAACATCTTGTGATATATAATGTGTTTTGGAGTTCTTTCTAGGGTAAGATGAGTGTAAGTTTATACAGTGAAATTTATTTGTAATATTTTGAAATGAATACAATTTTGTAAATGTATAATGTATAATAATAACAATTATTTTTCAAATCATTTGCTCTTTCAGATCATTACCTCAATCTTGTAAACTGAGGATGGACTGAATCTGTCTATTAAATGCCTGAAATATCCTCTAGGTACATCTGCTTAGTTAAGAAGGGGCAATCTCAAAAGCTCAGTTCTTGAAAGGATGACATCGATTGGTCATAAAAACCTCAGACAATAAAGGGTCTTAGTGAAACTGAGCTTGCTACAACATAAACCTATCTCATCTAGTGGAGATAATAATCAAGTTAAAGGAATTACAGGTGTTGATTTTCACCTTTAAAAAAAAATGGATTGTAGGTCACCCTATTGCTAATCAGGTCCATGTTTCCTGTGAGAAATGTAGTCAGAGTTTGGGGATGCTAGAGTAAAATGTTTATTCATTAAGTTACTGACAACATTAATTTGGATGAGATGGTTGACACCTAAAAGACTAGGTTAAAAGTTAACCTGACAAGTTGAAGTATAGGAGGATGTCAACAAGATAGGTTTTTGTACGGAAGTTAAAGGAAGCTAATTCACCACTAAAGAAAACAAACTATACAAATAGAAGAGAGGATAATATTTGCAGAGATGTGGCATATATTTTTGTATATGTAGACATATATACATAAACATTTATAATAGTATAATATTGTTTGGTGTTTTAAATGTGTCATAAACAAAACAATTTTTACAGTTAATATTTACAGTTCATGATTAAAAATTAAATTTAGTGAATTTCTACTAAACTTAAGCCTAAATGGATGCATCAACCACCTTTTCATTAATTCATCCACACTTACATGTCCAGAGGCTTACATTCAGTCAGTAAATATTAATAGGGGAAACATTCTCCCTTGTGCAATAGGACTACAGAAAAGGAATTGGTAAATCTAAGTTATTTATTTTTCCACCAGATTCCCTGTGTGAGCTTAATTATAAGAAGAGATTAAACTAAAATTTGGGAAACTTTATTCCTGCTCTGACAATGATTTACAAAGATCTGACAAGAATTACAAATATTCCCTTATACCTGGTATTGTCCAAATACAAAAGTATTTTGTATAAAATGGTATTTTATATAATAGTATTTTGTATAAAAGTATATACACATATACTGTGTGTATGTGTGTGTGTGTGTGTGTGTGTGTGTGTGTGTGTGTGTATGGTGAGTCCTCATAACCGCCATCCCATTTAATCATTGCCACTCTATTGTAGATGAAATAACTGAGACCTAGTGATACTATATAACTTGCCTAGATCTAGAGTTACCAGATTTATCAAATGAAAATACAGAATGCCCAGTTAAATTTGAATGTCACATATAGCAGTGTAGTTTTTTTTTTTTAGTATATGAATATCCTGTACCATATTTGAGATATTCTTACACTAAACAATAAACCATTGATGAAATGGATTGATGAAATTCAAATTTGATTATCCCAGCTATTTCAAGCAACCGAACCTTGATGACACCAATACAATGGTCATCTCAGGACTTAAAATCAGATTTGTAGGATCTGTGTATATCTTGTCCTCATAACTCTATGATATCTATTCAGAGGAGAAAAAAGGCAGCTTGATTGTTTCTTTTACTGTTAAATCTCAGAATCTTGCCGTACATATTTCACTTGATGTATTCCAGAATCAAATGCTGAAATCTACTGTTGCTGGTTCTCTATGTAAGGTTCTTATGGATTCAATACAGTAACTCATCCCAAGCACATGAAGCATGTAGTCCTCTCTGTTTCTGCAGCTGTCTTTATTATTCCCTCTATGTTAAGAGCTTCCAAATATTTCTGGCATTTCTCCTAACTCAACACTGTGCTAACTAGTGCTTACTGAAATTTGCATTTTACAAGCCTCGCAACTTCTACCAATCACATATTCTAAGCCAGTGGTTTTTCAAGCTGCTTTACAGAAAGTACTTTCCTTGAAATAAAACACTGCATTCGTAAAAACAGGAAAATCTACTTTGGGTAAGAGAAAACAACAAAATATTTCTGACATTCTATTTTCAACAAATGTTTTGGAATAAAAATTTAACAAATCAAAGTCTACTTATTTGTTTCACTGGTGTTAATCTTGATTCTTGAGACTAAATTGTCAAAGATAAAATGTCTGGTGCCTCCTCCCTTAGTTCGTACTACCAAGATAAAATCCACAGAGACACAGGAATTTCAGAATTTCAGGAAACCAATAAAATGAAGTCAAAGATTTCCTTTGGAAATTTTATTGTTTTTTTCCCTGGAAATTTTATTGTTTTTTTCCCTAAGAGATGTAAGTAAAGATTTTAGTAGAAAACTAAAAGTCTTGAATGTTTTAAGACGATATGACTTGTTTTTTTTTTTTTTTTTTTTTTTTTACCCTGGTAAGAACCATAAACAAGCTGCACTTAGAGAAAGTTGGCAATTATTGAGAATTCCCCTGTGTACACAACACTAGACAATATTCTTATAAGTGTTCCTGCTAGGGATACTTGCTTAAGAATTTCTCATCAAAAACAAATACAAAATAGATTAAATAATAAACCAAATTGTATAAATGTAAGGCATATAGTATATAGCATACCATTACATATAACTGTCCCAAATAAATGTTATATTTATACATAAGTAATAATGTGGCAAAGTTATAAAATAAAAGTTACAGTGAGATACAAGAGTGCTATGCATTTTAAGGGGATAAGAAAAAATAAGAATGGGACTCCCTGGTGGCACAATGGGTTAAGTCTCAGCACTATGAAGCTATCAGCAGCCACTGCAGCACAAGGTCGATCCCTGGCCAGGGAGCTTCCCACATGGTGCAGCAGACCTCCTCTGCCTCACCCACCGCTCCCCTCAGCAGTGTACTTCAGTAGATCTGCCTGATCTGCTCCCTGCTCTGTCTCTGGTGAATCCTCTCACCACCCCACACCTTTGGCCTACACCCTAGTTCTTGTATGCATAAATAAATAAATCTTTAAAAAAAAAAAAGAAAAAAGAATGACATTCCTAAAGGGACTTTGCAAGCAGAATTAATAAAATGATTTAGAATTTTTTCAGGGAAGTAGTAAGTTAGCTATAAACCGTGAAAACAGGGAAAGCCGTGGACCAGGGAGGAAGAATGACCATCCAATATATCCCAGGTAAGTGAGGAGGGCAAATATGTTTACTCTGCCTAGTGCAAATGTAAGAGACAATATTCATGGGAATTATGGAAAGAAATATTTGGTATTTGATAAAGAGAAAGTGCTGAGGACACCTGAGGTAGTAAGAAAATCATTCTCTTTGTTCAGAAGAAATTAATTCAAATGTACAAAAAAAATACTAGGTTAGAGAGTGGAAAAAGTGGTGTACTGAGCTGGGTATTAAGTACCAAAGTGGTAATTGTTAACTGCTGGTATCTTTAAATTGACAATGGGGGGCACATTTATACACATTTATACTATAATATGGATCTGGACCAATGCTACAAGTTTGGGTTTTGAATTTTTGTCTTTCTAGGGAGCTGAGTTAACATCACACAAATTATCATAATAACTTGAGATTACATTCCCAATAAGGCTATAGAAAATATTTTATGTGCTTGTTTTTCAAAAAAGATTTATTTGTTTTATGCATACAGAAACTGGGGTGCAGGTCAGAGATGTGGGGTGGTGAGAGTATTCACCAGAGATGGAGTGAAGAGCAGAAGAGATGGAGCTACTGAAGTACACTGCTGAAGAGAGCAGCAGGCAAGGCAGGGGAGGTTTGCTCCACCATGTGGAAAGCTCCCTGGCCAGAGATTGAACTTGTGCTGCAGTGGCTGAGGATAACTTCATAGTGCTGACACTTAACCCATTGCGCCACCAGGGAGGCCCTATTTTATGTGCTTTATAAAAGAGAATCAAAAGTACCTTCTTCATAAATTATTTAATAGGTCAAAAGTCAAAACAGTTTCTCAGTAAATTATACCTGTACTAATTAGTTTCTCAGAGAAATTTTCTCTTTGATTTATGATATACCTCGTTTTTAAAGATAACACTAAAAAAAACTTCCCTTTGTCTCAGGAAAAATAAAGGTATTTTCTCTTTAATAAAGAGAAAGCTCTCAAATGAAGAAAACGTGACTGGGGAAAAAAGGCAAACCTATGTGAAAAGATACCCTACTTTTTTTTATAATGTATCATTTTTCTTTTGCTACTATTTAATTGTTAATCTGTGTGAAAACTTTGAAGTTCAAAATTTATGTTTGCTTGTGTTGATGCTCTGAATGTTAATTACGTAAATATGTTTGATTAAATTAGGAATAATTGGGTGACAAAGCACACTGTGTCAGGATTTTAAAATGTATTTGAAATTGGATCTCTCAAGGTTTGAGATAAATAAAAACATAGGTCATAAAATGGCTTGTCACAGATAAAGCATTTACACAGTGCTGCTTCCTCAAAATTCACTCGCTTGAACAAATATCCTAAATGAATATACCATTTAAAGCAAAATATTGCATTTGCTAAAATAAATACATGTTCAAATGTGCACAGCTACAGATGGCTACGGCTCTTAGAGAAATAAATAGGGCTCAGTCTAAAATGAATGTAAGACACTGAAGGAAGCATAAAACAGTTTTACAGAACATGATGAAATGAATACTACGCTATTTAAAACTGATTGACAGGTAATGAACTATAAAATCTATACTGAAATGAAAATGGCACAGAGAAAGAATAGCACATGGCCTTATCCCTACAGTCTCAGGGTTGAAAAATGGGAAATTTTCTAAACCACCAACTCACAAAAATTAAGCAAATTACAAACTGATGAAAAATCTATATGCTCTGATTGAATGAGCCAGTTACTAAGAAAGAGAAGTGAGATGCAATTTGACTTTGTGGCATCAGAATGATATTCCTACTCATACTAGAGTGAATTGGCATTTGAAAATGAGATGTTTCCTGTATATGTGTTTGTTTATTTATGCACCCTTATGTTTCTAGATAACTCTTCATTTACCAGAGGATGTAAACATATGTTAGATATTTACATTCTGCATCTTAGTGTATCAGTCTACTCATCTAAACCTTCTACTGCTGGTTTATCATTTTACAGTCAAATTGTATAGTCATAACTAGTAAACATTGGGTTTTATTGCTAGTTTAATATAATTATTCTGCATAAAATTTACAGGATAATCATGGGAAGGATGTCTGTGTAGATACTTTAACTTCATACCTTTTTTCCTTGCCTAAGAATCTGATAGAAAAAAATTCCCAGGCTCTCATGGTAGCAGAATAGAAGTCTACATCTTATTTCTTACACTAAAAAAGAAACTAAAATTGGTTATATAAATAAAATTAAAATCATTAATTGTGTCCTTACAAGACTATATTGCAAGTCTGTTTCAGGGGACCTATACACACCTATGTTTAGTAATCATCTATTGAGTGCCTACTGTTTGTCAGGTTTCATTCTAGAGATCGTACATACATTAAAATGTTTTCACACTGGATTCCAATAAAATATATCATGCTATTGTTCTCTATTCAGTAATGACAAAGCTAGAGCTCAGACTCATTAAAGCAGTTTTCCCAATTTGCACATTCTCTAAGTGACCACATTCAAGTTTCAAACCCAACAACCTGTTCCTAACCATGTTCTCTTAACCAGTAACAATCAAGTATTTTCTGATAAGTATATATTATAGTTGTACCTAAAAATTTCAGATGGCAGCTTATTATATGAGTTCTATTAAATATCAATGTTCTGGCCTAAGGCCTAGATCATCAGATACACAGCTAACATGGCTGGTAATCCTTTAACATAAAAAAGGAATTAGAGTCAGGAGCCTTATCAAGGGCATCTTCAAATAAACTTACTATAGAGAAAGAAGAATGTTTTCCATAATGATCATGCAGATTAGGAAACCCCCAAATGAATCTTGAAAAAAATAAAAACTAAATTGATTTTCATCTTATTTCTGCTTTATTACAATAAATTATCAATTTCTTCCTTTTTGGTCATTATAGTGTAAATTTCCTTCTGTTGCTTATACATTAGAAATCTAGAGATCCGCCTATAATATAAACAACTGTGACTGTCCTGAAAAACCTGTATTTAAATATTTTGGCTTCAAGAGGGCCTGTAATCGTCTGAAAAATGTGTACATATTTTCATGTATGATGTTTGTTTCCAAGGGAAATCTGTTTCTTTTAGACCACTAAACCAATGTTTTGGAGTGTGTCCCTCAATTTCTCCACATTAAAAACTCTAGAGCTGTCAAGATGTCATAGATTAAGAAAAAGGGGGAGAGGTAAAAAAAAAAAAAAAAAAAACTAGATTGAATAATGGGTAAGAAAACATATTATGGAAGGAGAAGACCAGATTTGAATCTGGGTTATTGTCACTTATAACCTGTACATATTTGGACAATTTTTCTTAACTTCTCTCTGCTCAAATTTGGGGCCTTGTATGAGAATAAAAGAAAAGTTAATCTACATAAACTTGCAGAATTATAGAATTTCACGTTGTATTGAATATCTTTAGTCAGTTACTATGTGAACATTGGAAAGGCCTATTAATTATTCTAATACTTAGATCATTTGTGTTTAAATTGGCAAAAATAATGACTATTTAGGCATCTGTGGCAGAGTAAAAACAAGCCAAATTTTGGTGGGTTAAGAAAACATTTATATTGCTATTTCAAGAGGGGTGTAGGAGAAGAAGCTTATCTGTGCTCCACAGGACAGCATCTGTTGGAGGTGACTTGGGTTAAAAGCATCTGAAGGC
Source organism: Scalopus aquaticus (assembly GCA_004024925.1). Taxonomy (NCBI): domain Eukaryota; kingdom Metazoa; phylum Chordata; class Mammalia; order Eulipotyphla; family Talpidae; genus Scalopus; species Scalopus aquaticus. Next base: position 79,676 of record PVIJ01001346.1, read on the forward strand.
TTCCTCCCCCTACTGTCTTAATATTGATTGTTATTTTGAATCTCAGTTTGGCTCTCAACCAAATCTCTGTATGTAGCGTCTCCCTGTGATTACCTCTCTTCCTCAGATAGACTGCAATGCAAGAAGAGCATTCAGAGAAAACCAGGCAGATGCTCTATTGTGTTTGGAACCTAACTTCAGAATCACATGGTGTCAGATCTGTTAGAGTCACAAGCATACCCAGCTTCAAGAGGCAGGAACACAGACCTCACTCTTCAGTGAGATGTGTGTCAATGTAACAATGTAAAAACAGCAACTATTATTGCAACAATTTTTTTAAAATACAGTCTTTCACAGCTATCTAACACACACCACTGTTGCCAGAGTAAAATGGAACAATGGATCTGAAAAAGTGTTGCAACATTTTTAACTCAGTAATCAAATATAAATTGGATGTGACTATATAAATAAAAAGCTCTACTGAAAAAATTATGTTATCATTATCATTCAGAGTACAAAAATTTGGTTTATCGTCAGCAATGCTACATTTGAAAATTTCACTATAATTTTGATTTTCTCCATATCTCAGATGAAAAGTACTGTAAAAGTGTAAAATGAGCATAAAAGTTGGTGGACTTTAGAATGTTACAATCATTTATAACCTGAAGATAAGGCTATGCTTTAAATTAGTTATTGTTGACATTTTACATTGATAATATTTTGAAGGTTAGAAAACCCTTAAGTATCTGAGAACATAGTGCCAATAACAGAATTTTTGGTTGCCATGATGGAAGAACGGAGACAGGAGGAGAATATTTCCCTAAGCTGTGCGAAAATAATTTTCAAAGTATTCCCAGCACAATTATTCCTTAAGAAAAAGACAAAATAAAGATTAGCCAGAACAAAGTCCAGTCTGAAGAACTTTGAAAAGATATATTTTGAGGTAAGAAAAAGGATCCAAAATGGAACATCTGTGTCACAAAACAAAAATGTGGTAAAGATACTAGAAAACATGTCAGCATATCTATTTTTTTAATATAAGTAAATACTAACATTATATTAATATATGGATTAAAAATAACAACAGAGTTAAAATATTGTAATATAGCAGCATAATAGTATAGCTTTCTTAGAAAGTTAAAATTTTTAGACAGAAATTGACAAACTTATTGGGTAGTCACACAGTAAATGTTTTGTCCTTTGCAGGCCAAGATGCAAAATAGAAAAGATATTATGTAGATACATTTTATAAAATGAGAAAAAAAATTTCCACAATTGTTTTTTTTTTAAATCAAAATACAAGAATGATTGACAATTGTGATATAGGGTATGTATGTGTGTATATGTGTATATGTGTATGTATGCACGGAAGAAAGGAGGGAGGGAGAAAAAGGGTGGGGGAGAGAAAGAGGATGAGAGAGAGTAGGGAGGAAGATGGAAATTCAGATCTATTACTGAGGAAAATGAAAATTTGGGCAAGAGGATAACATTTTGCTTAATTAGAGCTCAAAGTTCATGCTATCATCAAAACTGACTGCAAATGTGCATCTGTTAATGTTGATCTGTAATGAGATTTTACATATTTCATGTTTGAAAATGTCTTTTCACACAGATAGGTAGTGCCAAATACTCATATCAACATCTGAACCACTCAGAAACTTTCGTCACAGCTTCATTTTCATTTTGCTGTGGTGAAGTAGTCCATTTTAAATGCTCTATTATTTACGACAGTTGCATTCTTGAGGTTGTAGATATTGTGCTCAATAGTTAGAATTACAATCTTCATGCATATTATATTGTTTAGTACAACTATGATGTCATTGAATAATAAATACAATGTATTGATATATAATTTCATAACAAATCATTCACATTCTGTGTCTAAATATTAAAACCCTAGAATTTTACTCTTTTTTTTTCTTTTTCTGTTTTGACAAAATGGATGCACTGGCATTAAAAAAATGTTTTAAGTCCTGGTATGATGATACAAGTGGCACTTACACAGGTGGCACTTTGGGACTTAAGAAGTGCTTCAGTGAAATTTGAATTTCATATTTTTTCCCATTACACAAAATTTTACTCTTCTTTGCTCCTTTTATTTAATATGTAAAAATCATTCTTAGGTGGTAGGCTGTATACAAAAAATTTAGAATGAATAGAAAACACAAGTCACTGAGATGAATAAGTCTGTTCCTAAATAAAATTAATGGAAATCAACTAACTTCCCAGTTAAGAAGAAAATATGTTTAGAATATTTAAATTGTATTTTTAAAACTCTAATCATTTTCTTATTAGAAAGCACCTAAAATAATAGAAGTCTTTTACAAACAATTCTAGAGAAAAATATTTTCTAAAGTCTGCAAAATTTTTACTTCAAAATGAGATGATAGAACTCTGAAAAAAGGGACACATAAATAACCTAAATGTAAACTGAAACAAAAAATGGGGTATCATTACCTACCTACTAGAATGACTAAAATTCAAAACTCTGACAGGACTAAATGCTGGTGAAGATGTGGAGCAACAGGAAGCTCCATTTTAAGCAAAATGGTACAAGTCACCTTGGAAGATAGTTTCGCAATTTCCAACAAAACTAAACACACTGTTACAAAATGACTCAGTGACTGTGCTGATTGGCATTTTATTCAAATGAACTGGTATTTGATTTCTAATGCAAAAGCTTATGTACACACAGACACACACACACACACACGATATGTACATAGATGTTATTGCAGTTTCATTAATAGTCACCAAAAAAGGGAAGCAATCGATTGTCCTGAAATAGCTGAATGAATAAGCTATTCATCCAGACAATGGACTATTATTCAGTGCTAGTAGGTAACGAGTTATCAAGTCATAAAAGACATGAAGGAAGCTTAAATGCATAAAATATGTCAATTTAAAAAAGCTACTATGAAATCATACTGCATGATGTCAACTACATGATATTCTGAAGAGGCAGAGCTAGGGAGACAGTAAGAAGACAAATGGTTGCCAAAGGTTTGAGAGGAAGAGGGAATGAATCAGTAGCATGATGAAATTTTATGGGATTGATACCATTCCATGTACTATAGCAATAGTTACTTGTCATTTTACATCTGTCCAAACCCATAATATGCACAACACCAAGAGTAAACCTTAGTGTAAACTATGGACTTTGAGTGATTACGATATGTCAATATAGATTCATCAATTACACTGGTAAACAAATTTTTACAAAAGTCATATCACTGAAATAAAATTAGTCATTTCCTATCAATTTGTATGTGCTTAACATGAATATGACAGTCGAATTCTAATTTTGGCTCTAAGTTTTTTGTAATCTGCAATAAATTGATGTTTACATCACGAAATGTATGCCAATAGTATAGGCCTACAGTTAATACCTGTAAAAAATCAAGTCATAGACTACTTCTTAGATTTCTTTGCTTGTCTCTTATACAGCTGTTCAGGAGCATCTCCAAGGAGTGTCCAGCAGTAGTCAGCCAGCATTGCAGTGGACCATTTTCCCTGGTATCTTTGTTCCATTGATGCGATATCTTGATGAAAATGTTTGCCATGTTCATCACTAACCATACCACAGTTTTCAGGGAATAAATACCGATGAGAATGAAGGAAGTGGATCTTCAGAGACATACTGCAGCCAAGTTTCTGATACTGCATCAGCATGTCTTCTACTAGTACCTTGTAATTTTCTGCCCTAACATTCCCAAGAAAGTTTGCAGACACGAAGCAAAAAGCATTCCATGCTTGTTTTGCATCACCCTGCAGCAAGTTGTTGAACCGGTCATCTCAATGCAGATGGAATGTTTGAGTAGACTATTCTCGACTTCTTTTGCTTCATTATTCCACTGGAAAGAGGAGGAACCAAGCAAAAGTAACGGTCTTTTATGTGGTTGCTTGGCTCTCCCACACCATCGGGACTGCAAATGGCATTGATGGTATTTTGCCATTTAAACACTGTGAAAGCTGTGTTGTACATGGAGCACAGCATATATGCGGGGCCCAAGGCTTGTCTTGGTCACCAACCTTGCATCTGAAGTGAAGATGATAAGTCTTCACTTGAGAAGTGATACTTCTGGTTGGCAAATGTCACTTCCCACAAATAGAGCAGAAATTGTCCACACTATTACTGCGTGCACTTTCGAGGCATGACTGTTCTGTATTGTGCCTAAATGGATAAAATAATAACAGTTCTCTGTAACAGTAGCTTCAACTGTTTCACACAAAGTCTGAAATATTTTCAATGTTCAACCTTTCCCACAGGGCTTTATAGAGTGCACTGCTGATGTCAGCTTATTTCAGCAGCCGCCTGGCAGTAGTATTGCATTGCATCAGAAAATGATGCAATAAACTCTGGATGATGTGTGTGTGACAGTATTATGCAATGCGATGCAATATTACATCATTCTAGGCTGATTTAGGATGTTGTTGCAGTCCTACTGAAACATATAAAATGAATTATATGAAATATCTTCAAAATGTGAGCTAATAAAAAATTTTCAGGGTTATGTTCATGTTCAGCACACCAACATTCTACAGATTAGGGCCTTTTTAAGTCAGTTATGATCTCACTGTTGACCAGTGTTATCACAAATATATCACTTGAGCTTGGGCTTTTACAGTGGGAGAGGCTGTACATCTATGTGACAAGAGGTATGCGGGAACTCTACTTTCTGTTTAATTTTGCTATGAAACTGAAATTGTTTTTTAAAATAAACTCTATGAAGAAAATAGTCCTTGTAAACACAATGAAAAAATTCATTGTGTAACCACATCATATCAAGAAATAACAGTTAAAAATGAAAATGTATCTTGATAATTATGGCTTTCAACCTTGAAAATCAATGAAGGATTAAACTATATTATGTTTCAAAGAGAAAAAAAAATCATTATTACCTAATAGATACAGAAAGAATGCTTATAAAATCCAGATTTAGTTATATTGTTTCTTTTAAAAAATAAAAGTAGAAATAGAACAAATCACCGAATTTAAAACAACGATTAAAGTTGTTTCAACTCTCTCAAATAAGCAAGAGTTTATAAAATCTCATAATATTAATTGTTACTTGAATAATTGAATATTTGTAAACTGTTAGTGGTAGAATAAGTCAGTTCAATCACTCATTTTTCCCCTTTCTTGTCAAGTAAATAAATGTCACTGAAGGCTCTGTGTTTGGGGATCACTTGTTATATATTATTACGGAGATACAGTTAACCTTAAAGATCTGATAGCTACAGTGATGGGAAGACAAAAGTAAATAATACGAAAAAATCTATGTATTCTCTGATAGAAATATGTAAAAGTACTACACAAACGAATGGAGGGGAACTGAAAAGAAAAGCACCACAAGGTAGATCAACAGGGGTAAAAAGGAGGCATGTCTTCAGATCAGGCTAGAGATGAGCCAGACTGATTTATGGCGATCACTTGCTCCATAGCAGGGCTGAAGATTAAGGCATGGAGAGCCGCATTTGAGGATCTTTAAGAAACTAGGTGCTGCAGGAATAAGAGGGTGTTACTAGGAGAGAAAGTAGAGATAGTTATATATAAGACTAATGTTAGACTATAAAGCCCCTTAAAATCAAAATTGGGTATCATACTAAGACAATTTTAAGAAAACTATGATTTCTTTTCTCATTTCCTTATGAGAGGGCCAGGGCTATAATCTAAAAGCTTAATAAATCAGATATGAAATGACAGCTAATGAGTCACTCTTAATAAATGAATTGTTAGCATTAACAAATTATTAGTGTTTGAATGACTCTGAATGATAGTCAATGACAAAAATATATGTTGTGTGTGTGTGTGTGTGTGTATTCTCGTTCATATGTACATAGTATGTAGTCCATAGGATTCCTCAGGTTTTTTATAACTTATGAAGGACTCCCTTCCTCCTTAAAATATATAACTTTGCCCTGTTTGGAAGTAATAAGATTTTCTCTAGAAAGTTGTTTTTGGAGAACAAAGCCTCTAATTTGTTCACAATAATACAGTTAGACTTTCAATTACAATTGGTGCTCAATAAATATTTACTGACTGAATTAATGTCTTAAAAAACACTTCAGATATATGTGGGTTCAAAGCTTGGCTTTCCCACCAAGCTACTCCTCTTTTTGTTTTTGTTTCTTTATCTATAAAGTAGAAGTACTGTAATTTCTACCTCCTAGGAGTGGTGAAAAATTTTAACAAAATGAATGTCATAAAATCCCTAGTATGGTGCTTGGCATCTAGGAGGCATTTAATTGATGGAATTTATTATTATTATTTATTATTATCATTGTTATGCAAACGCCCTAGTCATTAGTCTCGCTGATATCCAAATCTATAGAAGTTGGTCTTTATGTATCCCCAAATAGAGGCGCATTTCTCACATCTTGTCAGAAAAGATGATACAATTCAAGCCAAAGGCATAAGATTAGTTTGTTTCAAGTTTGCTATTAACTTGAATTTTAGTATACTTTACTTGTGCCCCCTCTGAGAAGGTCATTAGCAATACTTCATCAGTTGCTATAGGCATCATATGGAAAGAGATTATTTTTCATTCTTATTCCAATTTCATTCTTTCCTTTGCTTGCCCCCACCCGGCATAAAAAAGGCACATAATTAAAGAATTTTACAGTAGTCCACTCCCTCTTTGTCCAGACAGAAAAATGAATTTGCTATATCATAGAGATAATTTGCAGTATGACAATCCAAAAGCAGTAAGCTTAATTCACTCATTAGTGAGAAATATCAAGCCTAGAGAAAGGTAATGTAGAGCTAATGCATATGCTACATAGTTTCCCAATAGAATATTCCTATTAAGAAGAAATAATTAGGTGAGTAAATTAGATTTTAAGCACCGATCTACCTATATACCCCAAAGAATATGTAATTAGAAATCAGAGCCGTCAGACAGATATTATTATGTCACTGGAGACATTTATATCAGAAATCAATAATATTGCCAAAATGTTAATTGTCTAAAGCCATTTAAAAATCCTTAGACATTTCAAAATATAGATAAGGTTGATTGAGCAAGCCAATTTAGATAGACATATCAGATAAATAATGTTATACTTATGGAAATTACATGCTACCCTCCAGTTTTTAGAGTAACTTGGTATTTAAAAACCATGAAGGGACAAGGATGTTGCAAAGTGTCATTTTCATTCAAAACACATTTGTCTCCTAAAAAAATAATTGATAGCACAAGATGATGATATTCACTAGGTATGAAGGCAAACAGGTTATGTATTTTCTTCTTAAAAGCTGTATCTTCAAATACTGCCACATTGGGGTGAGGACTTCCACACAGGAATTTGTGAGACACAATTCATTCTATAGCATATGGACATTGAAAATGACCCAATGAACAGAAATAGCTTTACTCAAGAAACTCTCTATAAGGAATGATGACTGAGGAAACATGCACATACATAAATTAGTTTTACTAAGGTAAATTTATATTACATGAAAACTGCTCTCTTTATTTTCATATTCACTTCCAAAAATTATATCCCTCTTTTTTCTTCTTTTGCCTCTTATATGGCAATAAAGACTAGATTAATTCTTAAACTATGTGAATCACTGGGATATAGACCTGTATGGACATTTTCACAGGTGCTTTGGGTGAATCTATAGCAATACATTTGCATAAAGAAGCTAAGAGTCTCTTGGAGTAGGGTGAACACTCTAAAATGAGAAGAGGTCATGGGTCATAAAGTCTTATTTTTGGGGGTCAATTAGAGGACAGTTAGAGTTATCTATTAGCCAAAGCATCCATAAATTTATGTTTTCAGTCTATGATATATTTCATGAAAAATATCTGAAGATGCTAAGACAAATAATGGGGAAAGCCCTATTTTCTTTACATTTTTAAAATGCTTGACTCTAAAATTTTGACTTCATGAGTATTCCAGTACTGTAATGACAACATCAGGGCTCAGTATATCACAGTCAGCAGTTACCCAGAGGAAGTAGAGGAAACCATGATGATGTTTGGAAAAGATGAACTGCTGACATATTCTCTGATGACATCTAGAGGAAATAAAAAGTGTTGCCAGGACAGGGGTCAGGATAGTTTAGAAGACACCCTGGTATCAGCAAGAATGATTTCAGAGGAAGAAGAAGAAAATCACAGATGCCAGTGGTAAGTGACTTAAGATGTCTGTAGTTGGCATCATCAAATGTCACAGTTTGCAGGAGACAAAGCACTTAATGTGACCGTTTACACGCTCCAAAACTCCCTATTTTGGTGATTAACTGTATGACAATTGTAACCAACTGCAGAAGTAGGGGTATTTGGAGAAGCTAAAATAAGTGAGTTGGCAAGAAAAGGACAGGAGTATGACATACCATGCGACTTCTGAAGTGATTGCGTCATGTTGTAATATATTTAGAACACTAACAGATTTCACACACTCCATCATGTTACTGGCTAATTATAAGTTCTGTTAACAGTGACAAATGTAACAACAGAACAGGAACTTTTATGGTTGCATGATTACATTTTGTATATGCCTGAGCTAATATTCTTTCCTATGAAACATTCAGTTCTAGTTCATTTCTTTTCTTAGACACATTGAGCAAGGCACTGGACCTCTTTAGGGGAGTAAACAATGACAGTAACTCAAGTCAATCCTAATTTAAAAAGAGGTCTTCCTAGAAGTTGCTTGAGTTAACTTTGAAAACATTAGTTAAAAACTTTAGTTGATTCTAGAAAAAGTCAGGGAGGATTTCAGACACTCCAGATAAAATGGGAATTAGTAGAGCCCCTTGATTAATTTAGGTATGTGGTAGCAACCTAGGGCCCAAGTTGATTTTAGTTCTGAGATGAATTAAGGATACAAGCAATACTGTGTCTGGACATTCTCCCTACTACAAATGAGGTTTCACTAGAATCAGAATTGTACTTAGCAACTGCCACTATTATTTGGTATTAGAATTTTTCAGTAAATACCATAAAAGTAGTGTACATTTGCAGTATTAAGGCTTATCAGGGTTTCTGCTCTCAGCATCACAGAAATTTTTAACTGGAAAATTCAATTTTGTAGCTGGGGGCTGTTCTGTGGATTGCAGGAGTTTAGCAATATTCTTGGCCTCTAGTCACAAGATGCCAGTAACTCATCCCCACTGCCCTTCTTCCCCCAATAACTCTAGTCATTGCCAAATTTCCCCAGGGCAGGGGCAAATGAAGAGAAGGGAAACATTGTCCCAGACTGAGAACCACAGGCTTAGATAGAATAACATTATGAACTTCTTGAAATGGGACTCCATGTACATATGTTCATGGAATCAAAATTTAGAAATCTTACACACAACCTCACTTATGTAGACACAGCTTCACTGCCTGGGCTTCAAGCCAGAATGAAAATTAAGTATCTCCCAATTCCCTAAGACAATCAAGAAACACATTTTTCTCCCCCTCTTCCCTCTACCCTGACACCATTTCTTTTGGACAATTAAACTACAGTACTTTAGGCTCCTTAGAGGAAAGCTGCTGTGTAAATGCAAAGTAATAACGGACAGTGGCCAAGTAAAATGAAAGAAACAATACTAAAAAGCTAACTGTCTAAATTGAGAAGTTGATGCTCATGAATGAATATTCATGGACATGTTTTCATACTAATACACTGAAATAATACCAGACTCCTGCTAGCAGATTAATTTGAAGTCAAAGAGACATATTTTTAAAGCTAGAGACATTGATCTTGCAATGATGATCTATAACAATAGCTGCTTTTCTCCCATAGAAAGTGAATGATATGTAATTTTAAAATGATGAATGCTGATGGTGTGGCTAGATACATGTTTATTAATTAGATTTGTTCTAATAGAATTTATCCCCTAAGGGTCTGGTAGTAGGCGGCAAACTTATAATACGTAAGAAATGGTTGTTCTTACTATTACTTTTATCACAGGAAACACAATCACTAACTGTACTTCAGCACCATCATAAATATTTAAATACTAATATCTTGAAGCCCAGTGGGAATCTGAGAGTTAGGTGATGAAATGCACCTTGTGGAATGGATGTTTCATTAATTCCAAGGAGAAAGAAAAATGTGGTTTGTCTCCCTTGAAAAGACTAATCCTATTTAATTAGTTGTTGAATTGTAGGCTTGAATTCACTGTGAAAGGTAATGGAATAAGTAGTTAATTACACTATAAATTTATCTAGTTAATTTATTTGATAATCTAGCTGAGTTGAGTAGCTGATTTAAGGCTAATGCCTTGATCCTGATAAAATTTAATAATAAATAACCAATTTGGAATAGAGGGGCAAATGGGCTGCTATGTATTTCTCTTGTTTTCACTGGCCTCTGATCTCCCTCATTCACATGTTCTTTTTCCCAGTCACTGAACCAATCTGACCTAATTACATGCTGAACTCTTCCTCGTTTATCCATTTACTCAGCTAATCTTTAAGCTCAAAAGACTGTATCCTGTCTTTAATAGCCTTTTGCTCAATTTATTTTGAAAATTCAGCTCCCTAGATTTTACCTCTTCTATGAAATCTCACCTCCTACTCCCTTAAGTAAATTTAGTTTCTACTTCAGTGATTTGTGTCCACCTCTTGTCTATAACATACCTCATTCTAAATTTACCAATTTATGTATGTGCCTCCATAAGAACATGAGCTAAGGTCAGGGCACACTCTCTTTCTATGACATTTACTACTGAACACACAAAACAGAGCAAATGCCATGTAGGTGTTTGTTGAATGAATAAATGTAAATTGCTCCACGGTTTAAAATAACTTTTAGAGTAGATAATATAATATGAAATTATTATTATTTACTTGTTTCTTACCTGTATTTCCTCTACCCTGCTCAAACAATTAACTCTGTTTCTTAAGGAGTACTGACCGTCTCTGTTTTCACTTCATAATATTCCCCATCATACCTAGCAGTTAGCCAATAAATATTTAGTAAAGTAACAATTCCGTTGTTGTATCTTGAAAAGCCTGTAGAGACAGTAGTTCATTTACAAATAAGCTAAAGTTTTAACCACAGAAGTCACATCAATAATACATATAATGCCTGATCCAATACTAGGTATTTCTGCAAATTATTTGTAAAGACACTAACTCAGGGACTTAGAGTGAGGTTTAATTATGGGTCTTTTGGATTTAATTGCTACAAAAATTGTACTTGATGTGCATTATTATTTCAAGACATTTGCCAAGGAATGGCCAGAGAATATGTTTAAAATGAAGAAAAAAATATTCTTTGATCCATATAAACTATGGATATTTTAGAGGAAAAATAGCTAATACATTAGCAGAGTTTGAAGAGTGAAAGAGATTCTTGATGGTCTAAGTTCTTGGATGGAAGAGAGGGAATTAGTACAAAAACACAGGTAAAATGTTGAATCTGAAAAGATGTTGTTATTTCATTTAAAACAACTGTTTTCTATGGTGTTCTGTTTGTCTTAGTATAAGCCCACAGTCCTCTAAGAAGCCCTACATATCTTCCCTACATAAGAAGCTCTATATATCTTCACCTCCTCACTCTATCATGCCCCAAACTCGGGCATCTGATTTTATTTCAGTTCTCAAATGTCCACAGGAGTTCCACACGTTATTCTCTCTGCCTCTAATCGTCTTCCTCATCTCCCTTTCCTCTTTGTCTGACATTTGGTCTTGCCTTAGGTGACACATCTTTAGGGAAAATGTTCCTATCTCCAACACTAGGTAAAACGGTAGCAAATTATAGATGCTATATGAATTATTCCATTAAATCAATATCTAGACTGTTCGCTAGACTGTGATCCCTTGTCAGAGTAAAGACCGTCGCCTCGGCTAGCACACATGCAGCTCCCCACACTGCTAGGTCTCAACCTCAGGAATATTCCGGTAAAATTTGAAACTAGTCCCTATATATGGATGGTATGGGGGAAAAAAAACAAAGAAAAAAATGCAGTACACAATTTTAATAACTGAAGAAAATTACTTAAGAAGCTTTATCGTGGGGAGCTACAAGATGAGATATTTTCGATACCCACTAGTCAAATATTATAAGTTTCTATAAAGGTCTTAAGTAGTTTTAATCTTAGCACTGTCTGGATGGTCTTAACACCACATTTTATGGAAATTGTATGTCCTTGGGCAGCTTCTAGGAGCCAAGAAGGGCAGCAGAGCACACATTCCAAGAAGAGGAGAGAGAACAAGGAGTCTGCAGTAGCCACAACCAGCTCAGGGTCAATAGGCAGTCACATCCTCTTGTGTGCCCTCCCAAGAAATAAAATGTTTGGCTCAAATGTTTTGTTGAATAAATGAGTAAATACTACTGCCTGGACAAGAGTGAATATTAATATAGGACTATTGACAGGGAGAGAAAGGCAGGTGTATTTCATATTAGGTATTTCTTTTCTTCGGATAAATAGCTTGTCAGAGTTGAATATTTTCAAGAAAGGAGGAGAATGCAGTGCCAGGAAAAGGTGGAGAATTCAACTAGGAAAAAAATGAAGATTCAATCAAAGCTTATAGAGTAGTCAATAATGCATAAAAAACCTGGGCCCACCAAATGCAGCTCCCCAAATTATTCTTTGACCAGTGTGTTAAAGGGAAAATTGATATTTTCCCAACCATTTCTTTCTTAATTTCATTCCAGGGAAAGCATGATTTCTTTTAAAACAGTTGCTGATACTTTCCACAGCACTTACTATTTAAAGTTCATCTAAATCAATTGATAGATAGTCATAAGAAATCATGCATACAATTTTAAGGCACTAAAATGCTAATATCGAATTTATAGAAGACATGAAACAATAAATATATTCACACCAATTTCTAGATCCTGCTATTACTCAAGCTTTAATTAAGTCTAAATTGTAAGGAGGGAAAGTACCCATAAAACAAAATATTTTGTTTATTTTGATATCCTTTTTTGATATTTTATCTCCACAGGATAATAAAGGATTAAAAATGTTAAAGAACAGTGGATTACCCATTTTAGCTGATTCATAAATTTACATTTGCTAGTATGTCACTCATACAAGACTTCTAGAAATAAGCATTAGCATAATTTTATGTGCATTTAAAATTTTCAGTTGTTGCTAGCTATAAGACTGTACCAATTACAATTAATAAAATAACACTTTCTGTATTCATTCTGGCACATAAGTTTTCCAACAGCTTTTAAAGCTGTCACAAATTACCTCTAGGACATTAGTTATAGTTTTCCTTTATATAGCTCTCTGTATTATTTCACCTTAACTGATTTGTGAGACAGGGCTATAACCCAGGCATCCTATATTCCTAGATGCTAAATTTTTATAAAATAGAGACCTATGATTAGAAAACAGTTTGGTGCCTTTTTAATCAAAATGAACATTTTATTAGCAGTACATATTTTCTTTCAAGATTGTGCTTTAAAATGAGCCAGTATAATGTTGCAAATGTTCAGGATGCTATCTTACGAACAGAATAGCCTTCATAGCCTCCATATTCCAAAGGTTATTATGCCAGTCACATCTTTTTACATTTGTTCCTTTAAAAAAAAGATTTACTTATTTATTTATTATATGGAAGAACTGGGGCCTAGGCCAGAGGTGTGGAGGGGTGATAGGATTCACCAGAGACAGAGTGGGAAACAGAACAAGCAGATTCACTGAAATGCACTGCTGAGGGGAGCGGAGGATGAGACAGGAGAGGTCTGCTGCGCCATGTTGGTCAGCCACTGGCCGGGGATCAAACTGAGGCCACAGCGGTGAGAGTGCGAAGACTTAAACCCTAGGGCGACTAGGGAGGACCTTTCCTTCTTTTTCATGCCTTCATTTCATTCTTTTTTTTCCTATCAAGTTCTTCAAAAAGACAAAGGTTTACTCTCTTCTGCGTACATTTTTATGTAATTAATGATTTTATTTTTAATTGAGGTAACAGTGGGATATGTCCATCAGATATTACCTCCATCGTGCATCCACCACCAACTTCCCTGTACTCTACCACCACAGACCACTAATTTGGAGGCAAAGTCAGAACACAGAAAGATGAGAGCTAGCTCTAACTCATACCTAAATGATTTTATTCAGAGAGCAAATCTCAACGAAGATTCATTTTCACTCAGAGTGTTATTCAAAGCATATGTAGCAACTACTAAAATGGGTATATTTTAAAATATACAGAATCATAATCACTTGAAGGATGGGCATTTAAAACTGATGTCCTAGATGAATTTTTCACACACTAAGTTTGGAAAATCACTAACAAATGATTCAACATTCTTTTAGATAAAAGCAATTCTAAGTGAAAATGTGTTTTGGAGATGGAAAATCTGAATCTGACAGCCTATTAAAAAAAATCCTTCAAAATTAGCATATTATTTTGCCTTGCAGATGGGAAACCTGTGAATATTATCAACAACAAAAAACTGCACACCACACACACAAATACACAAGCACACACAGAGCTACCAGGGTGTATGTCATAATTGGAAAAATATTGAACGAGTGAAAAGTATGACAACATTTAAATTGTCAATATACAATATTAACAAAATAGTCTGTACAAGTCCATCTTAAGTCATAAAATTAAAAAACAATCTAATAAGTCATTTTATTCCCATTTTACAGATAAACCAACATTAGTATTGAGCTTAATTATATCCCATTTCCTATCCCAATGTCCCCACACATTATATGCTCATGTTTTTATTATCACTGTTGTTTACATTCCCAAAATTCTGTGGCATTTAAATGGAAAGCTGGGTAGAAAGCAGGTTGTTTTTATCTTTCTACTTAAGTGTTTCCCTTTATCCCCTATTGTCTTGTAAATAGAATGAGGTTTCTAATTTCCACAAAATAATCACTGGACTGCAATCAAGGAGTGATAATAAACATGGCTGCATTTAAAGACCTTCAAGATTATAAAATAGGAGGATAAAGAAGAAATAAGCCCTAAAGGAAACAAGGAATCTTTTCTTAAATTATAGATTTAAGATAAAAAGTTTCTCTGTTTCCAAATCTACAACTCTTCTCCCAACTGCTTTTAAATGTAAGCTTACCTGAGCTATGTTAAAAACAGAAGTCCATTCAATTAAAAAAAAGAACCATCTTTTCTTGTTTGTTTAAGCTTGGTTTTCTTTCTTTTTTCTTTTGCCCTTAAGTATTTATCTTATTATCTCACAAACATAGCTATATAGCATATGCATAATTATGCTTGCTGAATTTCATCCAAAATTTCTAGGTTTTTTATTATAGGAGAGTTTATAAAATAGATAGGACTTGATCTGAAAAAATAATTTCTGCATTTATGTAGTGAAGAGTATATACTATTCTGGTTGTTTCAAAAAAGATTTTACAATAAGATGTGATGTCACATTAATTTCCTTATGCTCATCATTTATGACGAATTCTTAGGCAAGATAGTTAGAAGGCAGAGTAAACGATCACTCCAGAAACCCTCCCACTTAGTAACTGCACCTCTGATATGAAATTGTCCATTGCAGGCAAGTTCTGGGAAAGAGAAGCTAATATTTAGCTCTAGTGTTAATGAACACTGGCTATCTTAATACCTAAGCAATTCTTGGCTTATATGTTTTGGGAGATAAATGCAGGGTAAACTCTATTTTGCAGCTGGTAGCCATATGAGACACTATCACCCTCAGGCAAATGAATGGTACGGGTGTGATGAATGGATTGTATGGAAAAAAGTAAAGTATACAAGTCATAGAAGGTATTTGTAAAATGGTATATTGTTAAAATGGGTCAATTTCCACTATATGCTGAACAAACAAGGAACTAAGTTCGTGTAAATGACTATCAGAAATAAACTGCCAAACTAATAGTTTAAGGTTCAGAGTCCTCATTTTCCCTAGACCCCTGAGAAAGGCTCATTTTATATTTATATGCTCACAGAGTTTGTAGAAACTTACTGAGGTATTTTGGACTCTTCATTTTAATGACAACTCCCCTTTGCCATACTGTACAAACTTTAGTCACATTCACCTTGTATCTTCCTGTGGAAAAAATTCATGAAATTGTTAATTAAGTGAATAATTTCAATTGTTCCACAGGAAGGTACATGAACTTAACATCCCTATAAGATATGAGCTCTTATCTCTTTGCAACTTTACAGGCCTTCCTCTGCAACTACGGACCTTTTGGAAAATAAAAGAATATGACAGTCGAACTTTAATTTTGGCTCTAGTTTTTTTGTAATCTGCAATAAATTTATGTTTACATCACAAAATGCATGCCAATAGTAATAGGCCTACAGTTAATACCTGTAAAAAAATCAAGTCATAGACTACTTCTCAGATTTCTTTGTTTGTCTCTGTACAGCTGTTCGAGGGCATCTCTGGGGAGTGTCCAGCAGTAGTCAGCCAGCATTGTAGTGGACCATTTTCCCTGGTATCTTTGTTCCATTGATGAGATATCTTGATGAAAACGTTTGCTATGTTCATCACTAACCACACCACAGTCTTCAGGGAAGAAACCCAGATGGGAATGAAGGAAGTGGATCTTTAGAGACAAATTGCAGCCAAGTTTCTGATACTGCATCAGCATGTCTTCTACTAGTTTCTTGTAGTTTTCTGCCCTAACATTCCCAAGAAAGTGTGTAGAGAGTAGGCAAAGAGCATTCCATGTTTGTTTCGCATCACCCTGCAGCAAATTGTTGAACCGGTTATCTTTGAAGTGCCCTCGAATCTGAGGACCCACAAAAACTCCCTCTTTAAACTTTGCTTCACTGAGTAGAGGGAATCTTTCACGCAGGTATCAGAAAGCAGGTGAGGTCCGGTCCATGGCTTTCACGAAATTCTTCATGAAACCTAGTTTGCTGTGAAGGAGTGTTAGCAGGATTTTGTGAGCCTCGACCAGAGCTGGGTGCTGGATATTCTTCTCTCCAAATGCTACATTTTGTCTGCAAGTTCATTTCTTCTGCAAGTAGTGCAATTCACTTGCTCAGCTATCCCACTCAATAAGAAAAGCATGTATTTTGTATATCCCTGCTGCAGTCCCATCAAAAGGGCAACTAGCTTCAAATCACCACAGTCGTGCCAGCTGTACTTGTTATACTCAATGAAATTCAGTAGCTGCTTTAAGTTATGGTATGTCTCTTTCATGTGGGCAGCATGCACTGCTGGAATAGATGGAAGACGGTTTCCATTGTGCAAACACAGCCTTAAGACTCAGTTTCAAAGAGTCTAGAAATAGTCTCCATTCTTGTGAGTCATGAGTGATTTCTAAGGCATTCATGAGGCCCTCAATATTGCAACCAAAATACCAGAGTACCTTCCGTTCTGAAGAAAGGCTCCAACTGCTGGTAGTGCTTTCGATATCAAGTAATAGTGACATCTTCTTCTAGAAGATTCCATTATTGGTGTCTTGATCCTAGCAATTCTGCCTTGCTCTTGGATCAGTCCAAATAATAAACCAGGTCCTCTAGTTCTTCCTGTGTTAGTCTGTGTGGGGTTGATGATGCACCACAGTGAAAATCTGGATCACTGCATGCTGATGGAACAGGAGAAGAACAGACTGGCTCACCCTTGTCCTCATCAAATGGATAAAGAGAATACTCTGCTGGAGGTTCTGAAATAGGAAGTCCCTCACCACGTGGAACTGGTCTCAATGTAGACGGAATGTTTGGGTAGACTATTCTTGACTTCTTTTGCTTCGTTATTCCTCTGGGAAGAGGAGGAACCAAGCAGAAGTAACAGTCTTTTATGTGGTTGCTTGGCTCTCTCCACACCGTGGGGACTGCAAACTGCATTATTGGTCTTTTGGCATTTAAACACTGTGAAAGCTGTGTTGTCCATGGGGCACAGCATATATGTGGGGCCCAAGTCTTGTCTTGGTCACCAACCTTGCATCCAAAGTAAAGATGATAAGCCTTCCTCACTTGAGAAGTGACACTTTTCTTCTGCTTGGCAAATGTCAATTCCCCACAAATAGAGCAGAAATTGTCTATTACTGTGTGCACTTTCAAGGCATGACTGCTCTGTATTGTGCCTAAATGGATAAAATAATAACAGTTCTCTGTAACAGTAGCTTCAACTGTCTCGCACAAAGTCTGAAATATTTTCAACGCTCAACCTTTCCCACAGGGCTTTATAGAGTGCACTGCTGACGTCAGCTTACTTCATCAGCTGCCTGGCAGTAGTATTGCATTGCATCAGAAAATGATGCAATCAACTCTGGATGATGTGTGAATGATGGTATTTTGCAATGTGATGCAATATTACATCATTCTGGGCTTATTTAGGATGTTGTTGCGGTCCTACTGGATAAATTTACGTGGTGAAACATATAAAATGAGTTATATGAAATATCTTCAAAACGAGAGCTAATAAAAAAATTTCAGGGTTATGTTCATGTTCAGCACACCAAGATTCTACAGATTAAGGCCTTTTTAAGTCAGTAACAGTCTCAATGGTGACCAGTGTTATCAGTGGTGAACTTCTTTCTAAGGAGGAGTGTGGCCAATAAAAGTTATCTCATTCTCAAAACTAAGGGACAGAAGGCAAATAAGTGGAAAAAAAATCATCTACTGAAATGCTTTTAGATATCAGAATCATTTTACAAATATACACATATGCATATATAAATAATTTTATATTTTTAGAACTAACACAGCTATGAAATATCCATATTCAAGGAAATTCCTATTTCTATTAAAACGATGTATTCATTGAATTTTAAGGTCAGTTATTAATTTGTTCCAGTTCAATTCCTGTCTCTTTTAGACATTTAACAAGGAAGAAAAATAGATTTGGGAGGATCAGCAGAGAAGAATCATTTTCAGATTTTAAAATGTGGTGAAATTCTTCACATTAATTTACTATGGATACAAAGGCACTATATTGTCCTGGGAAAGTAAGAATAGCAGTGAGTTCAGTGAATAAGCTTCCTGAACAGAGAGGAAAAATGATCCAGGGTTGACCTGCAAAATATCTTTATAGCTGTGCTGTTTAAAATGGTGCGTGTTTTCATAGGCAGCCAGCCTGAAAACCAGGCATGATGTAAGAATGACTTTCCTCAATTTGAAATGACTTTCAGTCAGTTTATAACATCAGTTTAATTGGCCCTTTATTTATTGACATATCTAGGATTTGCTACCTTTTCTAAATCCCCAGAGTCAAATATCCAGACTAAATTTAACTAATACTGTTGTTTGACATCTTTTAATTATGCCCTTCTCGCCTAAATTAACCTCCTCTATTTAAATCAAATTATTGAGCAAAAAAAAAAAAATCATCTTTTTAGGTGTTTTAATTATTTAAGTTGTTTACTCAATTTCAACCTTGCTTATAACACTCAGTGGTGCACGGGCATCTTTCCCATTCTTATTATGCATTTCAAGCTGCCTTTGATAACCCATGGAGACTAAGAACAATTTAAAATACACACCAGACTTGACTGCCCACTACATTAGTCTAATTAAGCACATTTTCTTTCAGCCTGATTTGTTTTAGATTTCCTTCTATTATAAAAAGCATTGGAAAGTCTTCAACATGTAACCTGATAATCTCCATCACTACATGAAATGGATTTTCCTCTCATAGAAAACAGATGGGATTAGCAGAGTGTGACTGTCATGAATTGTTCTCCAGCAAAGTTTGCCACCATATTTGCCAGTCAAGAGACTAGCATACACCTACATGCAAGACCTACAAATTCCCAGTTTAAATCCTTTTGCCCAGAAACCATGATGGATTTTTTTTCCTATTTCTATAAACATGAAAGAACATGTTCACCAACATGCCCAACAATGTAAGAAACGTAACAGAAGCTCATTCTGAGGTCACTATTTTGACCATGAGAAAGACTATTAAAAAGGTCTGAGCAGTAGCTGTTTTCTCCTACCCAGTCACCATCCTCCACACATGCAAAAAACATCAAGGATAAAATAAAACTGCAAATAAAATAAAAAGAATAAGATGAAATTGCAAAGGCAAATAAACTTTCCTATTTTTAGGGCAAAAAAATATTTTACAGGGCAATTCCACAAATCCCAAATGGCTTTTTCAAAATCATCATGTTAAAATTTAAAAGGTATAAATCATCTGTAAGCATATGGAAAATAAATGTTATCAGCAACAAGAAAACTTAAAATAATGACTACTATGCCTGAAGAATGCTTCTTTTTGATGGTGATTCAAAGTGAAATGAGAGGGTCTCCCTGGTGGCACAGCGGTTAAATGCTGTGCTGTGGAGCTGTCAGCAGTTCAACGCCTAACTGGGGAGATTCCCACATGGTGCGGCAGACCTTTCCTGCCTTGCCCAATGCTCCCCTCAGCAGTATATTTCCGTCGATCAGCCTGTCCTGCTCCCCACTCTGTCTCTGGTGATCCTTCTCGCTGCCCCACGCCTCTTGCCTGTACCCCAGTTTGTATGCATAAATAAATAAATAAATATTTTTAAAAAAGTGGAATGAGAGCCTGGTATATAACCGTGAAACTCAAAATGAGGCAGGAGAGTCAGACACTGAAAACTGATGCTTTAGGAGTATACAAAGTATTAGGGGAAGCACAGATAAAAAAGCCAATACACACAGCTGTTCACTGTTTTGTTGGATGTGAGGAATTACATCACACTGGTCAACAAATTTTTACAAAAGTCATATCACTGAAATAAAATTAGTCATTTCCTGTCAATTTGTATGTGCTCAACATAAATATAACAGTCAAATTCTAATTTTGGCTCTAGGTTTTTTTTGTAATCTGCAATAAATAGATGTTTACATCACGAAATGCATGCCAATAGTAATAGGCCTACAGTTAATACCTGTAAAAAAATCAAGTCATAGACTACTTCTCAGATTTCTTTGTTTGTCTCTTGTACAGCTGTTTGGGAGCATCTCTGGGGAGTGTCCAGCAGTAGTCAGCCAGCGTTGTAGTGGGCCATTTTCCCTGGTATCTTTGTTCCATTGATGAGATATCTTGATGAAAACATTCACCATGTTCATCACTAACCATACCACAGTTTTCAGGAAAGAAATCCAGATGGGAATGAAGGAAGTGGATCTTTAGAGAAATATTGCAGCCAAGTTTCTGATACTGCATCAGCATGTCTTCTACTATTTTCTTGTAGTTTTCTGCCCTAACATTCCCAAGAAAATCTGTAGACAACAGGAAAAAAGCATTCCATGCTTGTTTCGCATCACCCTGCAGCAAGTTGTTGAACCAGTCATCTCAAAGCAGGCAGAATGTTTGGTAGACTATTCTCGACTTCTTTTGCTTCATTATTCTGGCAGAAAGAGGAGGAACCAAGCAGAAGTAATAGTCTTTTATGTGGTTGCTTGGCTCTCTACACACCCCGGGGACTGCAAACGGTATTGATGGTCTTTTGTCATTTAAACACTGTGAAAGCTGTGTTGTACATGGAGCACAGGATATAGGCTGTGTTGTACATGGAGCACAGGATATAGGCTGTGTTGTACATGGAGCACAGGATATAGGCTAATCTTGTACTTCGTGCTAATAAAAAACCTTGCATCCAAAGTAAAGATGATAAGCCTTCTTCACTTGAGAAGTGATACTTTTCTTCTGCTTGGCAAATGTCACTTCCCCACAAATAGAGCAGAAATTGTCCACGCTATTAACGCACTTTCTAGGCATGGCTGTTCTTTATTGTGCCTAAATGGATAAAATAATAACAATTCTCTGTAACAGTAGCTTCAACTGTCTCGCACAAAGTCTGAAATATTTTCAATGCTCAACCTTTCCCACAGGGCTTTATAGAGTGCACTGCTGACATCAGCTTACTTCAGCAGCCGCCCGGCAGTAGTATTGCATTGCATCAGAAAATTATGCAATTAACTCTGGATGATGTGTGTATGATGGTATAATGCAATGCGATGCAATATTACATCATTCTGGGCTGATTTGGGATGTTGTTACAGTCCTATTTGATAAATTTACACAGTGAAACATATGAAATGAATTACATGAAATATCTTCAAAATGGGAGCTAATAAAAAATTTTCGGGGTTATGTTCACGTTCAGCACACCAAGATTCTACAGATGAGGGCCTTTTAAGTCAGTTATGATCTCACTGTTGACTATTGTTATTAGTGTCTTTCATAAATAAGCTCATATTGTACTTTGAATTTCTCTAAATATTTATCTGAAATTGGAACTACAACCCAAGGATAACTTTCTCCTCCTACTCTCCACTGCTTTCTTCTCCAAACCCTATACTACACCAGTGCTATGCAGAAATGCAGTCATTTTTGTCAGACCTTTATAGAGTCTAGAAAAAATATACCATGACTGATTAGTAAGATTTAGCAGTCAGTAGGATATTCTATCATGGTAATACTATACCTTTTAGGAACTTAAACAGAATGAAAAATAGGCAAAAGTTAAATATTCATGGATAAAGAATGCCTCAAATTGAAAACTAGGTGATTAGTTACCATTCAGCATAAATTAACTGTAAAATAATCCCTGAGAATTTTATTTTGAGATTTTAACTGAATATTGCTTTGTAACATTTATACAAGTTCTAGGTGCTCATCCTTCATATTATATTTTGTTTAGAAATAGGTTCCCAAACCATTTAATATACAGTAAGCTCTGTACTTTCTAGTATAAAAGCTAACTTGTTCAAATATTTTGCTTTAGAATTTCTATGGATAAATATTCTGGTATCTCGATTTCTTTAGGTTATTTTCATAACACCAATTTTATACTGGACTCATCTGAAGAGCTCTGAAAATAGCTGTGCCAGACAAACTTAATTCAAAGATTTTGGGATATGGTATATCAGTTATTTAGTGTTTTAGAACAAACCATCTTAAATTTCTGTACTTAAAAATACAAGAATTTACTTTCTCACTGTGCTGCTAGTTGGCCTAGACTCGGTTGGGCAATTTTTCTTCTGGAAAGCAAGGTATCAAGAAGTCAGAGTTGCCAAGAAAGATATTCTTCCAGTAGATGCCACAGCAGATATAGAATCCAAGACCAAGGGAAAGAGTGTAGAAAAATGTAAACAGGGATTGAAACAGAAAGAACAAGGATATTTAAAGTAACTGTTAAATTAGCTTACCAGAATTAAAATTTAGAGTGTAATGAACAATTTAAATTCATTATAGGACAATAAAGCAATACGGAAACTTGGATTTCTAATTATCTCAAATTATCTAAGAGGCTGTTCTTTCCCACAAGTAAACACACTCTCTCTCTCTCTCTCTCTCTCTCACACACACACACACACACACACACAAATTAAAACAGAATAGGGGACAATGTTTTAATATTAACATAGATTGTTTTTATAAGACTAAAGACAACGATAATTATTTACTTTATGAAACATTAACTTCAAATTCTTGGGCCATGCTAATCTTTCCAGAAAAGTTCACATAATAGCATACAATTGAATTTTGATGCTAGATATTTCCATATTTCAATCTCTATTTTTTTTTCACTTAAATAGTGCAACCATAGTTTGTTTCTAGGATTAATTACATTAACAAAATATCTTCCTGTCTGTTAATTAGGTTTATAGAAATGAAAAATAATTAAATAACTAGAATTTCATAAGTGTAGAATTTTAACAATATTGAGTAGGTAATCTATTTTGCTCTAAGAAAAACAAATTATACTTATTATGAAATATATATTTCTAGGTACTATCAGATTATATCTTATATCAAGAATATCATACTTTCATTTGATCAGACACATTTTGTAAAGTAGCTTGAATAAACTAAAATATTAGCAATAAGTAAGTAATTTTGACAGTTCTTTTTCTTTGTAACAAATGGCTTTATTATAGAAGATGCCACAAAAATATAGGCATTCTCTTGTGGATATCTCTTATACACACAAATAAATCAAATATATGTATAAAATAATTATTAATATTTAAAATTGAGGAAAATAATTATACACTTTCCATGTGACAGTATCTGCAATAGCTGAAAAGAGACAAAGAAACAAAGGGAAGACTCATGTTTTTCCTCTTACTTTGGGAAAGTTTGCAAAATTGCATTTCATCAAGAAAATTAAAAATGACTATGCTTTTTCATTCAAGGCATTTTTAACAAGGAAATTTTTGCTTCATCAGGTTCCTTCAATGCTAAAATACACTGTAAATATTATTCCATTGAGCAAGAAGACAGGAGTTCATAACACTGGTCAACAAATTTTTACAAAATTCATGTCACTGAAATAAAATTAATCATTTCCTATCTACTTGTATGTGCTCAACAGAATATTACAGTCAAATTCTAATTTTGGCTCTAGTTTTTTTTTTTTTAATCTGCAATAAATGGATGTTTACATCATGAAATGCATGCCAATAGTATAGGTCTACGTTTAATACCTGTAAAAAATCAAGTCATAGACTACTTTTTAGATTTCTTTGCTTGTCTTTTGTACAGCTGTTCAGGAATAGAACAGATGGAAGATGGTTTCCATTGTGCAAAAGCACAGCCTTAAGACTCAGTTTTGAAGTCTAGAAATAGTCTCCATTCTTGTGGGTCATGAGCAATTTCTAAGGCATTCATGAGGCTCTCAATATCGGAACAGAATTCCAGAGTACCTTCCTTTCTGAAGAAAGGCTCCAACTGCTGGTGATGCTTTCAATATCAAGTAATTGTTACATCTTGTAGAAGATTCCATTGTTGGAGTCTTGATCCTAGCAATTCTGCCTCATTCTTGGATCAGTACAAATCACGAACCAGGTCATTTAGTTCTTTTGTGTTAGTATATGTGGGGTTGATGGTGCACCACAGTGAAAATCTGGATCACTGCATGCTGATGGAACAGGAGAAGAACAGGTTGGCTCATCCTTGTCCTCATCAGATGAATCATGAGAATATTCTGCTGGAGATTCTGGAATAGGAAGTCCCTCACCATGTGGAACTGGTCTCAGAGCAGACAGAATGTTTGGGTAGACTATTTTTTTGCTTTGTTATTCTGCTGGAAAGAGGAGGAACCAAGCAGAAGTAACAGTCTTTTATGTGGTTGCTTGGCTCTCTCCACACCATGGGGACTGCAAACTGCATTGATGGCCTTTTGCCATTTAAACACTGTGAAAGCTGTGTTGTCCATGGAGCACAGCATATATGCGGGGCCCAAGGCTTGTCTTGGTCACCAACCTTGCATCCAAAGTAAAGATGATAAGCCTTCTTCACTTGAGAAGTGATACTTTTCTTCTGCTTGGCAAATGTCACTTCCCCATAAATAGAGCAGAAATTGTCCATGCTATTACCATGTGCACTTTTGAGGCATGACTGTTCAGTATTGTGCCTAAATGGATAAAATAATAACAGTTCTCTGGAACAGTAGCTTCAACTGTCTTGCACAAAGTCTGAAATATTTTCAACGCTCAACCTTTCCCACAGGGCTTTACAGAGTGCACTGCTGACATCAGTTTACTTCAGCAGCTGCCTGGCAGTAGTATTGAATTGCATCAAAAAATGATACAATCAACTCTGAATGATGTTGCATGATGGTATTATGCAATGTGATGCAATTATTACATAATTCTAGGGTGATTTAGGATGTTGTTGCAGTCCTACTGGATAAATTTACATGATGAAACATATTAGTTATATGAAATATCTTCAAAACAAGAGCTAATAAAAAACTTTCAGGTTATGTTCATGTTCAGCACACCAAGATACTACGATTAGGGCCTTTTAATTCAGTAACACTCTCACTGTTGACCAGTGTTATCAAAACTTCTATTTAAGTTACAATTGGATGTTTTAGACAGATTTATCAGATAAAAACAGGAAATAAAAAACTTTCAGGGTTATATTCATGTTCAGCACACCAAGATACTACAGATTAGGGCCTTTTTAAGTCAGTAACAATCTCACTGTTCACCAGTGTATTTTATGTGATTCAGTGGTCAGTTCCAATTTTCTATAAGAGATTGTGTTTCAAAGGCTCCAGTATCATCTGTATGATGATCAACAAATGAAAAATCTGTTTTTAAAGGAGCTGAATACTGGGGAAATACTTGGGAAAATAGTACAAAGCTTTTCCAACAAAGTAACACTGCAGCTCCAGAAGACTGAATTAAATATACACATTGCACTGGTTCATTTTATAATAGCTTTAATCCTATATATATTTCAAGATCCCTAAATACTACTTCTCTTTTTTATTCCAGAATATTAAATGGCATAAAATTAAAGAGAACGATAATATTGAAGAACTGTGATGAATGAAATATCATGTCTGCTTAATGAAGAGATACAAATCAAAGTAGGGTTCTCCTGAATACTCAATGCTCTTTGTAATCAAGGGCCTAGGGTAGTTTTCAAAGAAATGTTTATTGGGTTGTAATAGTAATTTGAGTATTAATATACAAATTGTGCATTTGGAAAGTTTAGCTAGGTGACTGTTTCTGATATTTTCCCAGTAGACTTTATTATAAAGGAAGAAAGAACACATTTTAAGAAGGAGCAGACCAAAAAAGCCAAAATAAACCAATACTTCTAACTTCATCAAGCATAAAACAATTTTAGAGGAACTGAAAGTTTTCATGAAAATGTATCTTGGAGAAAAATGTAAAGGAAGTGAATACATAAAGAAGTTTGTCGACTGCTTATTGTGGGTTCATTGTAGAGATCCCAGAATATACCAGCTATAGAATATATAGAAACTTTTTTTATAGATCTATTTACCTATGCATACAAGCTGGGGTGTAGGCCAGAGGTGTGGGGTGGTGAGAGGATTCACCAGAGACAGAGTGGGGAGCAGAACAGGTAGATCTACTAAAATACACTGCTGAGGGGAGCAGTTGTTGAGGCAGGAGAGATCTGCTGGGCCATGTGGGAATGTCCCTGGCCAGGGATTGAACTTGTGCTATAGTGGCTCTGGATAGCTTCATAATACTACACTTAACCCATTGCACCACCAGGGAGGCCCTGTAGAAACTTTTTAATGATTAGTAGTTTCAAACATAGTTTCAAAACTATGTTTTTGAAAAGGCAGTATAATTGAGAAAATGAGAATACTGGAGAAAAATAAGGGAACGTAAGAAAAAGCAAATACATATATGTATATATATATTTTATACATACACACACACACATATATATATATATATATAAATTGATCAATATACCACTTGATTGCATTAATGCATCCAATTAATGGTTTGACTGTATTTACTAACCCTTGATCTGTAACTTTGTTGTCTTCTTCTTCACTGATGCTGTGCTGGCCTTGTGGTTTTATTTAGCCAACAGAATATGCTAGTGCATTGTGTGAAAGTGATGTTGTACTAGTTTTGCGCTTGTGTGTTTATATTTCTCTTCTTGAGACTCTAAATCTACCAAGCCCAAGGATGAATAGTTGCTGGAAAAAAGATCAAGTGAGTCAAAAAAGTTATCTCCACTCAGATCCTTTCTAGATCAGTCAGGAACCAATCAACCTGCTAAATCACTGAAGAGGGAGAATAAGTCCAGTCTTTAAATAGCACACCCACTCTATTAATTTCAGGTTTGTGAAAAGTAATACGTAGTATTTACTTAAAGCTACTAAGTTTGGGGTACTTCTTAACATGACAAAATTGTGGTAATGTATAAGATACAGCAAGTATGTAAATTATTATTGAAACCAAGAGCTTTGAGAATGAAAGGAGCTCCTATCAATATTATTCTGGGAAAGCAGGTGCAAAATGGCAGTGCCAAGTAAAAACAGGCATATAATGATTTTATTGATACAGATTTTAGATCAGTCATTATCAAAAGTGTTTTTGTAGCTTATGTTTAGGTTTTATTTATTAGGGTACTTCATTGATGTATAAAATATTTAGGAAATAAAAATAAAATAATAGGTGCATTCAACTTTCAGTTGTAAATAATAGAAACACAACTCAAAATGACTTACAAAATAAAGACATTTAAATCCCCACATAAATAGTTAAGGTTAGTTGGTTTACTGGTTCAACAATATCACCAAAACAACTATACCTTCAAATTATATTTTATTATAATCTTACCTAACTCAATAAACAGTATTATCATCTGTACATTTCCCCTTCTCTCTCATTTGTATTCTTCAGGAAATCCTGATGTCTTAACCTTTTAAATACATACAGAATCTGACTACATTTTATTAGATAGAATATACTAGATAGGTTACTACCACCCTGATCTAAGGCACCATCCTCTCTTGCAGAATTGAATTATTGCAATCACTACCTAGTCTGTCTCTCTACTTCAACCCTGATAGCTCTAGAATCTACTCTTAACTTACAAAGTGATGTTTTCATACTGCAAGTTAGATCATATCACTTCTCTGAGGACAACCCTTTGCCCTCTGCCCATTTCATTAAAGGTTGGAATGTTCTAATGATATCCGGTCCATTTCAATACTCACTAGCTACAAGGAACTGCTGAATACTTGATTTGTATCTTTTCAAACAACAATATATGTTAAGTATAGAATAAACTCTGGTGACCATCACGTGACAATATACATTCGTTGAGATGTGAACCTGTACTTCTAAAACATAAGCAGTATTATAAATCAATGTCACCTTAATAAACATAATTAAAATAATAAAATAAATACATTCTGGACTTGAGATGGAATATGACATAAAGAATGCAAATATCTCATGTATGGTTGGTATGTTGATTAATTCTTTAGAAGATAATTTAGTTTAAATTACATTATTACATTAATCTGGTTCAATTTTACTTTTTTATGTGTCTACTAGAAATCATGAAATTATATGTACTCTTGCAGCAAATTCCATTGGGTTGCCTGCCAATTTGGCCCTGACCACCAGTCTGAATTAACTATTTAATATGCACCTCCCCTTGTTCATTGCATTCCAACCACCATATGCAAATATACTTTGTAACCTTCCTACTATCACAGAAAACACCAACCATGCACTTATTGGGTGAAAATTAGGGGAAATCCTAAGTTCTGTGTAAATAAATAGGATTTGTAATCTTAAAAAAAATACAAAATTATTACTCAGACATAAGGGAAAAAGTAAACACTAGAAGAAAAAAGAATTTGCAATAATTACAGTTCTTAGAAGTTGAAAAATACCAAAAACAAAAGCTCTAAGCTCTGGAGCAATAACATAATGTTACGGACACCATAATTCCTAACATTGTATGGTCTCTGACCCTTTACCCATACTCACAACTCTCAAAGTATCAGTTCCATAGGCAATATAAATCTTTTCTGCTATTCATTCTTATACTGGGATGCTAACCATAAGTGGAAGTGACGGCGAATTACATACATAGAGTCTACTAAATTCATATTATATGTAATCATAACAAATAAATGCCCAATTCCACTTGTTTTTGTCTGTTTTCTCAGAAATGCCACTGCACTTAGACATGAATCTTAAAAATTGTTAAATGTATTAAAAAATCGTTAAATGTAGGGCTATTTGAAGTTAAGACACAGTGACTTTACTCAAGCGAAAACAAAGGGGAGAAAATCTAATTTCATGAGACATCTGATTAAATTGCAGCTTCCTAGTAAATACTGTACTACTAGTAAATAAATGTACTACTGTCCTGGGATCTTTAGATAAAGCCCTAACCTCCTTCACACCTACTCAATATCGCCTTCCCAACAAAGTTTACCCTAGTCAGCCCATTTACAATCCCTCTTATGTGCTTACTATGCTTTACTGTTACAGGAATGTAAACACCAGAACAGGCATAGAGGGTGGAGGAATAACTCGGTAAATGTGTATTCAGTAAGTGATAACGCCAGCCAGATAGTTCTATCCTTCTACTCTGCCAACCTCATTAGTCTTCAGACTTTTGTCTTCTGTTTGCAAGAGGGTGAGGTAGATGAAATCCTTGTAAACCAGCAGGTACTGAAGAAGAACACGGAAGTTCTCTTCCTTGGTTCTACTTTGCATCTATCTGACTCATTAACTTTTGCTTTAACATTGGCCATTTCACTAATAATGCTTTCCTGTAATTAATCTTATTATTTTTCTATCACTGTGTCTTAAACACCTGAATGATTGTTCCTTCTTTTGTTTTTGTGGGTACATTTGCTAAGTTTATTAATTTTCCTCTAAGGTCTATTTAACCACCCCAGATACTTTTATATATCAGGTGTCAGCTGCCAAAATTTTAAAGATTTTGCAATTTGTGACTGATCTCTGCAGTTTCTGAGTTGCTTAGGAGATATTTTTGTGTTTTGTCTTGCTATAATTTATAGATGAATAAGAATTATTTTATTTTTAAGTTGTATAGTTTTACTGCATTGTAATCAGAGAATGTGTTAATTATTCCTATTTTTAGACTATTTAGGGACTTTTATGGCCTAGTACATAGGAGTTTATCATTAATACTCTATCTACAGTCATATTTTTAAAATATTGCTGCATTTCTTAATGAAAGACATAATCTATTTCAATAAGATCTATTAATTCCATGAAGCTACACATTCAAGTAATCCTACCTAAAAGTAGATATCACTAAAGCAAATGAAAGTGTTAAAACTGACATCATTGGAAAATTGAAATGTCCTAATGGCTCTATAAATTAATCCAGTTAATATCATAACATTAATAAAAATTTCTAAATTAAGAATTTGTCACTTAGGAATGCATGAAAGAAAATAAATAAAATCTACATACTTAATATCTGACCATAAATTCATTCATCAAGAAAAATAGAAATTTCTACTTATATCACATATACTAAAGAATTCTGTTAAAATCGCAATGTATAGAGTGTATGATGGTTTTGGTTGAACCGATACAGTGAAATTTTGGTCCAAAGAATAAATTGGAAAAGGGCTTATGAGAGGTTTCTATTCCTTTTCCCATAAAGTGCAAAATGAACTGTATATCTTGAAAATGTGTAAAATTGTCAAAACTATAAGTGACTTTATAAAAATATCAGGATATATTTTATAATATTTCTATTTAAAAGTTTCCTCAAATAAAGCAATGAAAATTATTTCAGTAAGTCAAATTTTAGGATTCAAATGGGAGACTAGAAAAAACATCATTATTTTATGAATTTAAATTTGATCTAATTTCTGTCTTTGTGATGTAGTCCTTTGTGAATACTATGTATCTTATCTACTTCTGAAAAAGCAAAGCCAAAACAAAGAATCTTTCTGAATTGTTATTCCTTTTACCTCCATGTCATACTAACTTTCTCTAAACTCCCACCACTTTAAAATGTGATTTCAAGATCTAGTAGATTTATAGATAGGACAAACTTCAAGATTTTTGAACCCGAATATATTCTGATTACTTTTCTTTCTATAACAAAATTGCAAGGAAACGCTGCTGCTTAAAAAACACTGCTGTAAAAATGGAGCTGACTGGCTACAACTTTATATACAGCCTGGCTTTCCCTGTGGGAGATGAATAATAATTGTTTTGTTTCCAGAGCATCACAGAGTAATATGAAATTTGCAGAGAATAATAAACAGAACCCAGGCTTAGCTTCTGTCTCTGAATCATCAGCCAGATCAAATGAACACTGGATGTTGTACAAAGTGAATGTAATGTTAACTCTCCGCAGTTGAAGTAAAAATATTTCACCTACAAACACATTTCAAAATGACTGTTGAAAAGAGATACCTTAATTTGGTGGATGATAACTTTACGCACTATGCATT
The DNA here is from genome assembly GCA_004024925.1 of Scalopus aquaticus. Lineage (NCBI taxonomy): Eukaryota > Metazoa > Chordata > Mammalia > Eulipotyphla > Talpidae > Scalopus > Scalopus aquaticus. The sequence goes on from PVIJ01001346.1 coordinate 111,186, forward strand.
ACAGAAATGGCTGTTCGTCAACAGGATTTTCTGTTGATATTTTCCTTTAAGTCTATTCTTTGGCTAAAAGAGTATATTTGAATTTACATTTTGAGTTAGTTGTTATTGAAGTTTAAGTAGTTTGAGGAATCTTAAAAATTTGATTGTTGACAGTGGAATGTTTCAAAATCCCCAATGTGCGAATTGGGCATGTGTGATTCGGAGGTTGCTGAATATGTTTAATTTCTAGGGTTGCATTTCCGTTAAGATTTCTGAGTCTGAAAGACAGGCTTGAAGCTTTCCCTCTTTCTGTGACCTTGTAAAATTGCTGCACACTGAAAATAATGGCGATAATAAGTGATCCTGTATTAGAGTGATGCTATGAAAATTAAATGAGGTAGTCTAAGCAAAACTCCTTACACAGTACCAGCTACATAATGCATGTTTAATAAATGATAGGTATTAATTAACTTAAACATATAGTGAAAATATCCCTGGCCAAAAATGCTGAAACACTGTTACTGAAGAGCTCTGTATCCTTGAAAACACATGTAAACACTCTGAATCCATTTTAATATCTGTAAAATGAAGGTTTTCATAAATTCCTTGCATATCAAATAAAACTGGCCTAAAGGCAAAATAAGATAATATATATGATTATGCCGTAATGTCAGATGGTCTTTTATTTAGGGCCTATTCATTTTATCATCTCCCTTCACATACAGATTTCCTCTAAAATGATAAAATTAGTAGATGTTTTCTACATAAGTCTGTATTTTAAATAAATGGAAAATCAAATTGAAACTGCTAGCAATTACATGCAGAATTTGCAAGTGTATAATTTTTTTTGTGGTTTGTCATTTTTAGAGAATTGCCTTTCATGCTATTTTACCTCATTCCTAATAGTTAACTATCAACCATATATCCCAAATAGTTTAATTCTCCAACCATTTACTACAAGTGCCATATTTCTTTTATCCCTTTGGATGCACTGGTTATAAAATTTAGCACAGGAGAAGAATGAAATTGAATGTACATCTAAAGTAAGCTATTTTGGTCATCATCTCTCCGAGGAACAACTTAATATAGATTTATAATCCATCTTTAAAATTGATGAACCTAAGGGATTGGAATGGAAATGAAATATTTAGGCACTCAAACTTTAACATGATTTAAATATCCAGGAAGAATTTAGAGGGCTAGCTTGGAGGAAATAAAGGAAAGGGAAAAGGAGGAAATAATTGATTTTCTCTCTGATTTGTATTGCTGCAAAGAAACTCAAACTTTTGCATAGTGGACCAACATATATGTCACTGGCATATGAACTTCTACTTCCACTCAGTATTACTGGGAATGCACAAGTCAACTCAAATGAACAAATCTTTTTGTGTACTCCCAAATGCTCCAATTCCTTCCGCACAGTCCACTGACTTTTTTGTGAATTTAAGAGATGACTGTCAGCTCAGCTATCTCCAGGGAGATTAATAGTATAATATTTGCAATATGTTTTTAAAGTGGGATAAGGTGCCAGATCCGATTGTCCTTAGTTGTAAAGTATGAACCAATTTTGTCCCAAGCTACAAATATTTGGGGTGAGAACTATAGAAAACAAAAGCTGTATTAGAAGAAAACATACATATCTTTTAAAAATAAAGGATATTCATAATGTTATTTCATTGAGCTTGAGAAATAGTTGACATTTTCCAATAGGTGATTCTGATGGGGGATGAAGGTATTTCCATACTTTGTATGGAAGTTTGATCCTGGACAGTCTTTTCAAGGATATTTGTATAGTCAGTTACCTGTGAGTATAGAGATCATGACTCCCTGTGAGTCAGTGGGCACATTTGTCTTCAGCCCAGGATGATGTGTGTGTGTGTGTGTGTGTGTGCGTGCGTGTGTGTGTGTGTGTACCTTAATAGACACTGAGTTCTGTTAGAGATTTTCAGTTATCTTTCTTTTTAAATTATGGATGCCTTGATGCTGGGTAGAGTCTGAAGAGGTGTGAACTTACATATAAATATCTGAGTCACACATAGTGTTGCAAACCAAAGCTAGTTCATATATCTATCTATCCATATATATTTCTTCCTTCTTCTGTAATAAGATTGGGGAAAACCTAACCTCAGCAACCTAAACCTAAGCACCACTATGACAGAGACCTAGTGTTGGTGCATCAACCATCTGGTCATTGCTCCTGTTCCCTCAGGATTTTAGGAGTAAGAGTAAGTGATGCAAACAGCAGCTCATGCTCCCTGCTGTGTCATAAGTCATACAGTCCTTGACTCTATCTAGGGGTCCCTGGGCTCCTGCCAGCATGTATGAAACAGTGGCAGGGTAACTAGTTAGCTCAGGAGTAGAATAAAATCTCAGACCCTCCATCGTTTTTAACAGATTCACTTTGATCTAGCAGTTCTTTATTGAGAACTTAATGTATAAGTGACAGTGTTCAATGTTGTATGGAGAGACCTAAGAGACCATATGGACATTAGACCTTAATAGATAGTAGAGTGCCTTTAGAGATATTTAGTTATTTTTCTTTTACATTATGGGCGCCGTGATGCTGGGTATAGTGTGGCAACCCGCAACTAAAGAGGTGTGAACTCATACATCTGAGTCACACACAGTGTTGCAAACCAATGCTAGTTCAGTAAAATAAATAAATAAATAAATAAATAAATAAATAAATAAAAAGTACTACAGGAACTGTTAACAATTCTCATATTATGTGTGTGTGTATACATATACATATACATTTAGATAGATCTATACTCATAAAAGCAATGCATTTATAATGAAAATAGTTATAAAACCAACCTTGGATTCTTATCTCAAGTGTTTTTAATCTTTTTCAGAAAAGACTAACTCAAAATTACTTTCTTGATAGACAGTGGATTAGGAAGGTACAGATGATATGGAAACACTGTGTCATATCAGGACAGAAAGTTCTAAAGTAAATCACTCAAGGATTTTTGGGTAGTACGGAATCTTGAAATATTGCTTAAGTGATTTATCATACTATAATCTCCTCCTTTCCTTAGTACTTCCCTTAATATTTTCTTCCATCTCTGGATCAGAAAGCAATCACTCATCTTTCACATTAAAAAAAAGCTGCTCAATCTAAATTTGTAGATGAATAGACTTCTCCAGTGAATTGATCTTTCTTGAACAAACTCAGTACTGGATATATTTGATATAAGCTTCCATTTAATTCACCATTGTATTCATGGGGGAATCCTGGTAATTATGATACTGAGTATTATTTAGTGGTAAGAAAAACCCAATGAAGGCAGTCTTATTAGTGACTCTAATTCATGTGGTCACTCGGTCATTTGGACCATCTTAAACCAAAGTTGTATAGAACCATTCACTGTCCTAAACAAGGGCTGTGGCTTTGCATTTAATTATAAGGGCAATTCTCTCGAAGGTAAAAAACACAAAAATGTCAAAAGCCTCCAGATTTGATTTTTGTTTTATTCTATTTTAGATGATAGAGACTTCTTTTTGTGCCTAAAAAAACCGAGTGTGAAGACAGTGCCACAAGTTTTACTGTATTTAATTTAGCTTTCCCTAAGCCTAAAATGGAGAGAGCATTAATAAATACTGAACTCCCTGTCTCAGATCTGCCTGGAACAGATTTTAATAAATTACATTTTATGCTGCAATTCAAGCATTCAGCTGCCACAGTTATGATTAATAGAGCAGCATTTTTATAAAAGAACAACAGTTCTAAAAGAGAAGAATTTTGTCATACAATACTATAACATCAATATTAAAAAGAAGTGCAATATTACTACAGTAAAATAACCAAAAAGTAAAATTTTATTGTTAAATACATTATTTTGTTGTTAATTCAACTTTGTATTATAATTTTAACTATAACAGTAATAACTGACACCACATTTGAAAAATAATTAGTAAAAAAAAAAAGTGCAGTGAAATCACTATTGGTTTGCTATAGGGAATATTGATAAAAATTCATTTGAATAGCAAGATTCTAAATTACAGTCAATACTTTGTTTGATGTCTTAAACAAACAGACATGAAAAGCCATCAAAGCCACCAGAAATTTAAAAATTCTTAATGATGGGGCTCGGAAGATGAGAAATGGACAGGATCCTTGAGTCACAGTTACCTTCAGGGACACTGAGTAAAAGTGCCTCAGCAAGGAGGAGAGACAGAGCCCATCAGAAAAGGTAGGAAACACTGAAAAACATCAGGTCACCGGGGGGGATATCTGCCCTTCCTCCTCTGCACCCCCCGGCTCTCCCCCGACCACAGACGGGGAGACTGCGTACTTATGGGCAAGATCATAACCTGCTCAACTATTCAACAAAGGGCACCTGGGTGGCCAGTAACTGGGTTCAGCATTAGGAAGAAACACATGTCTCTCCTAAAAAAAAAATCTCTGGGTTCCCAGGATTGTCTGTGCCCACCATGTGGAGCGGAGAAGCCACCCGCCGCTCCCTCCTGTGTGCCCTCCAGCTTGTGCGCAGTGTGCCCTGGAAGGTTTAGGTCGGTCTGCCCAGTGGGTGTTTGCATTTGTCTTACAGAGTCAGGAGAGGCACAGACCTGGAACAGGTTCTCCAAGCATATCACAGAAAGTCTTGTCAGCGGGGTCTGCTAGACCACAGGCCTGCAGGACCCACCCCCCTCTCCCCACTGTGCGATCTGCAGTCTACACACAGAGTGCACGGAAAGAAACTTTGAGTAGCCACAGTGAATACGGTCCTCCCTGGGGCTCTCTGTGTCCACCTTGGAGGGGGGGTCAGTGGAAGTACCTGCCTGAAGTGGGTGTGATTGTTGGTGCTGGCTTCTCTGCACAGTGGGTGAGTGCAGGACCTCCAGGCTTACTGTTCATAGCCCCATCTGCAGAGATTGCCCGGGGAGCCTTAGAAAAGCTCCTAAATTCACCCTCTTCCCTGTGGCCTCTGTGCTCAGAGTGCATAGTCAGAAACTATGAGAAATGAGGGTGAGCACAGTTTGCAAACAAAGGGCATCTTGGTTGCTGGTGACCGGGGGGAGAGAGTCAGGAATGAAACCCACCTCCCCTCAGCACGCGCGGTGGCAAGAGTCCCCTGAAGATCACAACTCGCTACTGCTAGAGAGTGCAGAACTCCTGGGAGACAAGCTAATAAAGCAAAATGATCAGACAAAACAACAAAAAAACAAAACACACGACAACTTTAGACTTCAAGGGAATATGACACCAGAAGGAACAATTCTCCAGCACCCAACCACAGAGATATGGAAGATCTTAGCTTTTTAATAGACGAGAAGTGAAAACTGCCATAATAAAAGGAATTCAAAGATATGGAAGAAAATGCAGGGGAAAATTAGTATCATGAGAAATACAATTATAAGTAAATGGCCATTAAAATATTTTGAGTCAAGCAGGGCATTAAACTGGCCCTGGCATAATCCAATTCCCTTCATGAAAATGTCCCCAGTCTGGCCTGTGATATGATTATCGTATGAAGGAGATCTGAGTGTACCTAGCAAAGGTCCTTTAATTCAGGTAGCCCCAGGTAACCCCCAGTCTATCATCAGCTTGCAGTCTACATGTGAATAAGCCCAGTCAAGATCAGCTAAGCCTAGTTCAAAGCAGAAAACAGTTGACACATAGACTCATGATAAGTAATTAATGTTGTTCGAAATAACTAAATATTTGAAGTGTTTTTTAATCAATCAAATCAAATTCATACAACATTCTATAAATGATAAAGGATAAGTTTAGAAGTATAAAAATTAGCAAAAAATTATTATCAAACCAAAGAAGCATTTAAAAGCCTGCCGCACAAAACTGAGATGAAAATTACTTTCATAGAAGAGCTGGCTCCTTTTGTAAAGACATAAAAAATATCATCTAGGTGAAAGAACATCCAGAACATTGACTTGAGGAATACAAACAACAATAAAAAACTATGAAATGCTCTTGGCATATGAGATTCATAATTTTTTTTTCTCTAAAATGAAAAGGTCCCATGAACACATTTCTACAATATACCACTAGGACAACCTTCAACAAAGATAATGTTTTGTTAAAAATTTCTAACAAATACAGTCTTCATTGCTCAGTGGCAAGTGTAACAATCCAAACTAAAATCACACACCAACATGAATATGTCCCTCCATGCATCCTGTTTAACTCAGTGAGGCACGTCTCTAAATGTGTTTAGAAGTAGTTAGCAGAGATCATTTACTGCAAACACTACTTTTTCCTTTCTTTACATTTTTTACATTCTTCAGAAACAAAGACCTGCAGAATCTCTCAGAAGACGAGACCAAGGGAGTTAAAATGTGCATGAATTTTGGGTCAATCAGCGGAAACTCATCCTTGTAAAGCTGTGTATTCTCCTCATGATGTAGCCCAGCCAATGAAACATATTCATTTCAGGAATAATAGCATATGAAACCAACCAACCAACCATCTACAGAAGGGAGACTCATTCAAATTGTTTATCAGTATCTATTTGAATCTGTATATTAAAAATCTAGTGAAATTTGGGCCTCCCTGGTGGCGCAGCAGTTAAGTGCTGCCCTGTGGTGCTATTGGCAGCAGCGACGCGAGTTCAATGCCCGGCCAGGGAGATTCCCACATGGCGCGGCAGACCTCCTGCCTCGCCCACTGCTCCCCTCAGCAGTGTATTTCGGTATATCTGCCTGTTCTGCTCCCCACTCTGTCTCTGGTGAACCCTCTCACCACCCTTCCCTACCCCCCACCCCCGCCTCTGGCCTGTACCCCAGCTTGTATGCATAAATAAATCTTTTTTAAAAAATCTAGTGAAATTTAAGACTAATGTGAAATACAGTAAATTAATCAAATCTCCAACCACTCTAGGTTTGACTATTAGAAATATTTGATGGTAATGAAATTAAAAACAAAGTAAGGAAGGAATTTACACATTTCATCATCATTAAGAAACTTCATTCATTTAAAAGACTCCATCTCTCTCCCTCAGAAGAATTTTTTCTTTTGCATAGTTTTGTATTTTATTAATCTTTTTGGAAGCAGAGACAATATTAAGATTGCCAAGAGGAGGTGGGAAGGACAGAAACACATTACTTATCAACTTTTATTTCCTATCCATTCATTCAGTCAAAAAAAAAATAAACGTCTTTAAGCATTTGCCTTACAAATGCTGGAATTGACAATAATCATTTTACACTGTAATGAGTCTTAATTAAAATCATATAAATGACTTTCTAGATGTTTTATCTTACAAATTGCTATATTTACATTTTCTACTTTGCCTTAAAATAATCTGCCCCCCACCCACTTTGGAAACAAATATTCAATCCAAAATAATGATTCAATGATATTAAAATATCACAACTTTTGAGGCACTCTGTAAACATAATAAATATTTCTTCAGATGTATATGTTATAATCATAGTCAAAAAGAAAAGTAAAATGTGCAAGAAAAATACTTTGGTTGATTATAGGTGGTCATATATTATTGCTACTTACCCCATTAAAAGGCAATAGGTTATTGAAAGAAATACATGCATAGTGCTTGGGTACTCTCTATTGCACCCATTTTTACTGACATGACCAATAGAGATAGGGAAATTATCTTACCAGGATGATATCAAAGAAAGCAACATTTTACCATTTGTTTCTATGTGTGACCTTGAGCAAAAACAACAACAACAACAAAAAAAAAACCCTCTGCTCAGTTTTCTCCACTGAAAAATGGGAACAGTACTAAACCCACAGGATTGTAAGGATGAAATGTAAATGAGTCAATATATCCAATGGGTTTAAAGCAATGTTTCTTACATTACAGTCTCTTCTTGTATCTCTTATTATTTTTATTATTTATGACTTCTTTAGCAGTTCATTGGCATACCTGGGAATCTGGTTGCCCTTGCAGTTCCTCTCTAGAGCAAATATTATAAATTGGAAGTTTTGCCTAAAAAATATACCACAAATGCCTAAAATCTTTAGTTAAGACTTCACCATCCCCAAAGCATATAATGGAATACAAAAAATACATTTCAATTCAATTATTCAAAAAAAATTAAAAATTGAATTTAGTTGGCAGGAGGAACTAGATAATAACTAATGTATCAGCACTGTCGTCTATAAAGCCACCAGCTATTAATTTGGAAAGAAATGAATGAGGTCAAGGGAACTCAAATCAAGGACAGGTGAGAACTGGAGGGGTTATTGTGATGTCAGTTCTAGAAAATGTGCTCCAGTTGATCATTTGACACCTGGGTCTACAATGAAAATGGATATAAGGTGAAAGGAAAGGATTTCAAAAGTAAGTATACTTTTCCTAATATGGTGGTTTTGCCATTGTGAGAAAATATAGGTGATTATGGACACACAGGTTTAGTCTTAAACTCAATTCTATTTCATAGAGGAAATCAGAGACTTTTCATGATAAATAAGGTTTAACATCATCAAACTGACATATGAAATGAATGCAGGCTGTCCAAATTCATGCCAAATTGTGACCTGGTTGATCGATAATCTTGTTAAATTTAGAGAGTATACTCATGAATCTTCCACAAAGTTTTGTCAAATTAGAGCTCACATTTTCCCCATCATGTGATACATCGGAGCTCCAGGTTTACTTTTAGAAGAGCTATGGTTCCTAACCTGAATATTTTGTTAAGGCTCTAAGACCATAAGTTTGAAAATACATGAGATGACTGCCGAAATATATCCATAGGAAAATAGTTTAACTGTTTGACTTTCAATGGACTCAGTGGAAAGAGAAACCAGTAACCTTGATTGAAATTTGGGTCACCATCTTGACCTTGGCAGTACAAGAGAAATGAGTTGACAGTTACTATGCGAAAAAAACTTTCCAAAAATACTGAAGTATAGAAGTTTTACTAGTTTAGTTTGTGATATTTGATTCAAACTCTTTCTCTTCTCACCCTACATATCTCTAAACATCTATTTCTTATAAATAGTTATGCAGGTAAAATTCATTTGGGAGAGATAAGCCCTGTAATTCTATGAAAATGAGCAATAATTCATGATTGCTTACTGTTATAATTAAATAGCATTTATGAAGCATTTAACACAACTACCCCACAGTAGAATTATTGTTCTTGTGATTTCTGAATTTAAAAGATTGAAAAAAACAAACAAACAAACAAACAGAAACTCAATAGGGTGAAATGACTTGACTGAATGACAGAAGCAAGGATTAAAAAATTGAATTAAATTTAAACCCTACAGTTGATGTTTTTTGTGACTGCCAGGTCAAGATACATTATTGTTATTCAAGTTAAAAAAAGCATTTGGAAATTGTTGAATATCCTTTTTTGTGGGGTTGAAAAAGAAAGGTTAGCTAGTAAAATTGAAATTTTCTAGTATAAATATTCTAGATGGAGAGGAAAAAGAAAAAAAATTGAGACGAAATCATGTTTTAACTATAGAGAGGGATGTATCAGGTGAAAAAGCACTGAACATTTTAGAAAATTATCAGGCTTGCTATTTGACATTTTAAGGAGACAAAGGATTCAGCCAAGATAATACCTATACAGTGCATGACCTATATAAAATATCCATAACACCAAGAGACAAGTTCAAAGAGACAACAAAAGAATGGAGAAGTCAGGCAAGCCAGACTAACAGTGGGAATGAAAATAAATCTTTCTTTAAACCCAGTGAGAGAGAGGAATCGTAATGGAAAAAGGATATTGCTTATGAAATGAATGTGGTCATAGCCACAGTACACCAGAGAGAGCAAAATCACAGGTTAACAAGTAAGAGGCACACATTTCAAGATTTTAGATATTTGTTGTCACTATAGGCATATAGTGCATTCAGTACAATTACTGAAAAAAAAGATTACATTTTATAGAATTTTGTATAAACAGACCCCAGGAAGTATTTGCCAAAGGCACTGCCAGGGTATTGGTTGAAAAGAGACTACAGCCCAGGTGTGACAGAGGGTCATTCTGGCTTTTGTGTGCAACCAAGGCTTGAGGGCAAGGCAGGAAAGGGTCAGGTTTAAGAACAGAAAATATTTCAAATTGGAGTCACAGTGCTTAAAAGCCAGGAACATGCCTTGAGCTACAAAGTGCTGTAAACACTGAAAATCTCAGTCATTTCCAAGATGAAAATTGTGAAAGGTGGGAGAGAAGAAAAGAAGACTTTGTTGTGAAGTATAGTCACTCTAAAGAAATTCAGCAGATAGTTGCCAAGACTGACTTGAGAAAGTCCTGTGGAAATATTATAATGATATTGACTGAGCAAAATACATGAACACATGCTAACAGCCCAGGGAATTTTCATTTATTTTTTGGTATGCCCTGTAGCATGCACCTTGTCAGCTGGCTGACCTGATTTCTGCCTGCAACTTCCAGTCATAGAAGTGAATGAAGCTAATTGCTCCCCATTGGTAGTAAACTTGGATCTCGATCAGGATCTTGACTCATCATGAGGCCTTCCTTGAATTTCCTGAATACCTTATAATCAATCTCCTTTTGAATCTTAATGTTGAAAACTTTTCTAACATAGCACAAAAGAGCTCTTGCTTAATAAGATGCAATTTTATTATACCGGAGATCAGCAGGCTGTGACTTGTGACCCACACCTGTTTTTATATAGCCTACATGTAAGAATGATTTTTACATATTAAATCGTTGGGGGAAAATATCAAAGGAAGAATCACATTTTGCAATATGTAACCCTTTGTAAAAAGTTATATAAAATTCAATCTTCATGTCCTTGAATAAAGTCTTTATTAGAACATATGTGTTCATGTGTTGTCTGGTTATTTTCAATCTGCAATGACAGAGTTGAATGGTTGCAATGAAAATGGTATGGCCTACAAAACCTAACTATGGACTAAATAAATGGGTGTATTTTGAATGTCATAAATTTATTGGACTGTATTTATTTCACAAGCAATGATCTTTTTTGTTGGATTCCTCTTTGCCACTGTGAATTATCTTCATCATTAAACTGTGAACTTCCTAAAAAAAAGGCTTCTCTCTACCACAGTACATTGCACATAGGAGGAGTTTAAGAACTGTATACTAAATTAATTACTAGCCCAAATAATTTGATGTAAAATTTACTAGCTACCTATTACATGCCAAATTTTGAAAAAAGGATAGCACTGGATAAGACAGATTAACATGAAAAAAGCTGATGGCATTTTCACAAAGTTTGAGGGGTTTACAAATATATTTAGGAAACAAATATTATATCATTTACATAACAATACAAAGATAATGATCTAAGTATCTGATACATGTGAGAGGCACAGACTACAGTATCGGAATAGCAGATATTAATGATCACAGCAGTAGCCAAAAGTTCTTAAGTGTTCACTGTGTGTTTGGTTAAATCCTATGTATGTGTCACCTTGATTAATCTTCACAGTAAGTCCATACATAAACACTCTTACCATTTTCATTTTACAAATTATGAAGCAGCAACATTTTGGGGTCACATGGACTGAGGTGGAAAGTGAACCCCTGTATGACATTCTGATTTGAAAACTATATTTTTACAAAAAATTCTTGAACTTGGCACATAACAAACATTTAATAAATCTCAGTTAAACAGGAATATGAAAAAGAGATAAGACGATGACAGAATTAATTTTGGAACTGAGAGATTAGGAAAAGTTTCCTTAAAAGGAATGGGAATAATTTGTGCAGGTGAAAAGAAGAAAGTCATTAGTGGTGACTTTTTATATTTCCATTTACAGAAACAGCTTGTTGTAAGGGGTGTGATTTGACTGTAATAATGATTCACATCATAATAGTATTCTACTTTTATTTAACTGAGGAATCAAAGGAGTAAAGTTGTATATATATATATATATATATATAAGAACAGAATTATTGGGGCCTCCCCGGTGGCACAGCGGTTAAGCGCTGCGCTATGGAGCTGTCGGCAGCAGCAACGCAAGTTTGACGCCTGGCCAGGGAGATTCCCACATGGTGGGCAGACCTCTTCTGCCTCGCCCGCTGCTGCCCTCAGCAGTGTATTTCCCTTGATCTGCCTGTTCTGCTCCCCACTCTGTCTCTGGTGAGCCCTCTCACCACCCCATGCCTCTGGGCTGTACCCCAACTTGTATGCATAAATAAATAAATCTTAAAATAAAAAAAACACCTTAATTAAAAAAAACAGAATATTGCTTTCTCAAGTTAACAAAGATTCATTTGTGAAATTTATTTCAAAAAATTTAAGAGTGGGGTGTATCCTCTGCATTTTTTTCCAGAAATTATACAGACCATGAAAACAACAAAGGAGAATTACTTTCTTTTTTATCTATGACTTTTAAAATAAAGAATATAAAAGTAGATTAAAAAATGGCACACTGGCATCATTAAAATCAACAGCAAGAGCTGCAGAATGAATTTGTGCAATCGTGAAGCTGTTCAAGGTACTATAAAACCCAAGCATCTTTAATACAAAATATCCACAGCATAGCTCACAATGAACTGGTGAGCTCAACCTGTCTCAGTTTCCTTCATATTAAAAACAAAACCCATGGAGTTACTTTCTACTTCATGTCTTTATCTCATTAAAATTTACACTTCAAGGGACAAGGTGAAGAGAAAGGCAGTTATGATAATTGCAACTTCTCACCCATGGTGTATTACCTTCTTTATATTTCAGTGGGCAATCTAATTCCAAGATCTAAGAAAATTTACTTCCGACTATGTGAAAGACAAGATAATTCTACTTGGAAGGTATTCACAACTGTGCAATACACAGCTTGTAGAAAGCAGAGGAAGTCAAGTGGCTATTTGCTAGTGTGATTTTAAGTACTTTGAATCACAGAAGCCATCATGTGCCAAGAAGACAAGTTCCACAAACTCCCAAAAGAAGCACCACTACCCATTGAATGCTACAGAAATATGTTAAACTTATACATTAATTCTGGTTATTTCATACCTATCAATACGTATTCCACTGTCTGTCTCTTCTCTGTCCCATTTATGTTAGAATTATCAGCCATATAAATTCTCCATATGTATATAATTAAATTTGTTCTTTTTCTTTTATTAACCTGTCTGATGTTAATTTGTGTGCTCATCCAGCATGAGAAGAACTCACTGAGGTGTAGGATTTTTCCTCTGTGCCCTGACAGTTACAACTACTTTATAATTTTCCCAAAGGCTAATGCAGTACCTTGCAAATATCACACTGATTGATCTAATGTGTACTGTTATTTTCCTTTCCTTTTTTTATTCATAGAAGAACTGGGGTGTAGGCCAGAGGTGCAGAGGGTGAGAGGATTCACCAGAGAAGGATGGGGAGCATAACGGGCAGATTTACTGAAATACACTGCTAGGGGGAGCAGTGGGCAAAACAGGAGAGGTCTGCTGTGCCATATGTGGGTAGATCCTTGGCGGGGGAACAAACTCAGGCTTTAGAGGTGATAGCACTGAGACAGACTTAACCCCTAGGCTACCAGGGAGGCCTATACTGAGGTTTGTGATAAAGATTATTTAAAATTATATTTTTAGTTAACTTTTTTATTTACTTTAAGTCATGTAATCATATTTGAGTAGCACATGTAAAGAAAATTATAAACAGTTTAAGTTTCTTTGATAACATGGCAATTTAGGGGCAATATGACATTAAAAGATTATTTTAATTTTGTTTCCTGGATGCTGACTTCAGTTGGTTCATTTTGTTAACTTTGTTTTTTGCTTACTAAAATGTTTTCTTGGTAGAGGAAAATACACTGGTGCTTACACATGCATTGCTATTCCTTGCATTACTTCATAACATTAATATACATTTCTATAATGACATATGTATAATAATTTGTGATGACTCACCTATGTCATTTACCTTACTTTTGCAAAGTAATGTAAGTAATTGAACATGACCAATTTCTCTGAACTTTTAATGGCTAAAGTGGGCACTTAACAATGAGAACTAAGTCCATAGCTATGAGTTTCTTCCACAAAAACTCACCAACAGATATTATAGTTTGACAAATGTCTCAGAGGAAGTTCTACCACATCAAATATTAATTAGCAAGGCGGCACCAATAAAATGGTCTTATTATATATTATACATTTTTAAAGATTTATTTTTTTTCTGCATACAAGATGGGGTACCGGCCAGAAGTGCAGAGTGGTGAGAGGGTTCACCAGAGACAGAGTGGGGAGCAGAATAGGCAGATCAACTGAAATACACTGCTGAGGGGAGCAGTGGGTGAGGCAGGAGAGGCCCACCGTGCCATATGGGAATCTCCAGGGCTGGGCCTTGAACTCCTTCTGCAGCCGCCTACAGCTCCACAGCGCTGTGGTTAACCTGTTGCGCCACCAGGGAGGCCCTTATTATATTTTTTAATTAAGTCCTGCACGTTGTTCTTTCAGAAAGTCCAACAAATTTCTTGTATCAAAGTTTATTTTAGGAAGAATATCCCAAATATTGCTGGGCAACTTATAAATCAAGCAAAACTAAGCTGATCAGCAATAACTGCAGGAAGTGAAAACACCATCTTGACAGAATCTAAGAAGGGAATTTAAGGGTAGAGCTCAAAAATGAGAAGCTATGTTATTTTGTGGTCTGAGTTCAAGATTTTTTTTAATTTACTTTTTTATTCATATATTTTACATCATTGTGTATACCTGTAAAATTCCTACCATGTGAATTCACCTGTGAACCATTACCATAATCCCTTGTGCTCTTTTCCCCCATTTTGATACCTTTTCCTCTCCCTCTCTCACAGAATGTCTCTGATTTATAATTGCCTGCTAATTTTATTATTAATTTTTCCTGATCCCTTATTTGGTTCCCCTATATTCTTCCTATAAGTGAAACCATCAATATTGTTCTTTTTCCTTCTGACTTATTTCACTGAGCATGATACCTTCTTGCACCATCCATGTTACTGTTAATGGCATGAGTTTATCTTTTTTGATTGTTGAATGGTATTGCATTGTGTATATATACCACATTTTCTTGACACAGTCATCTATTTTTGGGCATTTGGATTGTTTCCATATCTTACCTATTATAAACAGGGCTGCAACAAACATAGGAGTGCAGGTATCTTTTTAAATTAATGTTTTAATGTCCTTTGGGTAGATTCCAAGGAGTGGAATTGCTGGGTCATTTTTAGTAGTTTGAGGAGCCTCCACACAGCTTTCCATAGTGGTTGGGCCAGTCTGCATTCCCATCAGCAGTGTAGGAGAGTTCTTTTTTCCCCACATCCTTGCCAATATTTGTTGTTGCCTGTTATTTTTAAATGTGTGCCATTCTCACTGGCATAGTTCAAGAATTTTTGAGCAGCACTTTCAAGGTGTTGAGCTGATTTGTATTGGGCCAATGAATGATAGAATAGTTGAGGATGGGTGAACACATACAATTTAGAATCTTGACGCAAGTCTTGAGAAGCAAACTGCTGTTTGATAAGCAAGAAGTTTACCCAGGTGAGCAGGTTACTTTCACTAATAAGTTAATTTGTAGAAATAAGTTTCACTAATAAGTTAAATTGTTTCCTGAAACAAACCCTAGAGTTACTTTTCGGTTTACAGTCTTTACTGTTCGTGTGTGTGCGCGCGCACGCACACACACACGTGCGTGCCCACACTGGCACAACAGATGCCATGTTGTTATAAATATTGGCAGAGAGGGCCTCAGTTTTCAAGGCAAATATAACATTTTTCTGGCTGGACCAGCCAACATTGACATCGGAGCAATCTATGAAAACATCCTATAAGTGAAAGGACAGAACACTGAGTGTAATTCTAGACTCATGGCATTTTGGGGAGTTGCAGATTGTGGGTCTATTTAAATCCATAGTTTCCCAGGAGTAGCAGTGTTTGATCCATATTTTTAGTCAACTGCATATCTTAAACAACAAAAAACTTTCTAACTACCTCTCCAGCTAATTTCTATTTATAAAGTAATATCCTAAATAACCTGCTGTAACTACCTTTGGACTGTATACTCCCATTAAGTACTTAATTCTTCCCAAGACTGAAGGAGATGTCTAATGTGAATTACTCAATTTGAACAGTTACTCCGAGGGTATAATTAAGTTCACTTATGCACCTATTGATATAACTGAGTATTTTAAATTATTTACAATAAACATGACACTTGCAACTGTACACAAGTGGGGATGAAAGAGGTATATAACATTAAAAATATAAATAACGTGATGACATGGAAGAATAACTATCTGCCTTAAGCCACTCTCTTTAGAATAACCAGAAATCAACTATGACCCACACTTCTTTTTCTCTCAGATGCATGGCTATTTTCAAATTTCAATACAGCTTATTTTAAGCATTTTTGCCATTATTGAAATATAGCATTTAAGGAAATTCCAATTAAATTATTCCACATCAAAACTCTGATTCCATATATACACATTGTACTGTTAGAATAAAGGATTTTTAAATCCTTTAAATGTAGAAGTTTTAAAGTATGAATTTTCAAAATATCAAATCTTTAATAAATCTATTAGGAAAATAAAATCAATGGAACTAGTGCAAAATTATAAGATTATAACTTGTTTTTTAATTTCATAAAAATGGAATTTTGCAAGTATTGATATGCACACTATTAAAATGTATTTTACAGTGCCATTTCAAAATATTTTCTATGCCCGTATTTTGTGAATAATCACCATTGTTCATTTCTTGTTTTAGGAAATTAGAAAGGCAATATTTTATTTTATGTAATTGACTTAATTTATATCTGCACTAACAATCAAATAATGTGTTAGTTGGGAAAAGCTTAATCTTGTTATTCTCTGCTCTTGGGAGTGTCACATTAGGTTTCGAGGGAGAATGTCAATACTATTACTTTAAAATTTCCAATTTTAATTTTTTTATAGTCCTCCTATATTGAAGAAAAATGAAATTCTCTCCAAAAAACTCACTCCTCAAAAGAGTAGTAAAGGAAGGAGAAAATGTTACTCTATCAGTATGCGCTTGTTTAAAGACAAATAACTTTAATCTCCGTGTTTTAAATAGTATACGTTCATTTATAGGCAACCTGCACACTATAGAAAATTTTTATGTAAACCCAGTCATTAATCCAAATTAAACACCTGGCTATCCAAAGAACTATGATTATTTTCAAAGAATGTATTTAAATCACTGTGGGTTGACTTGAGTTTATAAGATATATGCAATATATTTAACAGTAAAACAATATTGATTTGAATAAAATGTAAAAGGAGCATAATCAATTAAGTCAATTTAGTGACAGTAGAATATTTTCTGATTGAGATTGATGTTATCCAATTCTGTATGTCCAGACATGAGAGGTAATTCTAAGCAACTAAAATTCTTTTTCGCAAAGTGGAGTCACCTTTCAGAATCTGAGTAAGAGGCCAAACATTGTACCCCTGTTAAGAAGTTGGAGCACATCATGTGAATATGAGCCAGGATGCTACAGTCTTTTGAAGCTTACTGAAAAATGAAAACATCTGAAAATAGCCATTAATTTGAAGCTTAGCTTGGGAAAGTTGAGCTGAAAGAATAGGAGCAGTTTCGTTGACAGTTGTGACAAAGAAGCAGGTGGCAGAGCTTTTCGTTCAACAATTTTTTTGTTATCAGATAAGAACAAAGAACAATTTTCACTAGGTTTGTGTCACTTCCCCTGTTACATACACATCCTCACCCTCAGCATTTTGTTGAAAGATTTCATTGGAAACTCTGGTTTCCTTGTAGAGAAATTAATATGGTTCATGCAACTACTTCACACTTTTAAAAATGCATTATGAAATTACATGGGAATAACAGTAAACCAGGAAAGCACCTAGTTCTATACTTTGCCTTTTTAAGTTTTTATATGAAAAACACACAAGGATTCTTGTTTTCAGTATATGATGTCACCAGGAGACAAACTATTCTGACTTTATTAGCTGGGTTTTTTTCTTTGACTAGATGAGGCAAAAATGCTTGGATTATTTTAGAATGCTAAGTATAAGGGGATTATCTATAGCATGGAGCGTGACACTGAATCTAAAGGTTTAAGTTGACATCTGTGTCTACCATGTTGCTATAAAACTTTGAACAAGTAATTCATGAGAGTCTCAGTTTCTTTGTCTGAACACCAAGCTCATCAGAATTGATCTCACGAGTTATTGAAAAGATTAAGTGAGAAAAAATTCATAATTGTATTGTAAGATGGCCTGATACCTGGTATCATATTTTAGTATCACTGTAAATATTTAGTTTTGTCAATGTAATAATAAACACTGTTTCTAGTAACATTCCTATGAACTTCCAAGAAACTTTACTCTTTCTTCACCTTTATTCTTAGTAGTAATGCAGGAACCAAACTAAGATCCTGTACATATTATTTTTCAAGCTATCATTGCCTCCTAAATTTAGAAAAACTTTAATCCCATTCAAATGAAATTACCCTTTGTGGCAATCTCCTAATGATTTTTAATCCAACTTCCTCTTTTCTGTACACAAGGCTGCATTAATTTTTCAGTATCCTTAGTAGGCAGGTGTGATAATACAGCTGATTTATTGTTAAAGGAACAGAAATAATACACACAGAATTCAGGCCAGACTCTCTCACAGAAAATTCTCTAGGTTTTTCTCACTCCGCTATCTTCTTGGAGCAAGAAGAATCTACATTTTCAATATAAAAAGAGTGCAAGATGAAAAGGCTTGAAAAAGGGCTGTCCTCTCAGACCTACCTTTTTGGATTTTTATGGCTGAAAAGTAAACTTCAATTGTGTTTAGTCTGATATTTTGGAGTGTAGCTATTGTAATAACTCTTACTACATAACTAAAATATATCTCAAGGTGGGAAAATCTCATATATATGTACACAATTTCAAAGGAAGAAAAAAATACTCAAGTACCTGTTGTCTGGTAAAATGCATACAGCAGGCATTTAGAAAATAAACAGTATCCAAATTTCTTCTTTTTTTTCCTTACACATTAAAATTTTATTTTTATGTGGGGTTTATCTAGCTTAGTAATGGATTTTTTTTTCCTCTATTACTTCTTAATAGAAATTAGAAACTGATATATAAATGACAGCTAAAGTAAAAATCGTATCTTGCAAAGCATGAGCCTTTCATTAAGTTTTATCCATAAAGGGAAAATGAATTTACGAAAAGTATGTGGGGCTTTGAATCAGCCAGACCTGGATTTAAATCCTAGTTCTAATATTTTTTTCTCTGTTCATTATTGGATAAATTACTCACTGAAACTTAGCTATTTTCAGTCTATAAATGGGAATAATAGTAACTACATTAAAGAATAGTGTAGAACTTTAATTACATTATATATATATAAAAATTATGTGTTTCTATATCCATGAACTATAAGAATAATAAGAAAGAGGAGAGGAATTAACATTTACTGAGTGTGCCCTGTATGTCAGTCACTCTGTCTAAGTATTTTTAAAGATGGACATTAATTTATTTAACATCCTGTAGTGTTTTACTAGTTTATCAACTTACGTCCCCTCAGAAAAGCCTATCTTCACAAGCTACAGTTAAAAAGGAGTTTAATACAATAATTAAAGCTTAACAGTGGTAGAAAAAAACTGAAGTTTGAAGGTCAAGGTCAAGAAGGCTATGGTAGGAATGGGAAAGTACTAAACTCTTTCACCTCTTCTTATGGCTAGGAAAATCACAGATGGACAACTCAAGTCTCACACATTAGACAACTAAGTGAAGGTTCAAAGAAAGCTCTACAAAACTACTTTGCCTGTTCAAACCACCCCCTCAATAAAAGCCCTCGTATATGATCCATATATATTTCTCAATCTTAAATGAGTTCTCTTTGGTAAACTTTAACCTGGAACTAAAGCAAAGAGTTCTCAGGGAAGTAATTCACAGTCTTAGAATTCTATTGCCAATGCTGATGCTGACCTGTGTATAGTATTTTCCCCTTCACACAGAGAACATAGAACACACAAATAGAAGAGAAGAAGAAATTTTAGTAGGAAAAAAAATGTGTCTGGCATTAACAATGGTCCATGCACAATTCATAAAAATGTTATATATACATTCACTTAATTTTCCCAGGCTCTCTTCCTGTTTTACATTTCTGGATATTAGGTGTGAACAAGTTGGAACAACTTGAACAAGACCTGAAGCTACTAAATTGTATAGACAAGATTCAAGTCCCATTCTTTATGAAAATGAGCTTGTGCTTTTCTTTCTTTTTTATTTTTAATTCATTGTATTATTTACGCCACAGTCACATATAAATTGGCAGAACTATTTCCATGAAAGTCAGGCTAGAAACTTTAACAATTTTACCTCTGAATGTATATTTTTAATCAATTCATTTTTATTTATTTATTTTTAATTGAGGTAATATTTGAAGACCCTCATCAGGTATTACTACTGTAGTGTACCCACCACCAACTCACCTTTTCTTTTTAATGTTATTTTATCAGATAATATTGCTTTATAACACTGTGTTGATTCAGAGGTATACAATCACACCTTTTCAGATCTATGTCACTAGTCACTCCCAACACTAAGTCACCCACAGTCCTCCACCCTAGTGCATTGGGCCCCCTTCAACCATTGCTCTACAACCCCTCCATGCCCTCTGGTAGCCTTAGTTTACCAACCGATTTCTAGGTTTGGTTTGATTTTGACTGACCCCTTTGTTTCATTTCTCTTTATTCCACATAAAAGGAAAACTAGGTGATATTTGTCTTTCTCCTTCCGATCTATTTTGATTCATGTAATCCCTTTCTGTTCCATCCATGCTGTTGAAAGGAAAATAGTTCATCTTTAAAAAAAAAAATAACTGAGTAGTATTCTATTGTGTAGATGTATCACATCCTTCTAGTCCATTCATCTGTCCTTGGACACTTAGGTTGTTTCCATAACCTGATTACTGCAAACAGCACATGGTTTGTGCTCTTAAAAGGTGGAACCAGAAATCAAAAAAAAAGGAGAAAGAGATAGTAGGAATGTAAGTTTATGTAGAAAAAAGGTCATATGAGGAATGGCAAGAAGACTGACCATCTTCAAACCAAGGAAGATACCTCAAGAGAAACTACATTTGCTAGCACCTTGATCTTGGACTTCTAAAGAAGCCCAGAGAGAAATAATTTTTTTAATATATATTTTTATTGTTATTTATATCTTTTACATTTGTATTCCCCTTGGGTAACCCACCACCAATTCACCCGTGATCCATCTCCGTGGTCCCTTGTGTTC
Source organism: Scalopus aquaticus (assembly GCA_004024925.1). NCBI lineage: Eukaryota > Metazoa > Chordata > Mammalia > Eulipotyphla > Talpidae > Scalopus > Scalopus aquaticus. The sequence goes on from PVIJ01001346.1 coordinate 132,287, forward strand.
TTTTCTACTCCATTTTGTGCCCTTATTCTCCCCCTCCCCACCCCAAGTGTCTCTGTCCTATTTGGTTTCCCTATAGTCCTGTTGTAAGTGAAACCATTTGATATTTTTTCTCTTTCTTTCTGGCTTGTTTCGCTGAGTATGATCCCCTCTAATTCCATCCATGTCACTGCAAAATGCATGTGTTTATCTTCTTTGAATGCTGAATAGTATTCCATTGTGTATATGTACCACATCTTCTTGATCCAATCATCTATTTTTGGACATCTGGGTTGCTTCCATACTTTTGCTATTGTGAACAGTGCCACAATGAACATACGGGTGCATGTATCCTTTTGGATTAGTGTTTTTGTGTCCTTTGGATAGATTCCCAAAAGTGGTATTCCTGGGTCATATGGAAGCTCCAAGTTTAGCAGTTTGAGGAAAGCCAGAAAAGAGAAATAAATTTCTTTTACTTAAGCTACACAGTTGAATGCAATTTTGTTATGGAAGTCCTAGTAGAATAGCATAAGAATCTTAACATAATAGGTTGGGTGAGAGGATATACACTGGGGTGATGGGAAGTACTTTTAATTTCACACAAAAATGTCTTTCTTTAAGTAATATCGGTATCAGTCAAGATTCCAATGTAGTTGACAGAAATCACTCTATCTAGCTAAGAATAAAAGAATAGCCAAGAAAAACCTCCAGTTAATAAAACATCTAATTGTAAAAGACTGAATGATTTGCTCTAAGATCACTACAGGACTAGGATGTCTAGTCCCAGAACTTTTATTTAATATATTGCTGGTTATATAGTGCAAATATGTAAGGAAGAGAAACAAAAAGGAGTCCAATTACAGAGGAAGAAGCAAAATTGCCCTTAATCTCAAATGAAATGGTCTTCCTTGCCTTGTGGAAATCTGATGGAATCAACACAATAGTTACTAAACTTCTCAGTGAGTTTAACAAATTTTCATGATACAAGAGAAAAAATTCAAAAAATCACTTATTTTAATATACTTGTAGTGAACTGTTGAAAATTAGAATTACATATAATATGATATACAGTAAAATGAAAATATGAAATATTTAGGGAAAAATTAGATCTAAGATCTGTCATATGTATTCTACTTTCTTGAACATATGGAAAATGGTGGTAATAACTGTGTTAATGTCCTAGCCTACTAATTTTGCCATCTGTGCCAAATGGGGGAGTGTTTTTGATTAACTATTGCCCTATTATGAGACATATTTTCCTGTTTCTTTGCACACTTGGTTTACCTTGTTGTGTGCTGGATATATTTGCATTTAAACTTTTGTTTTATTCTAGATTGTGATTAAATTAAGTATAAACTGTTTTAACCTTTCAGTTCCTGATATTTACTTTCCTTAATGGAGCCCAGGCTGAATTTAATCTGGGGTTAATTACTATCCTCCATCCTTCATACACCTAACTGAGGTAAAATCCTTCTCAAAACTCTATCTACCCTATGCATGATAAGGCTTTCCATTCTGGTCGGGGTTAAAAAGAAACTATTTCTGATCCTGTGTAATCTTTAGGGATTATTTCTTCCAATCTTTTTCCCTTGGCTCTTTCTCACTATCTCTCATAATTTCCTCATTATGTTTTGATCAATAATCAGTTGGAGACTCAAGGGAACACTCTGAAGATCTCAAACTGGAGTCACCTTGGTCTCTCACACTTTTGGTTCAATCTCCCTAAGTTACACTCTGTCTGAGATGCCCTCCTTGAGCAGCAACGTGGAATCTCTCAAACACTTATTTGGGGGTGTTGAAAGGCTCAAATTATCTGTTTCCCATCTCTCAGGATTCACTTTTATTTTAGTTTGGTGTCTTGAAAACTATTAATAATATACTTTTCCCCCAATTTTTAAATTATTTCAAAGGAGAAGATTAAATCTGGTCCAGTTACCTATCTTGGGTAAATATAGAAATATCAAAGGCTTTTTGATGCTGATATAAAAACAATTTATTCAACAGAGTATGTATAATCATGAGGGACAAAGCATGAGAAAGGAATCTGGAAATGTGGTCTTACTCTACCTTGCCCAATTAGAAGTAGTGACCAGAGGCAAGTCATTTAGTGTTTCTGGGCTTCAGAGCTCTCATCTTTGGAATTAAAGTATTATTATCTGCCATTTCTGTTCTACACTGTTATTGTGAGGAATTTGGCATGGTTAGACAATTTAAAAGAAAATATTGTAGGCATTTCTATAGTAAGAAAACTGATCCTATAAATATTAGAATGTGTATTGGGAAGAAAATGAACTTTGGCTTCAGAATTATGAACTTAAAAATTGTTTCTGCTATTTATTAGGTACTTGACAAGTTAATTAAACTCTCTGAATCTCATTTTCCTCTATTTAAAATGAAAATAACTGTGCCTACATTGAAGGGGTACTGTAGAAAATTTAAAAAGAAAATATATACAACATCCATAACAAAATACACATGACAGAATGTCAATAAATGTGCTAATTCTTGGATTGTATAACACAGTGAAAATGAAGAAGCAACTGGTGGAAAAAACAGACAACTCTGCACACAGATGATACATATTTGTGGTTTTGGACTTCGTTTTTGAAAAGTGAGTGTCAGAGCCACTATCAATCCACATAGATGGCACCTTTGTATAAATTATAAACTGAAGGCTCCTGTGAGAACAAATTATAAAAAGATGTTTCTTGCATCAGGTGACACAGCCTTTAAAGAGCAAAATATAAACTGGATTTAAATCTTTCACTTCTAGGGACCGATTGCTCTATGCAGTGCACGATTGTATAGCTTAATATGGATGATCCGGAGGAAAGAGTCCCTGGTGTATATTCTTATTACACTGTCACCTGCATGGTTTCTGGCTCATAAGCTATGGCATCAAACAAAAGGGAATAATCTGAAAATAGGCTGCAGTTGATATTTGGTCCTGAGATACTTAGAAATGTACTTTTCCTGATCTCCAAAAATAAGTTGTGTGGGAGAATGAACTATTATATTTGGGAGATGTTAGCAGCAAAAAATTTTATTTTTCCATGGGATTTATTCAATTACATTCTAAATAATGCATAAATTCTTATTACATATTGGTCATCTAAAACAGGCACTTTCTTCTAAAAAAAAAGATAAGGCACATGAAACTTTTTTTTAGAATATGATTTCCTCCTAACTTCGGGAGAATTAAAAATGGTGGTAAGCCCTCAGGTAAATCTCCTGCATTCAAATTGCAGAGAAATATAATGTTAAATTTGGTCTTGAGATTTTTAAAAGTCACGTAATTAGAACTCTTGTTAGCAAAGCTTAACTGTGTGGGATCTGTTTATTTGAAAGGAAGAGGTAACATAAATGAGAAGAAAGTAGTAGTAGGCTGCCAAAACAAGTTCCTGAATGCTGACAGTATTCCAATCAAGTAACTATCAGTATTTATGAAAAAACAACAACACAAATAAGGTCATAAATCTGTCTTTCAGTGCTGTAAGGATTATGAAAAAACATCTGTTTTGCTGACATTTGTATACAAACAGCAGTTCCAAAAAAATTTCAGAATTATTTACAATATATCTAAACCTATCTTTATTCATTTACTCATACATCCAAACATTTACTGAAAATTAACCATCATTCTTTTTTTAAATTTTTTATTTACTTTTTTATATTTATTTTTATTTGTATCTTTTACATTATAGTGCATTCCCTGTGGGTTACCCACCACCAATTCACCTGTGAACCATCACCACAGTCCCTTATGCTCCCCTCTCCCGCATTTTGAACCCTTATCCTCCCCCTTCCTTGCTGAATATCTCTCCCTTATTTGGTTTCTCTAGATTACTGTAATAAGTGAAACCATTAGATATTTTTCTCTTCCTTTCTGGTTTATTTTGCTAAGCATGATCCCTTATAACTCCATCCATGTTGCTGTGAATTGCATGTGTTTATCTTTTTGAATGCTGAATAGTATTCCATTGTGTATCTGTACCACATCTTCTTGATCCAATCATCTATTTTTGGGCATCTGGGTTGTTTCCATACCTTAGCTATTGTAAACAGTGCTACAATAAACATATGGGTGCATGTAGCCTTTTGGATTAGTGTTTTTGTGTCCTTTGGGTAGATTCCCAAAAGTGGTATTGCCGGGTCATATGGAAGCTCCATTTTTAGCAGTTTGAGGAACTGCCATACAGCTTTCCATAGTGGTTGGACCAATTTTCATTCCCACCAGCAGTGTAGAAGAGTTCCTTTTTCTCCACATCTTCACCAGCATTCGTTGTTGCCTGTTTTTTTAATGTGTGCCATTCTCACTGGCGTGGGGTGTTATCTCATTGTTAACCATGTCATTCTTTAACTCCCTGCATCATTTTTGTATGCACTATCAGAACAAAGTTGCTAAATTAGTGTTTGCAAACAAAAATTCCTTAACTACTTTTTGTCATTGGCTCATCATCATTTGAATTATTTCCCCAGCACTCATTGAATTCCTTTTGTTAGCATTAAGAGTGATGCAGAGGTTCCTAATTTCAATAGTTCCCGCTACTCCTTTAATCCAATTTCTCAATAGTATTCAAAATAGTTGACAACAGCTTCCATATTTTAAGATTTTTCTTCCTTGATAGCAGTTTTAGGTTCCAAGAAAATCAAGAGGGAGAAAATAGATTTCCAACATACTCCTGTACCCACACATGCATAGCACCCCCCATTATAAATAGCTCATAACAATAAGGTACATTTGTTACAATTGATGAACCTATGTTAACACATCATTATCACTCAAGGTCCGTAGTTTATATTTGAGTTAACTCTTGATGTTACACATACTATGGGTTTGGTAAAATGTTTAACGATGAAACCAAGCAAACCTAGGAGGAAAGGGGATAACCCAGTTGGTGGGTCCTCACCATGTACTTATGAATATAGCATACAACCCCAGAAAAGGACACACATGGAGAAACAACAGAATTTATTCACAGGGAGTGAGAATAGAGAGAACCAACAGTGAGACAAAAAGGCTTTACAGGTCTGCAAATGCAATCTGCTCTCTGCCAGAAAGTGTCCCTATTGCAGAGTCCAAGATAAAAGTCACATACAGGGCTGGTGGCGCAACACTGTGAAGCTGTCCAGAACCACTGCAGCATGAGTGCGATACCTGGCCAGGGGGATTCCCACATGGCACAGCAGACCTCTCCTGTCTTGCCTGCTGCTCCCCTCAGCAGTATATTTCAGTCGATCTACCTGTTCTGTTTCCCGCGCTGTCTCTGGTAAATCCTCTCACCACCCCACACCTCTGGCCTACACCCCAACTTGTATGCCAAGATGAATTAAAAAAAAAATCACATGCATCTGAGCAAAGACCAGGAATACAAGTGGGAACCCAGCTGCATGTTGAAGATGGTACCTTGCTCTCTGGTGACAGTCTGGAGCTCCTGCACAAGTGCAGGAAAAATTGGCAGTCCACCAATCAGAACTGGTGAGCCCAGAGAACAGGTGCATGGATGATGTCAGCACACTAATCAGAAATTTTGAGTTGTTCGTGGAGCCCAAAGATGGTGGAATTAGAAGCATTTGAATAAGTACTTGGAATGATAAAAGATATTATTCAGAATGAGAGAAACTTCAATGAAGTCAAATTTTTTAAAGAAGGATAACATTTGAATATCCCTTAGCAAGTGAACCCAGCATTAGTGTTCTTTCATGAAATGCCTCCAATAAGCCTTTCTCAGTTAGCATAACAGACCTGAATAATGTAACATTGTGTAATTACTAACACAGTGAGCTTTAAACTGAGTTACTCTCTTTACTCGCTTTATTTACTAGTTCAGTAACTAAACTTTTTTCAGTGAAGACTTTAAATTTTCTTGGTTGTTATTGCCTCATCTCTAAATGTTAACAGTGGCATCAACCTTAAAGGTTTTAGTGGGTGTTTAGAAGAAACTACTAAAACTATGTGTTTTCAAAAATAAAATTTATCAAATATAAATAATTTAAAAATTACTATTATTATTCTATTATTTAGCATTTGGTTGTGGCTTCAGGAAGCAGAATAAAGAACAAGTACTAGAAGTTACAGTAAGGTGAATAACAGTTCAATCTATGGATGAACTCTTGAACAGCTAGAATTATCCTGACTGAAAAACCAGTCCACTTGTTTTTTCCTCCAGTCAATAGGTTCTATGAGGAAGGAAGGAACAAAGGAATGATATTTTACCTTATTTTGTCTAGAGGGCAACATGGACTCTGTTTCATTGACATTTAAATTACTGCTATCATCTGAAAGTATGCATAACCTAAAATTCATATATTGAAGGTGATGGCATTCGGAGGCAGGGCTTTTAGGAAGTTATTAGGATCTTAATTCTCTGGAAGGGAGTATTGTCTTTATAAAGAAGGTATCAGAGAGCTTACTTAACCTTTCTGTTTCCTGATGACATAGCCAGAAGCTGCCCTCTATTTCAAATCCACAGTCACCCTACACCAAATCTGACAGCACCTTGATCTAGGGCTTCTCAATCTCTAAAACTGTAAAAAATGAATTTTTATTGTTATTCATCTAGCCACTTATGATATTTTGTTATAACAATCTAAATGAACTAAGCCAGTTATATTTTTCTCAGGCTATATTATATGTAGTTTCCTTCTCATTCTGCAACTGATGCAAAGGTAGGTTATGCATAATTTCTGAGATGTGGAATTCCTGATGGGTATGACCATGTAAAAGCCAAAAAACCAAATATTCAGTGGAAAACCATGAGCAAAGGCATAGACATGAGACTTGGCAATGAAATGAGACTTAGAAATTATGTCTTCTGCTGTTCCAGCAGCTATATATGATAAAGGAGAGATTTTTTTAAAGTATATACAAACTAACATTGCAGTAGGATCTTACCTGCCTAACTGGAAAGTAGCCCAGGACTAAATTAAAATTATACAATTACAATAAGGCAGATTGATCATTACCTCTGACAGTAAGGGGATATTTCCTACCAGGAGCCATTCTTAATAATGCAGCACAATACACTTCTCACCCCAGGTTGATATATCTTTCTGAAAAACCATCTTTATGTAATCTGACAGAACATTTTCCTCTTATAAATACAGTTAGAATTGAAAATGACAGTTTTCTATAACCCCCTTTTCCCAACCTTTCTACAATTCTGAAAAAACTCATTTCTTTATTATTTCATTTATTTTGAAAGCTAGAGTCTTATTCATTGACTTTGCATTTTCACTCCCACATTAATTCCATCTAGGGCACAAAGTGATAAAGTGTAGATGCTAATGTCAATGGAAAAAAAAAAAAGAAAATCTTGAGTTTGTATTGATTGTACGAAAGTAGAATGCAAATCCAAAACTTGATCCTTTGCTATTTTGAACTTTTCCTTATTTCCCTGGAATCACTTATTTTATTTGTCTAGATCACTTTCACTCTCCTGATTACCTTTCAGAAAATGACTGAAAAAAAAAAAAAACCCAAAACATGGATATGATCTGAATCTTTCAAATTAAAAATCAACTCGCTGATTGTAAACATGTCTGTTAATCAACAACTTGCCTCCCCAAACATCTCAAATGTTTGAAACAACTGTCTTGTCTGAATTTGTTGATTATAATATTAGGTAACAATAAAAGAGGGCAAATAGACATGGGACACATATTAGACTATATCTGACTTGCAAAATTGCTAAGTTTCAATTTCTCTCTCTTTATATTCATATTTCCATGACCTCATCTTTAATGCATTCCTCTTTATTTTTTTTTTTACTATAGGAGGTTTTTCTCCTGTATCCCCAGCTAGGTCAATCTTTCTAAAACATTATTTTAATAGTGTCATTTGCCGAATTAAAAAGAAGATGCCTTACTAACCCACCTACAGTATAAATTCCAAGCTCTTTAAGCTGCAACTCAAGAGTCTGGCTAATCTAATAGTTCTACCTTTCCAGAGCTAAAAGTCTGCTCTTCTGTGCTTCAAATCCCTGCTCAAGTCAAACAGATTTATTCACCACCTTTGTGCCTTTGCTAAAAACAGTTATTCTCCTTTGTATGAATCTGCCAAAATAATATTCCCCATCAATCTTCAAATCTCACCCTCCTTTCTATATTTTAATAATCTTTCTGCTGTAAGTCTCCATAAGTGATAATCATAATGTTAACCACTCTGTGAAGAAACCAAGTTGTTCATCACAGCTAGGGGTTTTACTATGACAATTCTTATTCTTTTCATATTTTCACTAAAATTTTGTCTAACCAAAAAGTTTATTTGCTTCTTATAGTCTTATATTTCTATCCAGGTCAGAGATATCATCATTGCATTTTTTTTTTTTTGCCTGATATAGAAGAGTTAGTCAAACAGTCACACAAGAATAGGGAATGTACTTGTATTTTTATTTTCTTCTACTTCTAGCACTTGACACATAGTAAATATTCAATAGACATATCTTCTGAATAAAAATTGCGCTGAATCAATAAAATTGATTCCAAATAAAATTTTATAGGGGTTAAACAATAAGTATTAAACATGATATTATAATTAAATTTTACCTAAAAGTAGTTACTAATGTAGGATTCTTTATCTTTTATGATTTATTATAAACAGAACCTAAGTATGATATGAATTCTTACACACACAAAGTTTTTTTTAAAAAGACAAGAAACTAGAACTTTTCTGAGACCTAACATTAGACATTTGATGAGTTTTGATATATTTGAATAGATGTGTTACCTCCAGATTCTACATTTAACAAATATTTACTGACCACAGCCACTGTGTCTGATTCAGGCAAGATAAAAACAATCCTCCCATCAAAGAATTTAAAGAGGAAATTGACAAATGAACACATAACTGCATTGCAAGATGATGGGGTTTGTGATACAGAAAACACAGATGCTGTGAGATCATTTATCTCATGCTGGATTACAAGCAAAGTTTCTCATGGGCAGTCAGGTGTTAGTTAGATTTTAAAGGGTTAGTAAATGTTAACCTCCTTTAAAACAAACAAATACAGAGTTTGTGAGAGGCATGAAATAAGTAAGGTTATGTCATAGAAGCACAGAAGCATAGGCACGCTCCTGGAATAACAGACATTTCAGTTTAACTGGGGTGGGATTATATCATTTTCAAGGTGGAGAGTGGGAAGATGGGTTATGGAGAGATCACCTATACATTTTTAGATTTCATGCTATAATAAAAGGGGATTCTATTATATGTTTTTAAGCACCAAGTGAAACAATTGAGTGTTGAAGAGAGATTGCTGGCAGCAAAACATTGGTCAGGGGCCTCCCTGGTGGCACAGCGGTTGAGCACTGCGCCATGGAGCTGTTGGCAGTGGTGACGCGAGTTCGACGCCTGGCCGGGGAGAATCCCACATGGTGCGGCAGACCTCTCCTGCCTCGCCCGCTGCTCCCCTCAGCTGTGTATTTCTGATCTGCCTGTTCTGCTACCCGCTCTGTCTCTGGTGAACCCTCTCGCCACCCCACGCCTCTGGCCTGTACCCCAGCTTGTATGTATAAATAAAAAAAAAAAATTGGTCAGATTGAAGAACACAGGGCAAAAGGAGAGTAAAATAGAGTTTTGAGATGTTGTAGTCATCCAGGTGAGAAATCATGAAAGCCTTAGCCAAGGTGGTGACAGTGAGGATGAAAAAGGGGACTAAATTTTCAAGACATTAAATAGAATCAATAAGATTCAGTGACAGATACTGCATTGGGTTAAGAGAGAGGAAAGAAAGATGATGCTTGAGCTTCTGTCTTGGAAGATCTTTTAGATTGTGGAAATATCCATCTGAAAGGAATAAAGAATGAGAAGTCATCCAGATGGCTATGAATTCTTGTGTTCAAAATAACCAGAATACTATTGTTACAGTGATCAGAAAGAACATAGCAGCACATTTTTCCTTTTATGATGGTTATAATAAAATGTAAGTCTCTGAAAGGATAAGGATAAGCATTACCTAATATTGTTTAATGACATTTAAGAATAGAATGTTAAAAAAGCTTATGTAGAAGGTACAATATATTTATTGTACTAAACTTCAACTGTTACAAATCTTTATCTTCTTGCTTTTTCCTTCAATTTCATTGCTAGAAACTCTTGATAATACAATTTGCTTCAAAAACAACTCAATGAAATCTTTCTCAAGGGGATAACTGTTTATTAACTCAATGCCTGCCTATTCATGCAGAATGATGGCAAAAGGGCTGAAAGGGAGGCATTGAGAGAAAAGAGAATTTCTTTCCTTAGTCTGTCAATTTAAATCCTTCCTTGCTTTAGATTTATTCACATTATTGCCCTCCTTTACAGACTGTTGACTAGTGATTCTGCTATCTTCTGCTCCATTGACTTTAAAGATTTTCTTTTTTCCTCTTTAACATAAGTAACTTGGAAAATGACAATATGTATTTTGCATATTCAATTTTAGCTATGACCATTTTTGCACCATTCACAAAACCCAGCAATACACTAATTTCTGACCTCTCTTCACTTAAGTATTTGCTTGAATTTTCTAAATCACAGTTGTCTTTTTGTTCTTCATCTTGCCCTGTTCTCACTGATCTTTTTTAAGAAGCTCCTCATCCTTGTTCTGCTTATTTTTTTCCTGCAGACTTAGCCTACAGAAAGCCAGATGAAACTGGCTGAGAACAAGATGGAAGTAGAAGTAAGACAAGGGTTAAACCATGATGATTCCGGTAAAAAGCACTCCTACCAGCACCATGACAGATCCAATTAAAAATATAGAGGGAGGTAAAGGGGTGTGAATGCAGTTCCTGAATGACCCCGGCCCCCACCTCTGCTATTTCTCTGAAACCCTGCTGGCACAGACTCTAGTTTCTCTTTACTTAGCACTTCCCCTTAGGAGTCCAGGCTCTCCCCAGTTGAGGGAGAAGGCCTTTGGAGCAGAGTTCCTGTCTCCATTCCCTGACCAACAAATAAACCCTCTGCTGCATGAATCTCTGCTTTAAGCTCTTTGTGGGCTTGTACAGGTGTTAGGTAAAAGAACTATCAATAAATTTGGAGGGTACAACACATTCACTAACTTGTATTAATAGGATAGTAACTTCTTTGTAACTACTACAAAATTGATGCTTATATAGAATATTTTAAAACAAAAAGAAGCTTTATAAACCATTACAGAAATAATATATGCTTACTCTAAGAATGCTAACAACAAATAATCAAGGACTTAAAAACCACTCAAAATCTTTCTCCCTTATATAATCCATGTTAAACGTTTGATGAATGTTCAAGAGTGAGTGTGAGTATGTGAAAGAGGGAGAGAGAAATATGAATTGATCATAATTTCATATTTATGGAGTTACAGAATTCTTCTAATTTAATATGAATTTTATTAAGCAAAGCATTTTGTCTATTTTCCATGAGTACATAATCTCTCCATGTTTGGCTATATGATAATTTTATTTCACCACAGTCTTAAAAATTTTAAGATTATTTCATTTTATATGTCAATATAAAAAGTGTTTTGATATGAAACTTTTCCAATTATTAGATTATCTCCTTAATGAAAAAATTATAATGCAGAAGTACATAAAAACTACATTAATTGCACATAATCACATCAGTAGCACATAAAACTCCTTCTTTCTTTCCTTACAATCTTACGCTAATGCTGTCTTTTTTTTATTTTGCCAACATTTGGTTAAAAAAGTATCTTATTAGTTTTTACAAATGCCATGTAAGAAGACAACTTTCCTGGTCACTCTCCATAAAATAACACATTTAATTCCAGAGTCATACTCTTCCTTCCTTGCTCTTTCTCATAGCATTTTTAATACTTGACACATTATGTATTTATTAATAATTTATTATGTCTTCCCACCGAAATCCACACTCTAAGGATGTGAAACTTGTCTTTTTGTTTAGTTTTCTCTAACAACTTGAGTAGATTCTGGCATATAGTAGATACTCAGGACAAAAATGCTGAATCAATATTGAATGAGTTAAAAAATAGAATCTTTTCCTTTATGAATCAGTTAATTCGTTTTGATGTCCTCTTCTGAAACTTTATCATATACTAAATTCTCCTATGCATTATATTTATTTTTGAGCCTTCACTGTACCCCCTAGGTTAATGTGCGTATTTTTGAATTAAATACTTATTTTTAATATTGCTCCTAACATATTGACATTTGGAAATCTGAAGGGACAGAATTGTTCTTGGGATGCTTCTAATAACCTCTTGACCTTATAGTCTTACAGATAATCTTTTGAACCATTTAATCAAGTTTCACATAATCCCATTTGATTTCTAATTGTAATAGCACAGAATCTAGATGACCATTTAGTGAAATCTGACATTTTCTTTACATCTTCCTCTCTAAAATAAGCATATCTATATATTTCAAATTTTATTTAAAAAACACAAAACTTAATTTGTGTGTGCCACTAGCAAATATTATGGTTATGTTCACATATGGCCTAATATTTCTTAAAATTCTATGGTATAAAGTATGTTAAAAGTCTGCTGTGCTTTTGTTGCCATTTTTCATTATACTCTAACTAGTGTTTTAAATTGCTCTTTAAAATATCTTTCATTAGAAGTTCTCAGAAACACATCACTGTTATGTCATAAAGCACACTGAAATTCAAGGAAAATTTTAGATGTAAAAATGGTGTGACCAAAACCTATCATGGGGGATGATGGGTACCTTGGTGGTGGGTGTGGTGTAGTAACATACATCTGAAGAGGTGTGATTCTGTAACTCTGATTTATATATAGTATCGTAAACCACAGATTTTAAAATACAGATTAATAGCTTAGAATTAGAAAGACAAATTTGGATTCACATTAGTTTAAAAATTGATCTCATGTTTCTTGAAAAAGTACCAATAGCAATTTACTCATAACATTTGAAATGGAATCAATTACCTTTTTATTTAAGAAATATTTTACAAGTGCAGTTGAATCATCTTTCCAAGCCTTTAAGATGATGATTCTTTCTCCTAAAAGGAAATTTAGTTTTATAAATTTCTTTTCATAAAAGAAAAAAATGTTATCAATATAATCAAATAATCTGGAAGTACGTGGCAGGAGCAAATAAGAAATAAATGCGCATGTTCCATCAACACATTCATTTTCTAGAATGCAAATAGGAAGAATTCAGATATGTTTTGACCAGAAGGAAATTAAATATTATCATAGATGTATCTGTAAAGTTTTTGTTTGTTTTACATAAATGCTATGCTAGCCTTTGCCTAATCATGAAAAGTTGTACAGTATAGTCATTAAAAAGAGAATAGAATATTTAAAATGAATAAATTTTCCCAATGGTGTTTGTAAGTCAAACTGTTGTTGCTGGAAGAATATGATTACTAATAAATGTAATCACAATTAGTTGAGGGAAAAGCCTGAGTAAGAAGAAAGCTGACTGGTAGCCTTCTGAGTATTTCTAAAAATGACCATAAGTTTAATATGTTATAGGACTTTTGGGTACTGATTGCTGAATTGATGGCAGCTTTTTTGATAGGCCAATTTCTTTATGCCCTATTTTAGTTCACAAATATAAACCATAACTCCTACACTCTTACATTTGCTATGATTTGAATGAATCTTCCTGTGTAATTTCCACTAATCATTTTTATTCCCCCATCTGTGCAAAAGATTACTTGATATTACCAACTCACCATCTGCACATTTACGGAAAGACTGCATAGTGCCTGCTTATGTGAAGCCAGCCATAGCACTTCCCATCGCAAGGCGAATTCACCAGAAGAGACTATATAAATATTTTTAGGTGTTTCTTCTCATATTAAATAAAGATACATGAGATGACTAATATAACATAATCAACTTGTATAATATAAGCATCAACAATATTTCATTGCTGCTGTTTTATCCTTTGTGGGAGGGAAGAGTTTTCAAAAATTTATGCACAAAATAAGGAAATGTTTTTAAAGCAAACTGTGCTAAATTGACAGTTTTGCCTCACAATATTTTCTTGGAAGATAAAAAGGCAATTTCTGCCAATTTTGCAAAAATGCCCCACTTTCTTTGCCTCAGTTGTTATCCCCGAAGCACCTCATATCTTATCCAGTAGACTTAGATGCTATTCCCCTGGGGAGTAAAGAAAGAACTAATCTCACCATTTCATATTCACTGTACCATGCTCCAGTTTTCTGAGATTTTCAAGAGAAGAGTAGTGAAAGAAGAGACGATTTTTTTTCTCCTGTTTCCAACCAACCCCCCATTTCCTTACAAAAAAACACACTCCCACAAACCAGTGAAAGCATTCTTTATCAGAGTTTGAATGCTTTGTATCTTCACAACAAGTTCTTGTATCTTTTAAAATATTTGAATATACTTGACAGCCAAAATCACATATTTTACTAATTTTCAAACATATTTAGTCTCCAAAATTGTCTTTAATGGGATTTACTCAACAAGCTGCATATTTTAACAATCAGCTGGTGTGCTTCCTTGATTGTGCTGCATATTTGAATACTTAAGGTTTTATATATTTTTTTGATTGAAACCCATACTTTAATGAGCCACACAAATTATGTCTTTGCAGAGGTCTGTATTTAAATGGAAGAATGTCTCCTTGCCGTGTGTATGCACGTGTGTACGTGTGTGTGTGTGTGTGTGTGTGTGTGTGTGTGTGGTGTGTGTGTGTTGTGGGAGAGGTTTTGCTGGTGTCTGGGTAGTTGTGGTGAGAGACCAGCTTAAGGAAAATGCATTAGTTTTGAAAGAAAGATGAGTACCATTTCTAATTCTATGTTCAGGTTCCAACTGAACATGATTTTTTTTTTCATTTGAAAAAATATCCGAAATCCCATTTCTTTGAGATGTTCCATTTAAAAAATACCTGAAACCCCGATTTTTGACATAACATTAATATTTTAGTTAGCAACCATTTCTGAGTGGTTGTAGGTGAAGTGTGATGAATAAACTCCCAAATGCCCTGGTTTTATAAAGATGTGCTGAACTCAGGAAATAGTTTCGTTTTTCTTTCACAAAGGTTTGATGCCATGCTGTAAGTGATGATTCTCACTTCCCTATCCATTGTCACCAACACGGTCAGAAATCAAAGTTTAAGAGTCGCTTTCAGGCAATGAAAAAGTCTAGTCCAAATTAAATAAACATATCTGTCTCGTATTCCACGTAAAATTTCTCTGTGTTTCCCAGACCAGACAATAGCAACAAAAGTAAATGTCATCTTTTCTTACAGTCTCTTTCCTCCTCCCTCAGCTATTACTAGAAATTTTTTAAAAATGGGAAAATATTTCAATCACTGGAGCTACTAATCTTTTTTGAGACAATGGAGGTACATTTACCAAGGTAATACTGCATTACAACATTATATAGGTTTCACTTATGCATCAATGAAAATCATCATATGTATATACACATTAAATTCACCAGGATAAGTCCAATTCTATCTGTAACCATATAATTATCCCATAATAATCAGTCTTCTTTCCCCATCCCTTCTGGTAAGCATTAATAGGCTTAATTGTCCAAAACTTTATTTTTATTTTGTTTAGTCTATCTATCTATCTATCTATCTATCTATCTATCTATCTATCTATCTATCTGTGAGCATTTGTCATAGAGCATTTGTCTTTCTTATTTTACTAAGCATAATATCTTCTGGGTCCACCCAAGTTGTTGCAACTGGCAGGATTTCATCTTTTTATAGCTGAATAATATTCCACAATGTGTATATATACCACATCTTCATTATCTGTTTGTCAGTCAACAGCAATTAGGTTGTTTCCAGTTCTTGGCAATTGTGTATAATCCTGCATAAACAGGACAGGGTATCTATATCTTCAAATTAGAGGTTTATTATTTGGGGATTAAATACCCAGAAGTTGGATAATTGGATCACATGGAATTTCTATTTTTTTTTTTTAAGTAATCTCTATGCTGGCTTCCCTAATGGCGCACCAATTTGCAAACCCATCAACAATTCCATTCTCTCCCCAAACTCTTCTGCAAAAGTCTTTAAATGTTTCAATGCCATTTTTCTCGTCTCTCTCCCTCTCTGTCTCCTTCCCTCCCCCGACCTCCCTTTCTCCCTCTTTCTCTCTCTCTTTCTCTCTCTCTCTGCATTTGTGGATTCTTTGCCTTTACTTCCCTGTTGCTGAGACGGCTGGCACAGACAATGGATTTTGCTGACTTCTTACAATGCTCCCTCAGGCCTACTCTTTAGCAACATACCCTTCATGGACCATTTCAAAGGAAGTCCATTTCAGGACATTTCAAGACAGCTTTAACCCAGCAAAAAATAAAGCTAGATGCATTCTTTGTGTCTTAGCACTACCACCAACTGGAAAAGAAGTTTTCTAATAGCCTTTGCTTTCCACACCTGTTAGAGGGAGTTTCCATTTTCAAATTTTTGTAGCAGAAACTGAGGTCCTGGTTCCATGCACTCCGAAGTCAAGGGCATACTCATTGCTCTATCATGAACTCTTCAAACTCCTGCTCCACAAAGAATGAGTAGGAAAACATTTCAGACAATATAATTCAAGACAGTGTCTCTGTAGTGTATCAAGGATCAAATTACCCTAATTGCAGCCTAGGGAAAGACAGGGGCATTCCGAGTACTCTCTTCATTCAAATTTGTTTTTTGGATCTCCAATACTGATAAATATCTGTCTCTTATGTAGGATTTTGTGTGGCCATTCCTGGGCCAGTTTAGCTACATTTTGTCCTATGAGGATCTGTCTAGATTCCTTTTAAAGGGGGGGTCTTAATATACATTACCTAAGTTTTGAGATTGAATTCTTAGAATTTTAGAATTCTAAAGAAAGGTAGTAATAACAACAAAATAATACTAAGAGAAAGTAATACCCCACTTAAAACAATGGGCAGATCAACACGACAAATAATAAATAAGCAAACAATAGTCTTAAATGAAAAGCTAGACTAGAATTCTCACAGACGTGAACAAAACACACCACCCAAAACTGCTGCATATACATTTTTTTTCAAGTGCACATGGAACATTTCCAAAATAGACCATATCTTGGGATTCCAGTCAACTGTAAATAAAACTACAAAGTTTAAAATTATACCTAGTATTCTCACTGACCAAAATGCCATAGCTGGAAATTAACTATAAGGACAAAAAGGAAAAATGATGAATAAATGGAGATTAAATAACATGCTATTCAATAGCTATTAGATAAAAGAGGAAATTAAAAAATACCTTGAGATAAATGAAAATGATACAAGTTACCAGAATCTATAAGATCCAGTAAAAGAAGTCTTCAGGGGAAGATACTGTAATACAGGCCACATGAGGTGCAAAAAATATTCCAAATAAGCAACCTAATCTACACCTAACACAACTCAAAAAAAAAGAACAAATAAGACCTAAAGTTAGCAGAATAAAGAACAGAAATAAAGTGGTGATTGAAAAGACTATAAAAAATATCAATGGAAGTAAGAGTTTGTTCTTTGAGAAGATAAACAAGACAAGGATATCCATTACACTTGTCAACAATTTTTTTACAAAAGTCATGTTACTGAAATAAAATTAGTCATTTCCTATCAATTTGCATGTGCTCAACACGAATATGACAGTCAAATTCCAATTTTGGCTCTACTATTTTTTGTAATCTGCAATAAACTGATGTTTACATCATGAAATGCATGCCAATAGTAATAGGTCTATGTTTAATACCTGTAAAAAATCAAGTCATAGACTATTTCTTAGATTTCTTCACTGTTAAGGAATAGAATAGATGGAAGACGGTTTCCTTTATGCAAAAGCACAGCTTTAAGACTCAGTTTTGAAGAGTCTAGAAATAGTCTCCATTCTTGTGGGTCATAAGTGATTTCTAAAGCATTCATGAGGCCCTCAATATTGGAACAGAATGCTAGAGTACTTTCCTTTCTGCAGAAAGGCTCCAACTGCTGGTGGTGTTTTCAACATAAAGTAATTGTGACATCTTCTTCTAGAAGATTCCATTGTTGGAGTCTTGATCCTAGCAATTCTGCCTTGTTCTTGGATCAGTCCAAATCACGAACCAGGTCATTTAGTTCTTCCTGTGTTAGTCTGTGTGGGGTTAATGATGCACCAAGTGAAAATCTGGATTACTGCATGCTGATGAAACAGGAGAAGAACAGATTGGCTCACCCTTGTCCTGATCAGATGAATCAAGAGAATATTCTGCTGGAGGTTCTGGAATAGGAAGTCCCTCACCATGTGGAACTGGTCTCAATGCAGACGGAATGTTTGGGTAGACTATTCTTGACTTCTTTTTCTTCATTATTCTGCTGGAAAGAGGAGAAACCAAGCAGAAGTAACAGTCTTTTATGTGGTTTCTTGTCTCTCTTCACACCATGGGGACCGCAAATGGCATTCTGCCATTGAACCACTGTGAAAGCTGTGTTGTCCATGTAGCACAACATATATGCAGGGCCCATGGCTTGTCTTGGTCACCAACCTTGTATCCTAAGTAAAGATGATAAGCCTTCTTCACTTGAGAAGTGATACTTTTCTTCTGCTTGGCAAATATCACCTCCCCACAAATAGAGCAGAAATTGTCCACGCTATCAACACACTTTCAAGGCATGACTGTTCTGTATTGTGCCTAAATGGATAAAATAGTAACAGTTCTCTGGAACAGTACCTTAAAGTGTCTTGCACAATGTCTGAAACATTTTCAATGATCAACCTTTCAGACAGGGCTTCATAGAGTGCACCGCTGACGTCAGCTTACTTCAGTAGCTGCCTGGCATTGCATCAGAAAATAATGTAATCAACTCTGGATGATGTGTGCATGATGATATTATGCAATGTGATGCAATATTATATCATTCTAGGCTGATTTAGGATGTTGTTGCAGTCCTACTGGATAAATTTACACGGTGAAACATAAAATGAATTATATGAAATATTTTCAAAATGAGAGCTAATAAAAAACTTTCAGCGTAATATTCATGTTCAGCACACCAAGATACTACAGATTAGGGCCTTTTTTAATTCAGTAACGTTCTCACTGTTGGCCAGTGTTATCAAAAATTCTATTTAAGTTACAATTGGATGTTTTAGACAGATTTATCAGATAAAAACAGGAAATAAAAGAAAATTGTTATTATTCACTAATAACAGGATTGATGAAATTCTCAGCACAAAATTAATTTAGCAGATTATTCAGTCATGATTTAGTTTAACTTGAATAAAAATCTGAAATAGGATTTTTGTTCAGAAGCAATTGTTGTGGAAATATGGCAAATTAACAACATACTCTTCACTTTTTAGGATATCTGTCAGAAAGCAAAATTTTGATCTTTTTTTTTAACTATTTAAATATTGACTTGACTTGGTTAGAGATGAGATTATATTACTATATCCAGTATGGAAACAGCATATCATCTAAGTTATACCATAATAAAAATAATCTCCAACTCTTAGGAACTATTCTGAAACACTGAAACAGATACTGAGGTTCAATCCTTAATTTGTGAGTTACTTTGAATTTCAAAGAAGGGATCTTTACTACAAACATCATTTATAATGATCTTCTTCACCTCTCAATGGGATGTTAATTGAAACTTTACTATTTATATTGCTATTCATTAACATTTTTAAAGAAACATAATAACAAATATATTTTAAAGTCAGATTCTACTTGGTAACAGGTTAAAAGCTGTGGAAAAAGTATAGACCCTGTTATTAACATATTGTTCTGTCTGTACAATACAATATTTTTTTTTTTGACTACCCAGAATTCAGTCCCTTGCCTGACTTTTTAAAGGATTTTTAAGTCAAATAGTGAAAGGTTTGAGATTTCACTCTACTGGCAAGATAAATTACTCTGCCACTGTTCTATGTACGCTAGAAGAAAAACATAAAACCACTGGGTCAGATAGAAAAAGGCAGTTTATAAAAATAACAGTAGCCAGAAAACCAACTTAGTGCTGGTTAACTGAGCACCATTTCCCACACAGCACCATGATTAGGACCAAGAGTTGGATGCACACACAGTGGCAATGTATTACAAGAAAGGAAAATCAGAGATTAGTGAGTCTTTGCTTTTATGTAGGTGCTGCTGGCAATCTGAATATCCTTTCCTCTAAAGAAATATGTAATTTTTACTATCCTGTTATGTAAGCAAATCTTCTCAGGGAATAGAAGTGAGACAGCTCTATCTTTACTGTACTGGAATATAAATAATATTAAGCAAATTGACTGTTAATGCTTAGTTATTAGTAACATGAGAGATTCCAGGATAATGAAATCTTAAGAGAAGGATCCCTAATTCTTCTATGAGGGTTGAGCATATTAATTAGAACTGAACAAACGTTTGCCCCCACTTTGTATACAGTGTCTTATTTAGAAAATATTTACTTAGAAAATCTTTATGACTCAAACTAATTGAAATAAATCTTTACTGAAATTGTAAGGCCTCCCCCACCCTCCTCTGTCTTTACTTTCATACACACATTGATAAGTTCAATGCACATTCTTCAACAGTATAATTATAGCTAAATCAACAACAATTTATGGAATAGTCAATACATGCTAGACATATATGATAAAAAGATGAATTGGGCATGGTTCCACCCAAGAGGGCATTCAACAATCAACAGGGGAAGGGAGCTTGCAGGCACATAAATAACCGGTGCCAATTGTAATGAGGCAGTAGAGCACAGCTAGTATTAGTACGAGGTTTGGAGAAAGACTCCTCTTAGCTTCTCTAATTATGGTGTAGGCAAATTATTTAAGTTTTCTCTAGCTTGGCTACTTCCTCTGTAATAATGAACTTTTAGTATAATTTAATTCAAGAAAAGTACTTGGAATAATATATGTACTAATAATAAACACCGTAGACATTTTAGCTACTATTAACATTATTATGCTAAATGATGAATATGGCTACATCGGAATTGCTATTATAGTTGAGAAAGTACTGCCAGCCTACTGTTTCTTTTAATTTTCTTCATAATAATTATTACTATCTGAAATTATCACATACATATGTAAATATACATATTTATTGAACACTTATGTCCATATGTATGCTTACTTAATTGTTTAGATCCCTCTCTCTACAGTTTAATTTAGAAGGAAACAAAGGCCTTGTTTATTTTATTTTTCTGGCATTTCAACTCCTAGAAAGTTTTCTTGCACAAAGTAGAATCCAAGTAAATATAGAATTTAATCTTTTTAGAGTAGTCAGGGAAAGTAAAATGTCCTTCAGAATTCTTAAACATACAAGCACTGATAAAGCAAAACGTGTTTCTGGTGGAACTGGTTAGTCATTTTTCACAAGAGTTTAAGTTGGAAAGCTATAATACCAATTTGCAAAAGACCCTGCATACCAAGGTAAGGAATTCAGATTTTTATCTTAACACAGAATATCATCAGGTTCTTCAACAAGAGAACTATTTGCAAATATTTTCCTTATTAAAAAAAAAAACTAGGTCAATAATATTGAGAAGGAATTGACTGGAGATAGAAAAGAATAGACTCATGCATATTACATAGAAAATTGAAACTTCAGGTAAGAGGTGGCAAACACCTGCTTTAGATCTCATGGGATGAATTCAAGTGGTATTTTATAGACATGAGCATCAAATGGGTGAGTAATTCAATACTGGATATAAAGTTAGGTAATGTCAACAAAGCTGGTATTCAGGTAGCAATTTGAATATGCCGTGTGACTCACTCAAAATCTTCAACTACTGGTAATTGTCAACAGAGCTCCTAATGATTCTCTAAGGAACTGTTAATCTAAACAGGAGTTAAAGTGAATCCTTCTAGATAAGTCAGTGCACCAATTTATACAAAACTAAGGCTGCTGTTTCCACAAAGAACTAAATAAACAGAAACAAACTGGTATTTTGCTTAAATGTGTAAATGCTTAAAGGTGTAAATGAACTTATCATACACAACCAGCTGGTTGCACATATTATTTCTATAATTAAAGAAAATGTTGTTCTATACCACAAAGATTAATAGAGAATCAAATCCAAGTCTACGAAAATTATAATAAGGAAAAAATAATAGATAGGCTTCAGCAAGAATTTTCAGTAAATGATTAAAACTCCTTTCTTTATAAAGCTGAAACACTGAACATAAAAATGCATATGCCAATATAATTAAATGTAACAACAGACTAAAAGAATTCTTCTTCAGAAGGAAACCACAATGATTCAGACCAAAGAATCACATCACAGGGATAATTTAAACTTAGGCCTCATCTGGTAAAGAAAATAATACAGAAAGCCACAAAAATTAAGAAAGGGTCATGTTTTGTTTTGTTTTGTTTTCTGGGTATATGTGAGAAACAGCTTTATGGAACAAAATAGAAAAGAATTTGGAAGTAATTCCAAAGACTAAAGTTATTTGATGTTAAGAGATTCAGTTTCAGGTCCCGAAGAACATACACAGTCACATGAAGAAAGTCATGGTTTGTTCAAAGCTTCAGGAAATACTGAAGAATAAACAACAGACTCTCTTCCCAAAGGACAAATCACATTTGGGGACTGGCTTTGTATTTTAAAGGTTTGGGCAGCTCTGTAATGAGAAGTGTTCTGTGTGTTAGTGGATATTGTGGCTTATTGCACATTGTTTATACTATTTCTCTAGCTTGTCCCATTTAGGTACTTTGATATATATGCTACAAGAAAAAAGGTGCAAAAACAGTGACAATTTCCCTCCTCTTGGTATAAAAGTACTTTACTGAAAGCTCTGAAATACATTTCTATAATTATCTCCCAAAATAAGAGGCCTGAATATCTGCTCCAGATTGAGGGTATGACCAGGGCCTACAGTGGAATGAAGGAGGGGACATGGGATTTGTGCACAAGCACGATCTTTGCATGTGGGAATCCTCTGCAAGCTTGAGTGCTCTGTTGATACTCACAAGCTCTTTCGATGTGCTAAAATAAATACAAAAGTCAGGGAGTTGTGTGTGTATTATAAGGAGACTAAGCAATGTGTTTCATGCCATGGAGCATAAAAGTGGCCATAGATGGTTTTCTTTAATTATATACTTTCAGATATGTAAAAAAGAGATATGCTACTACCTTCACACTTACTTGAATTCAATCTTAGATATGAATCATTAAAGCACATGGAAGTATAGATCTTTTAGAATGGAAGAATGAAGAAATAAAGGTAAAGTGATAAGTACCAAAGATTATCCCCAGGAAGGGCAGTTATTTTTAAATTCTCAAAACAATCATATTAATGGGTTGCCAGGTAATTACAATATGACAGCTGAAGATCTTGGTACACGGGACTGTCATTCTGTTTATATTTACGGGAGAAGAAATAGTCAACCAAAGAGAAAAGGATGGAGAGAGGAAGTACTGAATTCATACTAAGACTAAACGGAGATCTGTTGAAATAATATCATTGAGATATTATTATTATTACTATATATTATATATTAGTATTATTATGAACACAACTACTACTATTATATGAAGATTATTGGTTGTGATTGCATTCTGTTGCTTTGTTTTCAAGCACAATCCCTAATGTGCTTAGACTTCAGTGGTGCTTCTAATTTAAAATATCAGAAGAGAAGCAAAAGCATGAGTCGGTTAGGAGAAAGTAGCCTGAGTCAGTACTTTTAGAAGTCTAGCCATGCATCTTACTAGTTAATGAATTTGGAGCAAGCAACATAACACCTCTGCTCTTCAATTTCTTTATCGATAAAATGATAATAGTAGTATCAAAGTTCGTATACTTGTGAGGATTAAATTACATCTTCCATATGAACACTTAGAATACTGTTTGCTACATAAGAATCACTCCATTAAAGTTATGTAAAATAAAAAAAAATAAACATAAGAGTAACCAGTTTCTCACAACATCAATATTACAAGGGTCCTGGCTGGTTTTGTTTGGGAAATGTTTTCACCTATGAACCAATCTCTGTGCCCCAAGTGATGACAGACAGAATGCAGGGTGGGAAGTACATGGTATCTTCTCTGACAAAAATCACTGGAATTACAATGAGTAATTCCCAGAATCTGAACAGGAAAAAAAAAAAAAGATATATTCTAGCTACAAATCATCTTTATTAAACTGCCCAAGAATCATGGGTATATAGACTAAGACCAGTTAACACAAGTAAAGCAAACACATGAGTTGACATGTTCCAATCCAGGTCCTCCTCCTACTTACTGCTTCTGGGACTTCTTTTTATTAAAACGTATTCTCTCCCCACCCCTAGTGGCCCTCTCTATCCCAGCATCTTAAAACCAGTTGTGACTTCGGTATGTGGGTATTACAATGTGTGCTCTAGACCTTTCACTGGCAAGTATCGTCTTAGGATGTGACTATGTGATTCACAATATTTTTTTTAATATATTTTTATTGTTTTTTATGTCTTTTACATTTTGTATTCCCCTTGGGTAGCCCACCACCAATTCACCCGTGATCCATCTCCATGGTCCCTTGTGTTCTTTTCTATTCCATTTTGTGCCCTTATCCTCCCCCCCCCACCATTCACAATATTAAAGACACTAGTGACGTCACCTAGAAAATTTATGAATTCACTTAAAATAAAATCACACTAATGGCTTTGTGATTTTCAGATAAAACATTGGTTGAGTAAATGAATTATCTATACTGGTACATAGAGGAACTACTACAACTATGGGGAAAAAAATAATATCCCTATGTCTACTTTGTGAGAAGCAGGGTTATGCATCTCTGGGTAATAAGTCAACCTCCAAAAGAATGTCATTGCTTTATTAGTCTTCTGTCCATTATGTCTTAACTGTAGTATTTTAAGTATATATTAGCACAGGAGTTCACAGTACTATAAAACTGGGAACTCTCCACTATAAAAAAAAAAAAAAATGGCACACAAACTGAGCTAAGCAGACCTAGCAATATGTTTGCCCTTTAGGGATGTGTTCAGCCCATCTTCCTAGTTTCTAATGCTCTCAAAGGCTCAGCCTGACTAATTCATACTCAGAACAAATTGCACAACACTCCAAGACTGACACTTCCAAAGTTCATTCATTCTGTAGTTGCTTGACATTAGAAAAGGGCAACTTTTGAAAAACGAATAAAATAGATTTTCTCACTCTGCTGGTCATGTCTCAAAAAAAAAAATAAAAAACTGAGCAGGTTTTTTGAAATTTAATTTTTAAAATAATCCATCATTCAACATTCACCATTTCAACATTAAGAATAACAGCAACATTTCACAAAAATAATAATTATCTGAAGTTTTTAAACAATATTAAAAATGTACATTCCACAATGATAATGACTGTCTCTTCTATTCATTAAAACACAGATCCTAGCCTAATACCTTTCACTTAATAATGTATTTTGAATAAGTGGTCAATTTAATGCAAAAGAAAAAAATTACTATGGAATATGAACACTGCATGATACCGAAGTGCACAGGCAGATAATACCATGTTATTTATTCATGACAAATCTTATTCTTGGCATTGGATTGATTATATTTAAATTATTAAGGTATGACATAAACAACAGTCAAAAAACATTGAAGTGATTTACACCAGTTCTTTTTCTTGCAGATGTACCTTGAAATTTATCTCTGACTTATTAGGGTTACATCATTATGAATTGAGCAATAACCTAATTCAAATCAGTTTTACGAAGAGATTTATTTAACAATGTAAATATGACTTCTTGGAATCCAGATTGATTTCAACAGCCAAATGTCTCAATCTTGGGCTTAAACTACTGTGTCTAGACTTTATTTTTCCCTCATCTTTGATGTCTCATATAGTCAGTTCCCCTTATTCTGAAAATACATTTTCGGCTTTTATTCTAAGAAGAAGAAATATATTTGATCATGTTCTAATACTGATCAACCAAGGTATTAGGGGTTTTGGATAAACTGATTGTCTCAGTACTTGAGTCATATGCCTATGTCAGGAAGCAAGAGAAAGTTAAGTAGTTAACAGAAATACCAGGGTATTGGAAAGGTGGCTACATTGGATATATACATGACCTTAATTCTTTGCATTTCTCTGTTTGCACATCACTTGCAATTTAGTGAGATTTTTAGTTTTTCCTATCAAGGATGGAGACTGTTTCCCTAAGTTCTGAATCCAGGACAGCTTTTTGACTGGTCAATAGAATGCTGCTTTTCTCTTTCTTACCATGGGAATAAACACTAACTAGGCTGATGGAGAACTAGGGACCACAAGTAATGATCTGTCCCAGCAAAGCAGTGATCTGTCACAGGTTAGGTTGCCCTAGATCAGCAACAGCCCAGACAACCCTCTAATTAACTATAAATGTACAAATGATCCCAGTTGAGATAAATTAATAACTCATTCAGGCTAACTTTGGAAGGATAAGTTGATATTGAACCAAATGAAGTATTCAGTTGTTATAAAATAATAAATGGGTTTCCATTGTCGATTGGAACTGTCTCTGAAAACAATTAAAATATTGGCCTGCAATGAACAGATAAATGTCAACAATGGAATTTTTTCATAATTCTCCACAGTGAATATCATTAAAAACAATATTAATTAAATAGCATGTTCTATTATATCTATTAAATGGAATGGTCTTATTTTCCACAATATGCAATACTTTAAAAAGGTCAGTAAAAGACCAAAGAATTCAGCATTGTAACAAGAAGGCTAATAGTGTTAAAAATGGATATAAGCAATGTGTATACCTTTTAGATTGCCAATCAATCCAGTTTCCAATCTCCTTTTCTGTGTTTGAATTTTGAAGCAAGATACAGGAAGACATTAATAGATAAGCAATGAAAACATGTAAAGTTAAATCTAGGCATGACCTCATCTATTGTGATTCAAATGAAGCCAATATTATGGTGTGGAAAGTCAAAAACCACATTTTTTCTTTATTTTATTTTATTTTTGCTACTAGAGCAGCAGAGAGAATCATAACTTGAAATATAACACGTAGGCAGGCGAAACAGAAATTTGCAATGAGTAAGAAGAAGCCAGAGAGTCATTTCTTGATATAATTTTCTCACAACGATATCATGTTACTCAAAGTCTCACTTAATATCTTCGCAAATAGAACTTCTGAGATCCCTCCAGAGAGTATCAATCCTCCTAAAGCTGTCCCTGTACTTTCTAAACTGCTGCAATAAAGATTAGGCAGGAATTACAAAGAAGGTAACTTTTTATACTAACCAGATCATGTTAAGAACAACTTTATGAGTTTAATCAAATCATATGCCTATTAGCTACATTTGTATGGAACAAGTCTATCATTTATAGTTGAATAAATGTTGTTTTTTTTTTAATTTTAAATTGGCATCAAGCCCTGCAGTAAAAATAAAACACTGAAAAAGATTACTGGTATTAACACTGTGGCAACTTAATTCTGAATCTTAGCATTTCTTCCCCTGAAACAAAGTGAAAAAGGGGGAAAAATCCATAAACCAATTTTCATATGAACTATGAAACATAAAACTAAAAAAATGCAATAGAAATTTAAGTTTTACCAAAAGAGTTCAAACCAGCAGAGCAAAGTAGGAATTTCTTCAAGAAGTTATACAAAGAGCCCAACCACAGATATGGGACAGTTAAGAACCTCAGCAGTGATGAATCTGACACATCAAGTTGAAAATCACTCCCCCCCAAAGCGAAGAAAGTGAAGGAAAAGATAAACATTGGGATTATATCAAACTAAAAAGCTTCTGTACAGCAAAAGAAACATTAAACAAAAGAGACACCCCACTGATTGGGAGAAAATTTTTGCACACAATACAACCAATAAGGGACTGATCACAAAAATCTACAAAGAGCTCACACAACTCAACAAAGTAAACAATCCAGTCAATAAATGGGCAGAAGAGCTAAAAAGACACTTCTCCAAAGAGGATGCAAATGGCCAACAGATATATGAAAAAATGCTCAACATCACTTATTACCAGGGAATTGCAAATCAAAACCACAGATACCACCTTACACCAGTGATAATGGCACACATCAAAAAAATAGGAAACAACAAATGCTGGCGAAGATGTGGAGAAAAAGGAACTCTCCTACACTGCTGGTGGGAATGCAAACTGGTTCAACCACTATGGAAAGCAGTATGGTAGTTCCTCAAACTGCTAAAAATGGAGCTTCCATATGATCCAGCAATACCACTTCTGGGACTCTACCCAGAGGACACAAAAACATTAATCCAAAAGGATACATGCACCCCAGTGTTTATTGCAGCACTGGTTACAATAGCTAAGATATGGAAACAACCCAGATGCCCCAAAATAGATGACTGTATCAAGAAGATGTGGTTACATATACACAATGGAATACTATTCAGCAATCAAAACAGATAAACTCTTGCAATTTGCAGCAACATGGATGGAGCTAGAAGGGATCATGCTCAGCAAAATAAGCCAGAAGGAATAAGAAAAATATCAAATGGTTTCACTTATAGGAGGAATAAAGGGAAACCAAATAAGAGATGAGGAGGAGAAAATAAAAACAAAACAAAAACAAAAACTAGCAGGCAACCATAAATGAGAGACATTCAGCAAGGGAGGGGGAGCACAAGGGTTCAAAACAGGGGAGAAAAGAGCACAAGGGACTATGATGATGGTCATGGGTGAACTGGTGGTGGTTAACCCACAGGGAATACACAATCATGCAAAAGATACAAATAAAAAAAATAAATATTTAAAAATTTTCAAAAAAAAAGAAAGAAAATCATTCCCCAGAGGTGTGTGCTCCATCATTAGCAAGGCATGGTATAAGCAGGGCAGATTTTTTCACAGAAGCAGGAGTAAGAGTAAAGGGATAGAGAGAAAATGGAGCACAAGCACAGAGGGAAAAGGTCTGAAGTTACCAGAATTTAGGGGATTCTTCCAGATACATTCATTGTGGAGGGGCCGGGGAAGAGGCGGGGTGAGGGGCAGGGTGGAGGTCATTTGCTGAGAAAGGAACTCTGGAAATATAGGGCAGATAAGGAAAAGCTTCCAACACCTGCTTAAGGTAAAAGAGGCAGCAAAAGTATGACTGGACAGTTTGAGGTGATTTATTAACATGCAGAAGATGTCTCTGTGTGTATATGTGTATGTGTGCTTGAAATGCTTTTTACTTTCCAAGTATGCAAGACATTCACCTATGTTTCTCCCAGGATTTATAGCTTCATGATTTTTTTTTTTTTTGGCATTTGAATCACTGATCCATTTAAAATTTACAGTAGTATATCATATATATTATGGACCAGTTTTATCACTTCCAGATTGAAACCCGGTTTGAACATCATTAATTTAAAAACAACAATAACAACAACAACCTGAAAAGAAGCAATGTGATACACCTCTGATGAAAGGACAAAATGACATGGTCTTTTTGGAAGATAATCTGGCAACAATTTAGCAAAATATTTCAAATGCTTTTTCCCTTTGACCCAGTAATGCTACTTCTGTAGTTTATCCTGAAATTGCTCCTGCAAGTACAAGGTAATATGCATATAATGAATCCTTGTATTGTTGAAGTAATGAGATTGAAAACAAGTTACTCAATCAATAATAATGACTTGTAACTGAAACTAAAGTATGTCAACATTCTCAAATAACATAGTATTAAAAAAATAGATGTATATGTAGTCTCATGTATATGTATCTATATGAAAACATGGGGGAAATGATTCAATATGTAGCAAGTAAAAACATATTTTTTGAAATAGTATGCTATCTTTGCTAAGAAACTGTGAAAGGAGGAATTTGTTCATAGTTGCTTTTATTTGCCTACAGTAAGTTAAAATTAAATCTAAGAAATTGGAAAAGTGATTAATATTGGATGGTAGGGAGTAGAAGGGAAAGAATGGAGGGGGGGTGACTTCATACATATTTTAATATTTGAACAAGTAATTTACTACTCATTTCAAACATTTACATTGTGTTTTTTAACAAAATATTTTTATCCCTATGGAAAAAAACTGAGTAATCAAATAGGTAATTTATAATATTCTTTCTTGGGTCATGAGTTTGAGTAAAACTACATTAGTACCATGTTCACCTATTTTGGTAGATAAAACTAGATAATCTACTTAAAGTTGTTCAGATCAATGACTCAGTTAATAACTAGGCTACCATGTGTTGGGAGACATTTCCTCGTGGATCTTTAACAGCTTCCACCTCTTACAAGCAGAAATACTGAGTCATTTGTTCTAGATTATATTTTGCAGGGTATTTGTATAGTAAACAAATTTGGAAAACAGAGATAGTATTTCCTTCTGTAGCAAAAGATAGGTTTATTTATTGTCTAATATAATCACGATAATGTCTTCCACCAAGGCAAAGGGACTGTTTTGCTTGCAGCTCATTAAAAAGCATTGGAGTTTTTTAAGTTTGTGGTTTCTCTCCTGCAACTAACTGCATGTGCAGGCACCACCTTCATTTGCTGCTTCATCCGGTGGGCATGAGGACTTGGGAAACTACCACAAGAAAATGACCATGCATTGAATGTTTCTATCAAGGCAAATAATAAGCTATCCTTTGTCTCTATGTCCAGAATCATATTTTTGCCACCAGCATCCATAAAAAAATTAAAGATTAGCTTATTCACTTGCAAGAAGCTTAAAATCTAATACCCATAATGAGCTTCACAAGATTTAGAATAATATATCCAAATTTGCGATAGATAACTACAGGTCATATAAAGCAGGCTTCTTGTTCCATGAATTATTCCTAAATACTACTTTAATCTTGTGATAAATTAGTGTTGTGATGTACATTTGCCTATATGCATGTGTATATTTCATATGAAAGGGTTAGGGAACTTGAATTATGATTAATTGACTAGCCCTAGCTAGTCAGGATAGTTAGGACTGCCCTTTAGAAAATATCCTTCTGTGGAAAATGGATTCCAGACTACATCTGAAGTATTTTATTTTTAAAGATTTATTTATTTATGCATACAAGCTGGGGTACAGGCCAGAGGAGTGGGGCAGTGAGACGGTTCACCAGAGACAGACTGGGGAGCAGCACAGGCAGATCATCGGAAATACACTGCTGAGGGGAGCAGCGGGTGAGGCAGGAGAGGTCTGCCGCGCCAGGTGGGAATCTCCCTGGCTGGGCATCGAACTCATGTCCCAGATGCTGACAGCTCCACAGTGCAGCGCTTAACCGCTGCGCCACCAGGGAGGCCCACATCTGAAGTATTTTAGAGATTTTTTTTAAATGACTTCCTCATAAATGGAAAACTATTCATATGAAAATTGAAACAGTAAAGACAAAAAAGAAAGAAAAATCACCAATATCAGATAGCTAATTATACACAAGTATATTTTTTAAAAGCAGTAATTAGCCTTTTGACCAAGGTTACTATTAAATGATAATTTATATTGAACCAGTCAATTGTCTTCAAAATAACAGAAAAAATATTTTATAAAACAGTAAAAACAGAAAGATTTCTGTACATTAACCTGAAAGAATTAAAATTTTAATGGTGCTGTCCTCTAAGTGGTAATATGTCATATAATTTTACTTTGTTTCCTTGTACCTTTCCATAATTTCTGGTCTTAAAAAAAGAAGCTAGCTTCATTTCAAACAATTTGGAATATTAAGAAAAAAGTATCTATTTAATTCAATATTTTCCTTCTAAATTGGTTTATGAGTATGGGCAAAATACATTTAGCAATAATGTCATATGCCCACATTGTTTTTGTAATAGCTTTTCTTTAAATTTAATCTGAAAATAGCATAACAAAATTGGTATTCTGTCTCTTCATTAGTTGAAATATCAAAAATAAAGTGTATGAATATTGTGATAGAATAATCCAATATAATGACCTAATGTTTGAAGTATTCCTCCTTTATTTAAATATATTTTTCTGAAATTAGTTTTACAGATGCTTCAAAGGGAAACAATTCATTAATCTACCCCAGAGCATGCTTCTTTTGAAAATTGTCATATTCAACAATTTTTAATCTCTTCTTACTTACAGTTGAACTTGCCTAAGCAGATTTTTCTCTCTTTTTCTTTTCAAATTTCCTCTTTCCTAATCATACAATAGTTTTTGGTAGTTAATAAAAATGTGAAGATGTTTATAGGGGAAGATGGTTTAATATATTATTTCTGACACAGAGGGTGAAAAGGTTGAGAAATACATATATTTTAATTTATTGAAGGTACACTTGTGAGATTTTTAGTGAAAAACTGGACTGAATTCAGAGAACTAAAGACAGGACTTCTTTCACCCCATATTAAAACAGATTCACTAGCTCACTGTCCTAATGCCTGCCATCGACAGTTATAAAGTTCTGAATCATATAAGTAAGAAGTCAATTCTTTTCATAATAAAGAGGGAAGAAAAAGAACCAAAGACTCCCATTTCTTTCTTAACATAAAGAATAATTTCTCAGCCTTGGCACTACTGATAGTTTGGTCTATGTAATTCCTTGTTGCTGGGATATTGGGGAGGGGAGGCATATCCTTTCAATGTAGGGCACATTAGGTGCATCCCTGGAGTCTATTCTTGTCCTGTCATGATTGTCAACAATATTTCCAATAATTATGCCAAATTTTCCAAAGGCAAATCACCCCCAGTTAAATACCTCTGATTTAGCAATAGTTATGATCAGTTATGATAACTGTCAGTGCAGGGAATGAGTTTCATTAGTTAAACAAATGGTATATTTTATTAAAATCTTAGTCTTGTTCAGATTCTTTGATTTTGATAATTTCAACTTATTAACATTATTTCCTCAATGACTCTTACTCTTTTCAGTAGGTATAAAAAGAGGTTGCTATTAAATGAGAATAAAGCAATGGTATTTGGCCCATAAGTATATTTTACACCAATGGAGTCAAAATTGACAGGAAGTTACCAGATACCGCCTTTCTGAAAACTCCAAAGGAAAGGCTTCTCAGAAGTGAATCCTGGAGCACTCCAGAAAAATGATGTATTCAAATATTCCAGTTTTCCTGGAACAGTGGCTTGATTATGTTTGCTGCTCCTGCATAGTATTAATAGCAATTCCTGTCATTCTCAAAACTGTCTTAGTTCAGGAACCTTAACTAGAAAATGGATTCCTTTGCCAGTGTCAGTTTACTACTTTGGAGAGAGTTATGTTTCCTGGTCTTCTTTTCCTAGTTATCCCAGAAGGACCTACTGAAATGAACTGCAGGGAATATCTGGCCATACAGTTTTGTTTGGTATTTATTTATTTATTTATTTTTAAATATTTATTTTATTTATGCATACAAGCTGGGGTACAGGCCAGAGGAGTGGGGTGGCGAGAGGGTTCACCAGAGACAGAGTGGGGAGCAGAACAGGCAGATCAGAAATACATTGCTGACGGGAGCAGCGGGCGAGGCAGGAGAGGTCTGCCGCACCATGTGGGATTCTCCCTGGCCAGGCGTCGAATTTGCGTCGCTGCTGCCAACGACTCCACAGCGCAGCGCTTAACCGCTGCGCCACCAGGGAGGCCCTTGTTTGGTATTTAAGGTCATGGACTCTCGAGTGAGAATTCTATGTTTAAACCTAATAATATCAATTCCTAGCTATGACTCTTACGGTTTCAGTCTCCTCATCTTTAAAAGGGGGCCAATAACAACAGCTGCTTCCTCTTAAGATAACTCACTTAACATACTTAAATTGCACACACAAGTAGTAACATACAGAAAACACTGAGAACATCCCCTGGCACAATACAATTACATTATTGGTTCATTATCTTAACCCTTGTCTTTTCCACTTTGGACACTGGGAGGAAAAAAAAGAGATGTGGGAAACCAACACGTGCTTTTCTTCAAAATCTGAAATTGTGCATATTTCAACCAAGTTATTATACAGTTCTGTTTTTTCCATCTGCTATGTCAATAAAATTTGAATCTCATTGCATTCTGTCATTTATAAGCTGTTTTGCATAATTAATGATTACATTTGTGTTTATATATTTTTAATATTATATTTAGATTATTATTACTATTATAACATATTTATTATTCCTAGAGAGTTATTTTGAAATTTTTATGGTAAGAAATTTGGTAAATTTCTTTAAATAGACTTCTCAGACAGCTCCAAATGATTACTATCTCCTTTATTCACCCTTTTGTGTAATCTTTCCCCCTGATATGAATTTAGTAACTTGCTTTTAACTTGTAAAATATGCAAAGGTAAAGGGATTGTCACCTCTTGATAGGTGACTCAAGATTGTGACTTCTGTCTCCTTAGCTGTCCCTGCATTGCTTTCTCAGCTTTTTCACTTTGATGGAGCAAAGTGCTACGCTGGAAAGATCTGTGAGGCAAAGACTAGAGACAGTCCAACAACTCATGAATAGCTGAGTAATACCAACAATAAACTGAGCTTGGAAGTAGATCCTATCCCAGTGAAATTTTGAGCTAAGTGTAGAAGATACTGATTACAGTCTGTAGGAGCCTAATTCAGAGGATCACATCCATATTCAACACAAATTATGAGAGAATAAAAATATTAAGCTTTAAACCAAATTTTTTGTAATATTTTATGCATTAAAGGAGAAATCTCTCTCTCAAAAAAAAAGAGAGAATTGACTACCTGTGCTCATAAGCTTTTTTTTTTTCCTCCATATTTCCTTAATCTCACTGAGGTCACTATAACTTTTAGTCTTTCATGTAAATATCTGTAAAAATATTTCAAGAAATTTTGCGATGAATGTAAAAAGAAAGTAGATCAGTGGGACCAAGAAAAGATGGTATTCAGAGGAAGGTAGAGAGGGGATTCATCTTTGACTAAAGGGACAATATTTTATCTTCCATTTCTCAGAAAGAAGGGAAGTGAGGTCAATATTCAAGCATGATGATAAATTTGCTGACAAGGATAAGTCATGAACAAAGGTATGCAGTTTGTATATTACTAATATGAAATGATTTGAATGTAATAAATATTACTTATAACTTATATAGACAGTTAAAAACTTTTTCTGGTTAAACAGGAACTATTTTCAATAATTCTGTCAGTCTGAGAAAACACAAATATACCATTCATGGGTGCCATTGTCTAAGTTCCACTTTGTAAAAAATTTTAACATGTGAGGAAATATAAGAAAATGTATGTTTTTAACACAATCAAAGATAATTAAGTAGTGAAATTGAATCAGTACTGAATTTGCTACCAAAAAGAAAGCTGAAATTGAACCTGAACTTTTGAAGAGTTCCTCAGGTTTTAACCTAGCCTCAAATACAGCTATTTATTTGTGCTACTATCAATTTGTATTAGTCAGTTATAAAGAATTTGCTTTATCCTCGCCTTTGATCCCTGAGGGCACTGAAAAATGCCTTCTAGTATATGAACTCAAAAGGATTTCCTCCTAGTCTAATTCTTTAAGGCTCTGGCTTCATGCCCAGACACCCCAAAATGCAGGTCAGCTGGTGAAATGGTCGTGTTCTCATTTCCACAAATAGCAAATGATGCCCTTTTGCTGTGTACTAGCTTCCAGGGCATGTTAAAATCCATTCTAGGTAGAAGGAGACAAATGAAAATAGAGAGGTTCATGACAAAATACATAATCTACTGAAGAGGCTCCCCTGTGCCAGTGTATTTACCATGGCCATCAAAGAAGGCATTACGATCAGGGAGCAGTAAAAGAGAGAAATGACAATGCCCTGATTTGGTTCACATTTTTCATGGCAGTTTAAAGAATCATCCTTTATTATGATGATTATTGCAATTTCATAAGTCTTTCTAAAGAAAGTTTCCAAAAGGAGGAAGAAAGAAATGATTACACTCTCAAGAAGTCCCAGGTCTTGACTGAAGGGAGACATGATCAACATTTACCTGATTCTAAAGTATCTATTTAACCAAAGGTTTTTTTTTTTTTTCCCAGAGATTCTACATTTTCAATAAACTAAAGACTTGTGTTCTACTGGGAAAGATCCCTGGTTCTGGTTCCATGTATCGGATATCAGGAAACAAGGTGTTGAAGACTCCAGGGATGACTACCATATCAATTACTACAGACAAAAGTTTATTGAATGAATATTTTATGTTTATATTTCATTTAGATAGTACATAAGTATATAAGTGGTTTCCCATCAAGGCTTTTCTCAATTGATATTTTCAGAAATTTATTTTAAAATTTATGACTACCAATATCAAATAGTATATTTCATAAATGTAGTTTGCATGCAGTGGTTGGTTTGGCTTTATTTCAACTCTATCATAAGCAAAATGTAAGCTCTCAGAGATTTTTATTTCTATTTTCTGATATGTAGTATCTATCTTAAATCATACAAATTTAAAAACAAATTAGTTTATCCTGGGTGTTAAAGTGGGCATACATTTGATGAGAAAAACTAACCAACAAACATTCTAAAGTAATCCCACCCCTTTCCCAAGAGGATTAAAGCAAATTGCTCATCAATCTGTTTTTGCGCTCAATAAGAATAGATGTCAATATGTCCAACTTGAAATCACAACCATGAATTCTTTAATCTTTGGGATCAATTTGTGCAAAGATGATAAAAAGTTTTCAGAGACACAGGGGATGCTCCCGCCTAGCAGAAAGTATCAGTCTAAGATACAACCCAATTACTCATCAGCAGAAAGAGATGCAATCCCAGATCTGGGCTATTATTTCAGATCCAATTTCTAGTTATCTCTTGAATATCTTTTCTGTCACAAAAAAATATGTCAGCAAATTCACACTATTGATCCAATGTTCAAAGATGTTTTTCAGAATCTCCTTCCACGAAAAAAAAGAATATAAAAGCTTATGAAATTGGATACTGGTATTCTCCACCTGATAAAGTTTAGTTTGTAAACATTATTGCTCACAGATGAGATTCGATGTTATATAATGCTACAATGCACAGCTACCTCTTTTTCATAAAAGCATGTTTAAACTTTTGAAACCAATATAAAATATTTCTTTTTTAAAAAAAAACTTAGGGGTACTGAAAAAAGTTCTCAAGTGCAATCTATGCTTTGCTAAGCCCCTATTTGATCTTTCTGCCATTCATTTCTTCCCATTACTATTCAAATTCACTATTCAATACACCTGAGAAAAATATTTTATATAAAAACAGATCTGTTCTCTGTACACAACACAATATGAGTTCATTAAATGTTTGCTATGGATCAAAAACTGGGGATAGGCACACATAGCTAAATGTCAACAAAGTATAAAGCCTACAAAGCTTGACTGTTTTCTATTGCCTATTCACTCTTGAGTTTTACATATGTAATTTCAATTTCCAACCCAATCAACTTCTGAAGTTCTCTTTTTTTTACTTCAAGATCTTAATTCTCCATTTACACCAACCTTCTCCTCTTACCTCTGTACCCCTATATATCACTGTGGTTTTATTCATGATACACTCCCCTCCTAGGACTTGGCATAACTTCTCAACTTGTCAAACATCTACCTACTTCAGGACAATGGACAAAGTCACCTCTTAACCAATGAAATATTTCCTAAATCTCTTAGAGACGCTGAATCTCTCCACCAAATTCTCGAAGTACTTTGTTCTTTCATTGTTCATATTAATTTAGTTATACAATGAAGTTATAGTTTTACAGAAAATAAGGAATGAAAATTAAAAAGAGCATCTTTATTTTAATGTCACAAAAGGATAGTAATGTGAAATAAATCTATTGCTGCTCATTAAATAATGATAGCAGTTAAGAAATGTGATTGTATTGTCTTTCCTAAGCAGATGGAGTGGGAGAAAAGAGTTTACTTAGTGATAACACTGAAAAAAATCATGTACTAAATGTAAAAATGAGAAAAAACTGCTTTGTACAGATAAAATATATAAATATGTATTTTTTTTCAAAACTCTATTTTTCCAGGACATTGAAATCCCTAGTACTCAGAGAAACTAATATTAGCATATCAAAGAGGTATAGACCTGTTTTTTCAAATTACACTAGAGCATTCAGAAAATGAAGTCACTCTTGTAGGCAAAATCACAAGAAAGGAATACATTAAAATAAGTTAGGAGAAAATCAGAAAGCGGGTAGAATTCAAGGACACACATACTGAAATACATATCTAACAAAGTTTAATGCACATTAATGTACTTGATTAAATTAAAACCTCTCCCTAATCTGCAGCAAAAAAAAAAAAAATCTAAAACAGTATAATGAAAGAATTCTTAAGAGCCTCAGTATAGAAAGTAGTAGAATTTGATATTCAGTTTTGTGTCTCAGCTTAACTAACTAAAGCTCTTAGTTATTCAATCAAATACTAATGTAGGTGTTGCTGTTCTGGATGTGATTAAAGTCAGAAAGAATTGACTTTAAGCAAGGGAATTGTTTAAAGTAATCTGAGAGGTCCTGATTCAAATAAGTGAAATATTTTAAGAGCAAAACTAAGATACTTCAAAAAAGAAGTAATATTGCCTGTGGATTGCAGCTGGGACTCATGCCCAAGAATTCCAGTTTTCCCTTCCCACAGCCTCTTAGGGATCTCAAAATTACATTATTTCCTCTCAAAATCCAGTAAGACTATTCCTTGCCATAAATAAATAAATAAATAAATAAATAAATAAATAAATAAATAAATAAATATTTCTAATCATGTTTCTATATACTACTAGTTATACTACTAGTTTTGTTGACTCGACCTATAAATGAAGTTCAATATTTCCTAGGTCATACTTATAAACTCTTTTAGTTAATACATGGCCATTTAGTTAACATAAGTCATTTAGTGTAGACAGAAGACAGGTTGGGTTAGACAGGTTAGTGTCTAGATCATGGGTCCAATTTGTCAGAAATTCCTGTTGACTCTATGTTGAAAATATTTTCAGAATCTGGCCACTTCTCATACTCAGATTCTGAATGTATTTTCCACATAGAGTTAACAGGATATTCCGATTTTAAAATTCATTCAGCGACAAATACTTATTGGGTTCTAGTTTATGCCAGGAACTTTTCTAGTATCTGGCACATAGCAGTGAAAATACCATTCCTAAAATATGACCATCTCAAGTACTTGAGAACCATTCAAAATTTTTCCACCCACTTAGAATGAAATTATAGTTTTTAAATATCAGTAACCAGGAATTTTATGATCTGTTCCTTGTTCGTTTTTCCTCAAACATGTCCCTCCTAACCTGTCTCTTTGGACCCTTTCCCTATTCACCATTCACACTATAATTTGTTTTCCGTCTAGGGGTTACCCATCTTCCCTCCTCAATGGTTATGTTTGCTTATGCTCCAACTTTGCCTTACCCATTCCCATGTGTTGTTTATGATTCACCTTAGCTTTAGTACTCTGAGATATACTCAGAGATATGCTCTGAGATATACTCAGAGTGTATACTTATACTCTGAGATATACTCAGACTACTTATGCTTAATAGGATGTCACTTTTGTGTCTTCCTAGAGCACCATACACAGGACTCATCTTTGAGTTATTACTGTTCTATTTGCATTTGCCTTCTCCACTTGACCTCAGATTAGTTAAGAATCTAATGTGGCAACATAATCAAATATTAATTTAATGACTAACTGATGAATACCCAGATATACTAGGTTCTTGGTATGGATTTGGGAAATATTCTAGTCTTAATTAAAGACTTGAAATCATGTTCACACCGTGGTCCCTTCTATATAAACTAACTACAATGATCTTCCTTCAACTGTTCTCTAACAAGTCAAGTTTTTTTATTACTAAGGATCTTCACATATTGTACCTTCTGCTTACAACACTCTTCATCTGAAAACAGCTTCATGGTTCAGATAATATCTTTGTTCTCACTATTCAGAGGAATCTTCCAAGTCTCAATCAATGTGAATTAGAGTACTTGTTTAACAACTGTCTTTGAAAGATCTGCAATTATCCTTTCATCTATTTAGCAAAACTTCTATCAACAGTTACGCTAATGACCATTGCTTATTCTGAAAGATAGTATTCAGAAAAATAAAACCACTAGTTATTATTAGAAGGGAAAAGGGAAGGCACTGGATGGTTCAGATAAAAGGGGTCAATTATATGATGAAGGATAGAATTAGACTTTTAGTGATAAACTTAGTGTGATATATATGCAGAACTAAATTTTAATGATGCTTAACTAAAACGTACATGATATAATTCAATTTTACTTCAATTAAACAAAAAGAGTTAACTGTCTACTCTCATTACTCTCAAAAAAAAGTACAGATATAAGTGTGGATCTTGATGTTTTCTTACATAAAAACACCTGTATGACCAGCTTTGATATTAATAGTTAATTACTAGCACTTAGGAAGTTCCCTTCATTCTCCAATACTGCCATCCCCTTCCTCCAAAGTCTCTTGTCCTGAGCTTAACAGCATGTACCACTTCACCTTTTTTTTTTATATACAAA
This sequence comes from Scalopus aquaticus, assembly GCA_004024925.1. Classification (NCBI taxonomy): domain Eukaryota; kingdom Metazoa; phylum Chordata; class Mammalia; order Eulipotyphla; family Talpidae; genus Scalopus; species Scalopus aquaticus. Next base: position 172,470 of record PVIJ01001346.1, read on the forward strand.
TGAGACACAGAATATGTTATACTGCTGTTGGTCCAATTCTTTCAATATTATTTTTATGAGATTCAGCCACACTGCTGCATGTAATTGTTAGTCATGTATGTTCATTAAATAGAATATTCTATTATACAAATATACCATGACTCATTTATCCAATCTAGCAATGATATTTAGGTTAATTTCAGATTTGAGCCATTATCAATATCGCTTCTGTGAGCTTTCTTGCACACATCTTTTGGGTAAATATGCATGGATTTCTTTTAGGCATATAACTAGAATTGGAAATAGTAGACCATAAAGCACTTGTGTTCAGCAACAGTTACTACTACTCAACAGTTTTTGTTTGTAGTGATTGTACCAATATTCACTCTCAGTTACAGTCATCAAATACTTTAGATTTCTTTGCAAAAAAGTGAGATTTTCAGTTATTTTCATGGAGTCATTTCGGTGGTATGTATTAGGATCTCACTTTTGCTTTAATTTTAATTGCCTGATGATTAAGATGGCTAAACACCTTATTGTTTATAGATATTTGTATTTCCTTTTTTAAAAGATTTATTTGTATTTATGCATACAAGCTGGGGTGCAGGCCAGGGGTGTGGGGGTGTGTGTGTGAAAGGATTCAACAGAGACAGAGTGGGGAGCAGAACAGGCAGATTGAAGTACACTGCTGAGAGTAGCAGTGGGTGAGACAGGAGAGAACTGCTGTGTGCCATGTGGAAGCTCCCTGGCTGGGGATTGAACTCGTGCTGCAGTGGCTCTGGATGACTTCATAGTGCTGCAACTTAACCCATTACGCCACCAGGGAGGCCCTGTATTTCCTTTTTAATAAATATATTTATTCATGTTTTGCGATCTTCCACTGGGTTACATGGAAATTTTTTTATTGTAGAAATGCTCATCAGTTATAAATATTGTGGGTATTTTTCAGATCTGTGTGATTCCTTTGCATGCCATTAATGGTGTTTTATGATGTCCAAGTTGTTTTCAATTTAATATTTCCAATTCAATATATTAATATATCAGTCTTTTCCTGGATAGTTAGCTGTGTGTGTGTGTGTGTGTGTGTGTGTGTGTGTGTGTGTGCGTGTGTGAAAGAGAGAGAGAGAGAGAGAGAGAGAGAGAGAGAGAGAGAGAGAGAGAGAGAGAGAGAGAGAGAGAGAGACCTGAAATCTATTTGGAATTGATTTTTGTATGTTTTGTAAGATAAGCATTATAGCATTAGCTTCTCAATTCACAGAAATAGTCTCAGCACCCAGCAATAGATTTTGAATAAATATTTCTTGAATGACTGACAGCATTAAATGAATGAATGAAGTCAAAGGTTTAGATTAATACTAAAATGTAAGATATAGAAAATAAATATATATGTGTGGCAGACATATAGTTTCTTCAAAATTCCATTTCAAATCAGGTTATTTCCTCTGATATAAAATTAAAATCTTAATACTCCAGTTTCCATTGTACCAGAGATAGCTATGGACACTTTTCTGGCCAACAAGATATAGCAGAAGTCAACTTGTGGCATTCCTTACTTTTTCTCCTGCCACTGGCATGCAATAAGTACACCGTGCCTAAGGTACCTGTGGTACTAAGTGTACCTAAGGTTCAATAATCATACTGTTATCATGAGTATGCAAGAATGACTATATTGGGGCCTCCCTGGTGGTGAAAGGGGTTAAGTCTCAGCACTATGAAACTATCTGCCAGCCATTGAAGCACAAGTTCGATCCCCAGCCAATGGTGTAGCAGACCTCTCCTGTCTCTCCCACTGTTCCCCTCAGCAATGTATTTCAGTCAATCTGCCTGTTCTGCTCCCCATTCTGTCTCTGGAAACCGTCTCACCCCCCCACACCCCCACACCTCCAGCTTACATGCCAGCTCTTGTACACATAAAGAAATAAATCTTTTTTAAAAAAATAACTATAAAAACCCTAAGAAAAATGTGTTCAAAAATTTTTTTTAATCTAAGCAAAATATACTGATTCTGGTCTCTAATAACATTAATTACTTTGTTTAATTGGTATATGCTAACTATACCAGTCATATCCCTGAACTTTTGTTATATGTTATAAATAAATTCCATTTGTGTTGTTTAATGACACACATGTGGTTTAACTTTTCTTATTTGCAATCAAATGCATTCCTAAATAGAGGAATCTAAGGGATCTACTACATTTTGGTTTGAGAATACCTTATGTTTTAGAGGATCACTTTCTCAACCACTATAAGTGAGACATCGGAAATATTATTCCTCTGATAAAGTCTACTCATATAAGTCATAAAGTCCTATCCTGAACTCTAATCTATAGCCTACCACCTGTTTCTCTCCTGAGAAATTCTCATTATAATATCCACATGTCTTTAGATTTCTCTCTATCAAAACATAAAAGTTTCTTAATTGAGAAGTATTTGGGACATAGACATAGCAATATATGAAAGGCATCTGACACAAAGTAGGTGTTCAGTATATAAAATATCTCTTCACTTTTAATTATAGTATATTTTAGTATATTTATAGTATATGTTTTAGAAACGCACCAAATAAAAACAAACAAACAAACAAGCATGTAAGGGAGACAATTTTTTTTCAATAAATATAAGTGTTAGAAATGCATTTTGTACAAAGGCAGTCCTCTTATAAGCCATGTTTTGGCACACAAATGACATATTTGGAGTTCAATTAAAACATCTTTCATGTTGCAGAAAGGGAAGAGGATATTTTCTGATATTTACAATATTAATTGTCAATGTTAAGTTTGTAATCACAAATTTCTATAATAATTTAATAGATTATAATGGCTTAAAGAAGTTTATGAAGCTTCCAAAGATATACAAGCTATTACCAGTGTCATGAGTGCCAGGAAAACAATTATTTGATGGGAATATCATTTATTTACCCCTACATCTAGATTCTTATAGAAAATTTTTCTTTATAATTTCTTCTTACAGTTGCTCAAGTAGGTAACAAGTATAATTTCAAAATGCATAACCTCTTATCTATAATTTATATATGCGGTAATGCATTAATAAAAGCAAATTTATCTTTTATTTAGAACAGAATATTGAATGATACCTTAAATTGGTTTCTACTAATAGGATATTGCATCGATTCAAATATTTGATGTGTTTTCAAACAAGACAGACAAGTTAAGCAACAAAGAAAAGTAAGTGATTTTTTAAGAAAACTGAAATGTACTTGAAATTGATAAAGCACCAATTTTAGATGGCATATAAAGCATTAAAAAGATTAAGGGGAAAAAAGCAAAGAAATCAGTAAACCTTTTGCCAACCTTTTAAAAATTTCATTAGGCTTAGAAATGTTCCCAAGGAAATAAAAATAACAGATCTTTCTGCTGCTGCCTGTTGTTGTTTGGGAATAAATCAAGAAATTATATCCTAATCAACTGAAGATGTGCATTTCAGAAATTCATTGGGCTGTAAGAGAGTAAATACTGGCAAATCTTATTACTACACAACTCAGTTACTTCAACATTGAGTAGAGAAAGCCCTGCCAAATTTCAGTAGTTCTTAGAAAATATTACTACAATCATGCACAAGGGGATTCAGAAGCTGTTAAAAGTGTCATCATTAGTTTCCTACAAAAAATTCTGTCAGAAACTTTGAAAATGATAAATAAAATAAAACTGAAGGCTCAGAATAGCCTATCAAACAGTATAACAAATTTACTTAATCCTCTTTGCAAAAAGTAACCTGTAGTATCTCTAAGAACAACAAGGGAATAGTAATACCTTAGGTTTAACACACAGTACTATTAAAGAACATTCACAGTGGAATCTTTTGATAACTTTGTGAAATAAACAGGAATTTAACATGTCTCACTTTACAAATAAAAAGACATACGCCAATATATCCAGGAAAATATGATTTGGGACTGGAATTTATCTCTCCTCACTACTTAGGGTCAGTGTGTTACATTAAATTATGGAAATGAATTATGAGTCAGTTTTACAAATCTGTCTGTGTAATGTATTTCAGGTGAACAGAAAAATGCAGAGACAAGACATATTATAAAGGAATAAATCATGGTCTGAAGCTATTTGTGATTGTTGTAACCTGTCTGTCATCGCACTGCATATTTCTGAATTTTATATTGGGTCACCAAATGCTAATCAATTTATATATAAATATGGAAATATCTACATCTATACCATCTCTTACTAGATGTAATTATTCAAAAGAAGATTGAATGGTATAATTAGTTTAAAATATGGAATAAGATACAATTTCTATAAAAGTCTTAATAATAGGTTAGCAAATGGGCACACTCACACAGTAACTTCATATTGTGTGTATCATGGTACACACAAGAACTTTACTTCCTGAAGGTGTAAAAGAATGTGAACAAGGCAATGAACAATTCTATTCAAAAAGGAATCGTGTGATACCTGAGGTTGTAAGCATGCAAAAAAAAATATGCAGATATGAAAGAAATAATAGTATTTTTGTATAACATGAATCTTTATACTCTTTATACTCTTTGCTTTCCCAACACTTCTTTCCAGCATCTTTGGACAATGATAATAGAAGCATCAGTTAAAAAGATGTTTCCATTTCCCTAGGTTTTCATGGATGCAACAAACAAGAGGTTTCTATATGCTGCTGCATCATATGTGGGTATGGAAATCTTCTACACATTTGTAAATCTCATTGCATAGACAATAGAATTGTTAAGTGTTCCTTTTGGCCTTCTGAGATGCTGCCAGGGAGAGGAACACAATCTCCTAAGGAAGTTAAGTACTTTCTTTGGGGGTTCAGTCTGGACAGACACACCTCTCTCTAGCTGCCTTGAGGATCACTGGCTTTGTTACTCTTTCCTTCAATTACAGCCAGCATAGGCTTTAAGATGATATAACTTTCAATCAGAGGGGAGAGAAAAGCTGTCTTCATTCTCTTTCTGATTTTGACCAGAAGACTTTGGGAAGTACGAATTTCCCAGTTATATATCTGGGTTGGCCATAAAAGTTGAGAGAAAGTGAAAAATCTCAGAATTAAACTTACAGTAATTTCCATTTCTTGATTAAGTTGTGGAGTTTCTGTTTAAGCCTGCTCACCTGACATTTATAGATCCTATGAAAGATAAGGGACAAATTCAAGAGAGAGGGAGAGAAAGAAGGAGGGAGAGAGGGATAGAGGGAGTGAAGGAGGGAGGGAGGGAAGAAGGAAGGAAGGAAGGAAGCAAGAAGGAAAGGAAGGAAGGAAGGGAGGGAGGGAGGGAGGGAGGGAGGAGAAAATAAATGAGTTTCCTCTACAAATATCTAACCATAAACTCTAATCCCATATGTTACAAAGTTCAAGCACAAAATTTAGTTCCACTTAGTTTCCCTTTGGAAAAAAGCATGTTAAACTATTAAGCCAGAATTTAAATTATTTTTACATACAAAGTTCCAAGGTAAATGAACTTTCAATGACAACAAAAATGTTTTAAATGACGAATGATCCAAAATAATAAGTAAATAGAAAACAAGTTTGGAATCAGATTCAAAGATGTTACTATCAAATAAATACTGTGGAAATAAGGATGTTAAAAATGTTTCAAATATTAAACGTATACAGAATATATACTGAGTAGGGAACATGCCTATTATAATTGACTGAAAAGGCTGGAAAAGCACTGTATAATACATTAGATTTAAACAAATATAATCCACCAGTAGGAGATTAGTGGTGGTAATTTGTTATTACATACATTTATGGAGGTCTATGCCGTAAATGTATAGAATGTTGTAAATCAACATTTACTTAATAAACATACATTTTATAAAGGATATAAAATACATAGAAATTTAAATTGGTAACTAGGTAGATGATCAAAATATATATAGATGAAGAGAGACAATTAGAAAATGGATACAGACTGTCTGAAAATTCCTATAATAAAAGGCAAAGGCATGGAAAATATGTAAGAGTTAAAACACAAAAGAAAAGATAAAATGGTTTATATATGTCAAAATTTAGTTCAATATGAGGTGATAGGGAGAATGGGGGTAAAGAAAATAATGCTAGAGCATGTTCCAAAATTCATGAATGAGAACCATGTTTAGATGCAAGTGAACAGTTCACAAGGATAAATTAAAAGAATCTGGCTTACATACAGTGTAATAAGCATGCTGAATATAAAAAAGAAAACCCCAAAACAAAAAAATAAGAGAACATGGTTAAAGCAATTAGAAATAAACCATTTTAAAAAGAAAAGCAGAGCTACAACTTCTCAACAGCAAGAAGGGTAGTGAAAAGACAACAGAGTAATAACTCCAAAATGCTGTTGGGAAGTAAGTTCATATTTCTTTATAGTCAAAGAAAGTATCTCAAGTAATAAGATATCAATTGACTTCCCCTAGATGAACTAGAGGGGATAGTGCTAAACAAAATAAGTTAGAAGAAAGACAAATACTGGGTGATTTTACTTATACGTGGAATATAGAAAAACAAAACAAAACAAGGTTCACACAGTTCAAACCAATAACAAATTCTAGCAATCTGACTCTAAGAGGGTTAGAGGGAAGGTGGAGAGCAAAATGTGGAGAGGGTCCAGTAGACTATGGTGGAGGACTATGGTGCCTTGGTGGTTGGGGGTGTGGTAACGCACCTCTAGGAGGTGCTGTGCTATAACTCTGGATCATATACAGTTTTGTAAGCCAATGGTCTATTAACTGAGAAAAATAAAAGGATTTTCTAAAGGACATAATTCAGGCAGAAGGAAAATTATACCAGGTAGTTGTCTAAAAAGAAAAATGTTGAAAAACATTTAGATAAGTAATTTTTAGAGTTAAAGAATAACAATAAAATAGTGGAATGCTTTGTAATAGCTGCACATATATTGATAGAGAAAGCCACTGAAATTAAAGCATTCTAATGTTCTTGAAATTTTTTATGAGGCATATAAAGAAAGACACTTGATTAATTTTAGTCTTTTGAAAGTTAAATGAGCATGTAACCACAAAATGAATATAAATAGTTCATATAACTCCCCATCTGCTTGGGGACAAAATGGAATGAGGTAAGATAACAAAACAAAGCAAAACAAAACCACCAGTCAATTGAAGTAAAGCAAGAAATAGAAATAATTTAATAAAAACACACAAACAAGTGGCAGAAGTGAAACCAAATATATCAATATATTTACATCAATATTTCTATGTAATAAATATAAATAGCTTAAGTTATTCAGTTAAAAGGTAAAAATAGTCATACTGGATTCATTTCCATCACATAAATTACAAGATCATCAATGGTTGAAAACAAAAGGATAGAAAAGATGTGGCAGGAAAGTAACAACCAAAAAAAATTTCAATATAAATTAAGGTAAAAGACACACACACACACACACACACACACACACACGCACGCACTATATAATGTGTAAGTTCACCTGAATAAAATTCTAAACTTATTTTTACCTAACTTTAAGCTATATAAAGCAAAATGTAAGGGGACTCATTAGTCAAATAGACAAATCTAATTTCTATTTGGTGACTTAAGCAGCATTTTTTCCTCATTATTATAACAAGCCAACAAAAGTAAGCAATTATAAAAAAGATCTAATCATATAATTGCATTCTATAAATTAACAGGTAAATCTCAAAATCTCATAGGTTCTTAGTTGGAAAACTACTCTTCATGTAGTGATTTGGGGATACAGACTTCTACCTTGTACTGTCATTATTTTCTAGGGCAGTGTTTTTCAAAAGGGAACAATTTTTCCCTTTTACCAATTTGGGAAATTTGGTAATATCTGGGGACATGTTTGTCTGTCCCTACTGGTTGCTTTTGACATCCAGCTTATAAAGGTCAGGAATGATGCCAAACATCCTGTGATGCTCAGGACAGCTCCTTCAACAAAGAATGATCTGGTCTGAGGTTCAGAAATCATACTTTTTTTTAAAGATTTATTTTTATTTATTTACACATACAAGAACTGGGATGTAGGTCAGAATTGCAGGGGCTGAGAGGATTCACCAGAGACAGAGTGGGGAGCAGAACAGGCAGATATACTGAAATACACTGATGAGAGTAGCAGCGGGCGAGACAGGAGAGGTCTGCTGTGCCATGTGGGTCAACTCCCTGGCCTGGGATTGAGCTCAGGCTGCAGTGGTTGATGATAGCTTGATAGCACTGAGACTTTAACCCCTGGGTCACTAGGAAGGCTCCAGAAATCATACTTTTTAATCTTGGTCTCCTGCCTTTGGCCAGAAGATAGAGAGGGTTGGGAGACTCTTTTTGGGGAAATCTTTGGACCAGCCTAGATGCTGCACTTCTGCCTAGGGTACAGAACTCCCTCAAATAAATGAACAAAAGAAAATCAAAAGAAAAAATGGACAAAAGCTATAAAAATGTGTCACTCACTTAAAAGCAGCCAACACATATATGTACACAATCTCATTAGTAAACAGCAAAATGAAAATTTTTTCCAATCTTTTATCTATGCCTTTAAGTATTAATCAATGCAAGCCATCAATATGCATTTCAGCTTCAAAAAATTATATGACCCATTTAGAGACACAATAATAATTTTTTACTTTAAACATGTAAAAATTTTTGTTCACATTTATCATCCTAGAATGAAATCTTTCAGGGTAATGGCTATATTAAAAGACAGGGAAAGTTTTTTTAACACTTAATTTTTATCAGAGCAATTTTAGGTTTAAACTAAAATAAAAGAGTTGTACAGAGACTTCCCATATGCACCTTGCCCCTACACATGCTTGGCCTCCAGATTTGACATCAAGAACACAGTGAACGGGTTTTTTAAATTTTTTTTTAACCAAGGATAAGCCTCACTGACACATTATAATGACTCAGAGGCCATAGCTTATCTTAGAGTTCACACTTATCACTGTACATTTTGGGCTGGGACAAATGTGTAATGACATATAGCCATCGTTATAACACATATACAATATTTGCACTGCCTTGTAAATCTTCTGTATTCTGCCTATGTTGTAGAATATTGAAGTGTTTGATGCTTAATGGAAAACTTCAGAAAGGTTATAGTATTGCATATTGAAGTAGCAAAGAATGGTATATTCTTAGACCCACATATTTATTAATGTTGACTGCAGACAATGTCATTTCATTTATCTAGTGATAAACATTGTAAAATTTTGAATTAATCCTACAGAATTGCTCTGATTTAAAAAATAATAATGAATGTGGAAAAGCTGCACATATGATGAATTAATATTGCTAGATGTTGCTAATATGATTGCCAGAACAGGGACAGAGGAAAATAAAACCATGTTAAAAATCCTATGACAAAACCTATTATCTTCCAACCTTAACAAAACTACAGAGTTCAAGAGTTCAAATATACTTCAAAATATTAAAAGAAAAACATCAGGAGGTTAGAAAAAAATATAAATTTCAAGTCACTTGTACAGCATATGATTTTTAAAATGTTGCTAACTTTAATAAAAGTCCTAACACAGAATTATGAATAGGAAGCAAAGAGGAAAATGTAAAATGAGATTATAAAAGTCAGACAAAGTGAATGTAGTAAATATGAATATTTAAGTTCCCTTATTTAAAAGGAATCATAATGTACCTAAAAATTATAATAATTCATTTTTCCCCAGCCCTTGTTTCCCAGTTTTCACATCAAGCATTTTTGAAAGATATATTTTAAAATTGATTCAATTTTTTAAAACAAATAGAAAGGGAGTGATGAAGAGTAAGGGAGGAAACTGAATGTGGAAAGGGGAGAAAAAAGCATTCCATCTGTAAGAAAGGAAATAAAAGGAGCAGGGCAGTAGACTTGCCCCTACCCAGCACCTGAGATTTAAAAGCAATGCACCATAAAGTGGAGAGAAGGTTTTGAAGCAAGTGGTTTCCTAATTTATTTGATGACCTGAGGATTACTCAATTTTCCTTCGGAAAAGCATTTATGAGGCAACATATCTCTCTGAACCTCTTTCTATCACTCTTCTGGACCAGCAGGGCTTCCTTCAAAGTCTGAGTTCCAAGGGACCTTGGTAAATTATGTTTTATAGACCTGTAGTTCTTAACACTCACTCTCATGTTTTTATCTTCCTTAGGAAGAGGAAAAAAGATGGATATAACAAATTGCGACTGTGAGCTATTTTTCTCATGAAAGCTATGCCAAGATATGTGTATACTTTTCTCAGAAAGATAAATTTCATATAATTACAGTAAATGGAGCATGCAGTGCTTGCAAAGTTCCAGTGAGAAATTTTGGTTCAAATATCCCATCCACTTGCATTTACTGCTCAAACTGAAGTACAGGGATGCACCTATTAAACCTGTTTTAATTACGTAATGGAGCGATAATTAGGACAGGTTATAAAATATCTAGAACATTTTTTCCCTTTGAGAAAGCAATTGATTTTCAGAAAAAAACATCTCTCAACTGCTCCATAAAAATGCAGAGGATGATTTAGCAGAATTTTGAAAGAGTCCATTGTATAAAAGAGTTAAAAACAATGTTGTTAATACATGAAAATCATGGAATACTGTTTGGGGAAGAAAATATTCCTGAGATCTGATGGTGCTACAGGGCAGTGCACTCAAAATGAAGTAGTGATAAGAAAAAATGAAATGGAGAGAGACTCAGCTTCCTCCATGGCTGTCTGTGCCTGCCCATTCTCTTCTTGTCATGGAAAACCCAGGGGTTCCTCCTTCTGGGGACTAGAAGGAGCTGGAGAGAGACTTACCTAAACATCTGGGCAATGAAGTGAGTGGCTTCATATCTACTTTGATGCAAGAGAGAACAGAGTGGTGGGGAATAGTAGCTTAGAATTTGTACTCTTACCTTTGTTTTATTGTGGAGAATTTACTGGCAATAAGAAGCCTCTTGATGTTACTTCTAGAATTTTGGGATTATTTAAGTGGCATGGAGAAGTAAATCAAAAATTCCGACAGTAGGCTGCATTTATAATAGAAATGTAATAGAAAACAGAAAATGGCATAGAGGGATTTATAGTCTCCATACATTTAAATATTCTCTGTTGATTTGGTGATCAAGATTAGTAAGAGGTAACTTCACGTTAGAGTTTTAAAATGATAAAGAATCCTGATCCAAAAAGTGGGGAAAAAATGATAAATCCCAATATGCTTAATGTAGGTTGTATGGGAAATGAAGTACATGGAACTAAAATAAAATAAAATGATAAAATAAAATAAACAATGCCCTGGCTAATCAGAATCCTCCTCTCTCTAAAGGAATAACTAATAGAAAGAAGGCTAAACACAATAAAAATTAAAATTCTATGCATACTTACATCTTTTGTTATCAGTTTCAACCATGAGTAACTCTATTTAATATGTGTGAGTTAATCTTTCTGTTTTTACAGATAAGGACATGTAATTTCTGAAATAGGGCAGGGACCTTGAAACTGTAAGTCGAACAAATGTATAAACTAATTAGGCTGAAATTAGTGCTCTGAGGTTCAGACTCTCCCATACTATTGTCATGTGGAAAAGTCACCTTCTAAATATACAATTAAAAATAATTAATTCCAACATCAAACTTTCATTGATAAAAGAGTGGAAATCTCTTTTTGAAACTTTATTTTAAAGGTTGAATGTGTGATTTGCCAAGAATAGTTATGTGTCTCTGTAAAAGAAAAATGTTTTAAAATTCACTGATTCCAAGATGTATTTAAATTAGTAAAAACCCAAATTCTGTTAAGAATTAGACTGAATGCTAAACCATAATTCTGTTTGTTTTTTTTTTTCCCCCAAGGGAAACATTAACATTGAGCTCCCAACTGGGACCTAGACTTTTGTTGATAAAAGGAAAACATGGAAAGAAATCTGAATTGACAAGTTTATTCTAAATTGGTAACATGCAAAAAGTTTGCTAAGTTAGCCTCCATTCTATGCATTAGAAAAATTTAACATTTTCAACTTAGACTGCTTCACTTACCTACAAAAGATGTGCTATCAAATAAAACTGACACAAATTCATATTGTTTATATCTGAACCCATTTTACAACTGTTTAAAATGTACAAATTTAAATAAATTCCAAAGTATTTTCCCACGTAATTTTTTTTTATTAGTTGTTAAAAAATTCAAAGTTTTTTTGGGATAATTAGCAGACTGTGTTAAACAAGTAAAATTATCAACTTAGAGTAATAAAGGATATAATGACTCTTTTAGATAATAATACTAATAGTTATTTCAGTGTTTTATTTATGGAAACATAGAGATGAGGAAATTGCCAATCAATGATAAAAATGCAGGTAAAGTTGATAATCTACCATAAATGATCAAAATTAATAAGATAAATTTATTTAATAATATGGTAGAATATTTGATTAATTATTTGGGAAAGAATTTCATTTTACCTAAACCACATATTAGGCACAAAATGTGTTTTGAAAGAATAAATTATTTATAAAATATCAAAATATAAATTAAATATCTGAATTAGGACATTCAAATCCTAAAAGTACAAGAGATGCCATAAAATGTTAATGAGATTAAGTTATACATATGAAATTAAGGGGAACATTAGATTTATTGGGGAGTACTGATAGGAGGAGACTTATAACACGAGGAGTACAATGCCTTCCAGGTTAGTAGCAGATGTTAATAGAAGACATGTAACAATTTGACTTAAAAGATAAGGATCATGAATGAGTGATAATTTAGTAAGGCAACTTGCTTCCTTACTGAACTCCCAAAAAGTCTATTAGTCTAAAGTTAATGAGCCCTGAGTAGACTAGTTAGGACCTATAGGCTGAACATGCAGACAATTCCGTGTCTTTTTCAAGAATGGGTTAGAATTCTGAAGGCACTTAGTAAATTCACATAACACCATGCCAGCAGAACTACTGATGTTTTGAAACCAGGCTGTTGTAATTTGATAACAGGTTTTCCCCTTTCTGTGAGATGCTACATACTGATGAACAATGATTTCAATACAAGTAGAGACCTGGGAACAAGTGAAATATTTTTCTAATCTCCATTTACTCTCGTCCAAAGTAACTCTACACCACACTTAGATATCAACACATTGTTTCATGCTTTATTTTGTTTTTTAACCACATTGTTCTTAGCCCTTTATTTGATGAACCAACTCTCTTCTATTGGGGGTAAACTTTTAAAAATTCTCATCTGCTTACATACATATTTGTGAAGAGTTGCACATAAAGATTTTATCACAATGAACCTGTGGTCTTAATATTCACTTCTGCAATGCTTCAAAGAGAGTGTTCATTGAATATATTTGGACAATCTTGAGATACAGATTTTAAAACCCATTGCACATTGACAGCAGAGACAATAATATCACCAAATGAAAGGACATAAAACAGAGCTTGAAAGAACAAGTATTTATATAGTATTTATCCAAAAATGAAACATGAAAATCATATTGATACTTATAAAAAATGTTCCTGGAGTGGGAATCAAATCTACTAAATCAGAATCCGTTGTCAGGTCCAGAACTACATATTTAAAAAATTATTTACATTTCTTTCATATACTAAAATGAGAGAGTACTATTCAGTTACAAGTTTGATAAAGGAGGAGGAACCTGTAATGAGGAATTTCAAAGAAGTAGTCAGAACATTGAAAGAAAATCCAGAAATAAATCAGAAGAGAATCACTAATATGTTGACTCAAGGAATCAAATATAATAGAAATAAAGAAAATATGAAATTATGATACCATGCTGATATATTGAAATTTTAAAAAATCAAATACTAATGAATGAATAGGAAGCTAGGTAGACAGAGTACAATATCAAGTCAGAGGTAGACTTTCCAACTTCTGGTCATGTTCTAATGTGGAAATTATGTATATATACTATGGGAAAAAAACTAATTTAATACCCTTTCTTTAATAATCACAGTACAGTGTTATAGGTTATAAAATAATTCACCACAAAGAAGGAATACTAGATTCAGTGATGAACCAGAACCTTCAATAGGCTCTCAAAGTCCAAATATGTATCTCTTAGCTTAAAATAACCCTAGAAAATATTACAAATCAGCCACCCCCTACCATTGCCACAACTGAAATGGGTAAACATCAGTTCTAAAAGATGAAGAGAAATTAAGAGAACAATCCTTAAAGTTCCCAACAAGTCAGAGAAATTTTCTTAAAAAATAAATATTAAAGAGTTAAATGTATAAAGTTGAGCCAAGCAAGACTTAAGGGGAAATACAATAATTACTGACAGTACATGGAAAAGATAAACATCACTGAAAAAAGGCTTGTAGAATGGCTCCAGGGATAAAACAAGGCCCAACATGATTAATTATAGTGTAATTGAGCAAAATCTAGTAAAAATGAAATATTTTTGTAATGTAAAAAATTATTAAAGCCTAAGGTCACAATAATTTCTAGGAATATTGAAGAATATCAGAAAGGTTTACATATTGGAATTATTTTACTCTGACAAAAAACTAGAAAAAATAAAAATGAGTAGAAAATGTAGTTTTCTATTTTGTTAGTTCTGTGATGATTATTTTGCTACTCATTGGCAAAATCTAAAGTAGTTTTTCTGTAAGAAGAGAAATATTTATATTCATGTTATGAATACACATTTGATGTAATAAATAGAAATATGAAGTAGGTAGACATTCTCTATTCTGTTTGTAAATTTTTCAGTAATTTTTAATGTATGGTCTCTTAGTTTGAAAGTTGAAGCAAGATAGTCAGAAATGACAAAGGTGAAAGATAAAAAGCACATTTCCACAACTACAATTAGGAAAGAAAGACTAATTACTGGCATACTTTTATGCTTAAGGTTCATTTATCTAGTAGCTCAAATCATCTCGATTCTTAAAAGGGGCATATAATTTAAAAATACAGAAAAATCCCAACTCATGTTTAGTAAGGCCTGTTTTCTATTCATTCTCATGCTTGAATTGCTATGACTAAGTCAAAGGAATAGATATATTTAGGATGGAATGAAATTTCTTTATAATGTTTTCCATGGACTGAGTTATTTCTTAGAACTACTGGGAACCATTATATAGCTATACACAGAGGTTTTATAGGACTTTTGTTGAAAATTTTAAAATGTAATGTTACATAGGGGAGTGTGATATGCCAATTTTTTTTCTGATAAAAGTTTTTTGCATTTTAATATTGTATAAGTATTATGCATAACTTGATTTGCTCACCCTCAAGGCTATCACCTCTAAATATCTAAGATCTCTTTTTTGAAGAACTGCAGTGCCATGCATTTGAATATTTATAATCAGTTCAGTTGGAGGAGTATGTCTCTTTTAGCACATATTCCAGTATCATTACATTTTATAAGATAGTCTTTATTTAAGACTCTGTTGTCCCTCCATTCTTTTCAGTAATAACTGGTTTCAGTGAAGACTGTATTATGGTGTATTATTAACCCATTTACTCTTGGACTTCCCTCCCACCTATCTTCCGTTCTGCCTCTTTAAGCTGTCAGTCCATTGTATTCAATGGAGCATCAGAAAATACCAGGTTCTTTCAGCAGCACAGCAGGTGCACATTTATGAAGCGTATCTGATATATTCAGCAACAGTCAACAGATTAATGTCACTGCTCACAATTCTTGTCAGTAGAAAAGGGGAAACAGGGGCATAAAAATAAAAGTACTTTTTCTTTCACCCACTTAAAGAAAATTTTGGACAACATGTTGAAATATTCTCTTCAGCTACCTTAATGACAGCAGGTATTGGCTTTTTCAGCTCAACTCCTAGGACCTATTTTGGCTTTAAATAAATTAATCACTTACTCATTTTCCATAAAGTCAAATGGACTATGGGTAATGGCAATGATGAGAGAAATAAAAGATTTAAATGATGCAAAGATCACTGTCCCAGACTACTTATATGACCTTCTATAATTATAAACTGAAATTGAAAATTGACTATCTCCTCTTTCCTAGCTTATTAACTAAAACAGTGATGATGATAATAATAATATGATTTTCAGGGAAATAAGGATACCCAGTGAATGCACTGGATAGTCTCTTAACTACTTTCCAATTTTTCTTCCCCTTTGCTTTCCCATCTTTCATAGTAATAGTTTATGAGTTATTTATTTAAGCTTGGTATTCTACTTCTCACAACAAAGATTATGTTTCCCAAAATTCCTTTCAATTTCATGTGGCATTGTGACTAATTTTTGACAAATGGGATATCAGCAGAAAGGACATTATATGTGTACTCTTTGCCTATAATTCTTCATTCTTACCTCCAACATACTACCTGGAACATACTACCTGGAGCAGGCTCCCAACTTATACAATGAGATCTAAAAGTCCTGTTGTGTACAATAAGGTTGGAAAAATAAGTAAGTAGATATATGCTGATGGAAAACAGATTTCTTACTGTCATAGAAGAAAGTTACAAATAAGCTAGAAAGGTTAGCATTAACTAAGCACTATAGTTAAGAGTCAGAGATATAAAATGAACTCATGTTTAGGTAATGTGTGTACCCATATATATGTGTGCACACATATATGCACACACATACATATAGAGGATACATAAAGAAATGCCTATAAATCTATTTATGTACACAGGATAATACATGGCTGACCCTTGAACAACACAGGCTTGAACTGTGTGGATCTACTCATACATGCATAGGCACCATACCCAAGGAAGTACCAAAAAATAACTTCATGGAGATGAGTGTTTCTGAACCAATGCTGGATAAGGAAGAAGACACAGAAGCAGCAATATCAGAAAACAAATTGACAGCACTCTTCACAACTGTTCCAATTATTCAAAACTGCTGACTTACTATACAAAATAGACCCTGCCTTCTATGATATAGGCACTGAAATAAAGCAACTGGGAGGCTGATATGATCTATAAAACATTTTGGAGAAGTGAAAAAGCAAAAAAGTCAAGCAGAGATTACAATATAGACCATGAAGTCAGAGTGAGCATGCCTGCCTCTCCTGCATGAATTTTAGTCTGACCACTTGCATCAGAACCTTAAGAACTACAACAAAGCATCATTTTCTTGGCAAAACTGTGGACAACACCAAGCATATTCTTTCCCACTATGATCTCTTTTCCGTATACCTTGGCTTGCATTAAATGAGTTTGACAACTCATTTTAAGGAGTCAGTAAAAAATAATTGAGGTTTTACATTTCCCTGTGGCTCTTCAATATTACATATTTTGGTTGGTTTTGAAGTGGCTATATTTTTGTTTTTCTGTGTGTTATGTAAGTCTTTTGAAAGTATATGTTTGCTTCATTATCTATCCTACTAAAAAAAAAAAAACTTCCCCCAACACATATGCACACAATCAAAATCAAGGACTTACCTTGCTCTGCTTCTTTCAACATTTTAACAAGTAAAGAATCTTGTTATACATTTCAAAACTTAGTTCTTTAATCGCTTAGTAGCATTAGATTTTCAATTTAAAGCAATAACCCTGAGATAAGGGATTTAGCAAATTCTTACTACTTATTGAGAGAGAGAAGAAGGCAATTTCAGGCAAAGCCAAATATCTGATACTAAATCTCATTAGCCCCATATCAACTCTTCTTTGAAAACCCAAGTGCCATGCTGTTAGCAATAAACTGAGATTCTAATGCCTTCCAGAACTCCAAATTACAATATGTAAATCAAGTGTAAATAATTAAATGTACATATATTTAACCTGAATTACTTAGCAGACATGCTGTTCTCACCTCCTGCCTACTACCAAACCTTGTCAGTTGGTAAAATACTAACATGACACTGGAGATGAAGGAGAAACAAAGGTAGTTAGAACATTATAGCCCCTGCAGTGCTTAATCCATAAAGTAGGGAATGAAAATTGGTGAATTGGAGCAATGACATGGTTATACTGAACTACAGCAAAAGGCCCCTTAGGGGACTAGCAGGAAGTAAATTGGGTTCTATTTTGAGATGATGGTTCATTTACATTGTTGTAATTATTTAAATAATTAATTTCATAATGAAAGAAGCTTATAAAAGTCAAAGCCCCACTGAGCTGCAAATCCAAAATTCTTTGATGCTAAATCACAGCTATTTATTCCCCATATTATATGAGTAAATTTATTTTGAAAAAATAAAAACAAACAAATTTAGGGGACAAGAGTTAATCACACACAGCTTAGTTGATACTTCATTATGAAGAAAATGTTTGACTTTTACAGTATGATAAAGGTTACCTTTGTAGACTTTTCTTCTAACCCAGAGTGTGTAGATGTCTTTCTCCTAGCCAGGATAGCATGAAGTGTTCATTCACATCCAGTTTCGGCAGCCAAGAGCCCTGCAGGAAGTGTCAGGAAGATATGAAGGTCAGGACCAAGCAGACTAAAGAAGAAAAAAGTTGCCAAAATGCAGTGAATTAGGTCAGTAAGGTACCTGGAAGTCTGTAATAAATGGGTCAGATTAGTGTGAATCAGAGCACGTTAAATATAACCTGTGGGTTAAACACCACAAGTTCAAGTGAGACAGATAGCTTGAACATCTTAGAAGTTTCTTAAAAACAGAAGGTCAACAAATGCCAAGAAGGTTGAAGAGGAAAATTACAGAATAAAACATGTAAATGGAAAATCAGTTTGACTTCCCCTCCCCCCCCCACCCCAATCAGAAGGAAAAATGAGTAATGCTAGACTGAGGACATAATTTAGAGGTACAAGGAAAAGGAAAAAGTTTGGAAATTCAGTAATTACACTACATAATTCTTTTCCTTGTCTCTGTTATACCCTCATTCCATACATATATCCTTCCCTCCAATTACCATTCATATCATTCCCTATCTTTAAGAAACTCAGCATATGGCCTGCCCTCAATTCTATGCATGTAGCATTTTGCAAAATGGACTCTGCTTTATAACATTCAGTTACATTTTATATTCTCCAGGCTAGTTATATTCAGCTTTATTCCATTTCACTTACTACCAATATTACTCTCTTAGATTTTCTTATTTCCTTCACTCTATCTCTTAAGTCTTAAAAACATGCTATTCTACTGCTAAGCCACAACTGCCTATGCTTCTCTTCACTTCAAAACCCCATCACTATTTTTCAATCTCATCTCTGTTCTTCAATCTCATGATGATTAATACATTTCATTTCTGTTTCCTCTAAATCATTACAGTTCCTGTTCTTCACTCCCTGCTATGATTATTATTCTTCGGAAGTGGGACAAATAGTGGTTAACAGGTTAACACATAGGTTGAAAATGCTTGAATTTGAATTTCAACTTGACTTTTTACATATGTGAAATTTGGGAAGTTTCTCAATATTATTCAATTTCCTTCCTAATAAATGGTTGTACATATTACTGCTTGAGGCTGCAATAATTATTAAAGAAGTATATAAAGTACTTGACATAGTGCCTCTAAAAACACAGTATATCTTTGCTGATATTAGTCTTTATCCATGTTGCTGCACTTCAACTATTATACAGCTGGGGCATTTTACTTTTGTTATTAACACTTTGTTCTTTCATCTCAATTCAATATCTATGACCAAGTTTATCCAAATATATGATCTTATCATCATTCCTCCCTATGATTATTACAAATTTCCATCTTTGATTTTTCAGAATGTGTACTATATGTTGTATTGGGCTAACATGGTATTATGAGTGTTATAACAAATCTCAGCTTCAACGTGCCTAAGTATGAATGCTTTGTCACTTGACCTTTGCCTTTTGGTGTTCTCCAATGGTTTCCCAAACATGGTGAATGTAAAAAGCAACAATTCAACAACTGAGAAAAAAATGAGGAGCCAAGTTTATATATTCATTCTTAATATTAATATTAATATTAATATTCATTCTTAATAAATTCCTATATAATTACTCATTTAGTTCTTTCTATAGATTAGTATTGTACATAACTTGGAAAATATTTCCTTTCTCAATCATCACTACCTCAGTGTAATCTCTTTTCTTTTTTCCTTTATGTGGAATGCTACAATAGTCTTTTATGGTTCTACTTGTCTCCAGAATTTCTTCCTTTGAAACAAAACTAAACAAGTGATGTGTACAGCTTTCATAATGTTCTCCATAAAATTGAAATTTTATAATTTCATTGCTCTCTTTAAATTATTTCAGTGGTTCACCATAGTCTTAAAAGAAACAAACAAAAAAAAAAGACCCTAGTATAAGTACATGTATTCAGTCTTTTCTCTGTTTAGCATCATGCTAAACAGAGTCCTGCTAAACAGGACTCAAATCCACTTCATAACTCTGTGGCATCAGGTAAGTTACTTTATCTAACTAGTGTAATGAAGTAATAATGCAATCCTCACTTATCCTTATTTATACCTTTATTTATTTTTATGTTAAGGCAACACACTGGGCCCCTAAGGACCTTAAAACTTGTATGCTTTAAAGAGGTCAGCCATCCATGCTCACAAAGACAAAGCAGACTCTTAGTGTGAAAGAATATTAATAGAATTAGCATTAGAGAGAAGAAAGGATAATAATTTCCCAATAAAACAGCCCAAACTACCCATTCCCTTATGAGCAAATTCCCAGCCAAACGGGGATGGTATGAAGCAGGACCACTGAGACCTAAAAGCTTGCATAAGGCTAAGGCACATTCTGGTAGGGAACCATATAGGAAAGGAGTTCTGAAGCAGGTCCCAGGTAGGACAAAAGGACATGCCACATGTTCTCATAAGAGAACAGCAGTCACTGACAGCCTCTTCAAGTATCTTTCACCCATGTCTCTCACCTATATCTCTCACCCATGTCTCATTCCCTGCAGTACCAGAGTACAAGGCAAGCTACAGAAGTAAGCGCTCTCACCATCTCTTCCAAGAGGCCACCTGCCTATCGTGTGACACAGCTTTAGTTGGCCACTCAGCTCTGTCCCCTAGTTCCCAGTAACTAGTCCTAGGGTTGCAAGAAAGTGGGAACAGGGAACATGATATCTCCCTTAATATTTACTTGGGCTTTAAATTCTGGAATTCAGTTTCTAATATATCTTCTCATATTTATTGAAAGTAGTATCTGGTACTCTGGAAGCACACAACAAAATGTTGAATGGAATTACTAATATCAGTGTGTTAATTGCTTTACAACTATAATTTATTAGATTCTCTCAAGTCTTTTTCGTAGGCACTATAATCTCTTCTTCATCCTGAAGGATCCTGGATTAATCTCTTCTTCATCCTGAAGGATCCTGGATGTTAGAGAAGATACCACCTTTGTCAATGTCACACGTTCAGTTCATACAATAAGTATGATTCAAATTCAGGGCTGTCAGTCTCCAAATTATTTGCTCTTTCTACTTCTGTTTTTCTTTCTATTAGAGGAATAGCAGCTGCCACAGTTATGTATTCCTCCATTCCTATTTTTAATAAAAACCCTTAACTGTTATACAGGATAAAAATGTACAACTAAATTTAATTTCCAATTGGGTACACGTATGAGTCTTTCATGCCACTAGAAGGTTGTTCTTTAAACTTCAAACTTGAACAACTTTTTTAAATACCCTGAGAATGATTTAAAATAAAAATCCCTAGCCATAACCTATATCTCCACATTAATAATTACTGGAAACACTTCTGAAGAGGAAAATAATGGACATTAAGAGAAAAATTGGGCAAAAATGAGGACTAAATATATAAGATAAAATCACTTTGTCCAGTTACTACAGTGATGGTTATAAGAGAGGAAAATATGCTTATGGCCATATGCTTTTATTAAGTTTACAAGTGAAAAAGACATCAAGAAAACTTCTTCAGAGGAAGATAAATCTTGGATGCTGTCACTTATATGTGGATTATAGAAAAAAACAAAGGGCCAGACAAAGACAAACTTTAAAACAAACCCTTGAAAACTGACCATTGATCTTTAGCTTTCAGAGAGAGAAGGAAGAAGAGAATAAACAAGGGCATGGGGGGAAGAACGCATGGGCTATGGTGAAGGACTATGGGGGCTTCAGCAGTACAAGGGCTATGTTGACTACAGCAGGGGCTGGGGGAATCATATAATTTCAAAACACTAGCAAGGATGTAAAATAATGAAATAATGGCATGTCAGTAACAATATAAAAAACAAAACTTTATGCCAAGAAAACATACTACTTTAAGCGTCACTTCTGTGAGTCCACCTAAACCGAGAAAGAGAATGGAATCAAACTTTTACTTTTTTTATTGCTGTGACTATGTCACATATAATGCCAAAATTCCTGTCTTATTTATCTCTCTATCCAGGTAGATAAGAGAGTTATACCTTGCCACCTGTAGAGTAAGATATGGCCATATGATTTACTCTTAGCAAATAAATGAGTGGATTGATATTTTTTTTTTAAAGATTTATTTATACATGCAGGTGGGGTACAGACCAGAGGCATGGGGCGGTGAGAGGGTTCACCAGAGACAGAGTGGGAAGCAGAACAGGCAGATCAGAAGTACACTGCTGAGGGGAGCAGCGGGCGAGGCAGGAGAGGTCTGCCTCACCATGTGGGATTCTCCCCGGCTGGGCGTCGAACTCACATCGCTGCTGCCGACAGCTCCACAGCGCAGCGCTTAACCGCTGCGCCACCAGGGAGGCCCCTGGATTGATATTTGATACTTATGCATGGTATCATTTAATTGCTTTTGATCAGTTTTCCAGGTACATCCTCCCTAACCCCACGAATAGATATGGGTATACGTGATGAGTCAGCCCACACATAACTATACTTCTGGATATCATAATGAGGCTCATACTAAATAACAAAGAAGTCAAAACTAAACCTCTTAGATTTGATTTGTATTTTTGTTTTCTTTTTTAGTCACCATAATATAAATTGCATCCATATCCTATCCTAACTAATATAGGATGTATTTATAAGGTAAATTTTCTTTAAAAAACTCAATGAATGTAAAATTAACTAAAATTAAAGGGGATATAGTTGATCAGCTATTCAAAGAACAGGTCAAGTAGCTTTTGGGAAAGAGATCCCTAACTTTGTTTCAGATAGTAGAATCCCCAAAGAAGCAAAGAGAAAACAATTAAGTGAAATAATCTTCAATACTGAAATTGTCATCAAATAATTAGATTAACTTTAGGATGCATGCCACCATACTAGGTGTCATGGGATTTTCGAAGCTTAAAATTAATCTCCTTTGAACTCCAGTTGACTCAAAGCAACCTTAATTACAAAAGCATTTCCCAAGACTAAATCTCCTAATGCTATTCCAGACAGAGCTGGTTATTAAAAGATTTCCAAGATGTTTATTGATATGCACATGGTATGATCATTTAAAAAGCTCTTATATTAAATGGCAAATGAAAAAATAATAATACAATTTACTAGAAGACATTCAGTTGGTTTTTGTTTGTTTGTTTTTGTCTTTTGGTGATTAATGGTAGGTTTGGTGGGTTTGATGTTTGCAATATCTTTCCCCTGAAGTGCAATACATGAATAATAAGTTTAAATGAGTTCCATTTAAATTTTGAGGTACCCAGAAATATACAGCAGAACAGTTGCCTGGAATCAATTTTTCATCAATTTGATCTGAAAAGATATCTGTATTAATCTACATGTTGATTATAAAAATCAATGGAAAACTTGATCTTCTAATACTTGTTTTAAGAATTGATGGCATTAAATGTATATATAAGGGAGCATTTTACTTCATTTTTTTCTCAAGAAGCAATTAATGACATTGTGTTCTGGAATAATGTGGAAAAGAGTCTAAAGAAATACTTTACCTTCTTTCACCAATGTCATGGTCATTTAAGTTTGACAAGGAAAGTTATCTTTTCATTCATTCCAAATAGCTTATCTTGGATATGTTATGTGCTGAGCACAGATGAAGAACTAGGGGGTAGGTGATGTACAAAACAAGATGATAGTTCCAGCTTTGTAGATATTCTCACAGTAGTGTGGGAGATTGACATTTAATCAATCACACAAAGCAAGTGAAATGTGAAATGGTTAAATGATCCACAAAGGCAAGATATAAAGCATCATGAAAGCATATAGTCAAAAAAATTGACTCAATCAGAGACATTAGAAAATCATTTATTGTGGCTGTGGCACACAAATTCATTCGGAGTTAATTAACCAAAAAATGTGTGCATGTGTTTATGCTCACATGTGTGTATATATGTGAGCTTTCCAGGAAGAGGAGATGAAAGGGGTAAATGACTTCTTTTTATGAGGGAGTTCAGCAATTATAGGCTGCTGGAGTACAGCAATACAACTGCCTAGAATGGACGACTGTAAAGAAATGTTACTCATAGGAGACAAGAAGGATATACAGAGGGCAGACACCTTAGAACTTCCAAAATTTAAGATATTTTGATCATTTATTTGATCTTTTTGAACCAAAATCTCCATGTTATTTTCAGTTATACCTATTCAGTTTCCCATGGAGAAAAAAATCTCCTGTTTAATAGCATACAGTTCAAATACTGTCCTAAATATTATATGATGCTTTATGTAGGCTTAAATGATAAAATAAACTCACAGGAGGGGAGAAGAAATAGAGGAAAATCTATTAATAGGCTGTTAGAATTGTTGGTAGTGACAATTCTAACTATAAATGGTTATGCATTATTTATTAGTAATAAATAATTGAAATGCATTGAGCACTTAATCTATTACACAGCTTTACCCAATTTCTAAGACACTCATTATCTGGGCAGGTAGATAGCACTATCAGTGTAAATTTACCAATGGGCAAACTGAGACCCAGAGAGGGGAGGTAGTTACATAAAGTCACAAAGTTAAAAATCCATGCAGCCTACCATTACCTATAGTGAGCCTATATGTTGAAAGAGTTACAGTGAGAGAGAATAAAAGCAAGCTGCCTATGAAATACCAACTGTTTTCCATGTCTATACAATCCCTAAAATTATACTCAAATGGATATCATGCAGCTTCAAGGCTAACTATATCCCAGTTTTAAAAATAGTCTTCTACTTTATTGAATTCTTCCAAATAAAGAGGGAAAACTGCTCTCCAATTTCCTGAAGTGCTGATTCAACATTATAATAATTAAAAATATTAATAATATGATATGAATGTAACATAAATTCAAATCTGTAAAGTTATGGCCTGCTTATGTCAAACACAATAATGTTCATTAACTTTTTTATAAATATGAAGCAAGATAATATTCATCTTGAGAAAACTTAT
The DNA here is from genome assembly GCA_004024925.1 of Scalopus aquaticus. Taxonomy (NCBI): domain Eukaryota; kingdom Metazoa; phylum Chordata; class Mammalia; order Eulipotyphla; family Talpidae; genus Scalopus; species Scalopus aquaticus. The sequence goes on from PVIJ01001346.1 coordinate 197,512, forward strand.
ATGTTAAAAGTGTTAAGTCTTTATATAAACTTGGGTACCACAAATTAAGAATATTAAAGTGGAAATTTTTAGTAATATCCAAATTACTTTTCACTTAGAAACAATCTCTTAGAGTACTTTCAGATTTACAGAGAAATTGAATAGAGTGCAGCATTCCCATTTATACCCCTTTCAACTTCCCCTATTAACATATTAGTATCATACATTTGTTAAAATGAATACATCAATATTAACACAATATTAATAACTGAAATCATTCCTTATTATTTTTCTTAATGTTTGGATATTCCAGGATTGCACCCAAGCTATTGTGATACATTTATTTATCATGTCTCCTTATCCTCTTTGTGGCTGTGACATTTTCTCAGACATTTTTTATTTTTGTTAACCTTGATATTTTTGAGGAGTATGAGTGAGTGAAGTACATTGAAAAAGATGCCTCTATATTAGGATGTGCTTGATTTTCTTCATGACATAGGTTTTTGAGAAGATCATAGGGATAAAATGCCTTTTATCATATCATATCAAAGGTATGAGCTATTAACATGATTCATGACTTCTGATGTTGAACTTAAAATCCAGAATAGCGTAATCAAGCAAGAGAATGGTATAAAAGGAATCTAAATGGGAAAAGAAGTAAAACTGTCACTATTTGCATATGACCTCAAAATATATAGAATACAGTAAAAAAAAAAAGACAAAAAATAAATTGAAACGATGACTCAGTTTAGCAAAGTCACAGGTTACAAAAATCAATATAGAACAGTCTTGTAGTCTGTATACAGTGAGTTAGAAGAGGAAGAAATCATGATAACAAGTCCATTTACAATCACATCAAAGTGAATGAAATACCTAGGAGTAAACTTAACAAAGGAACAGTGAAACAGTGAAGACTACATGATATTCTTAAATGAAACAGAAGACACAAAGAACTGGAAAGTTATTCCCTCCTCATGAATCAGAAGAATTAACATTGTTACAGTGGCCATTATAATCAAAGCAATATACATATTCACTGCAACCCCTATCAAAACTTCATGGGATTCTTCAAAAAAAATGGAGGAAACATTACTGAAATTAATGTGGAAACATAATAGACCCAGAAGAGCCAAATCAATCCTGACAAAATGAGGATGAATGGTGGTATCACATTCCAAGATTTCAAACTGTACTACAAAGTTATAATAACAAAAACAGACTCACAGATCAATGGAATAGAATTAAAAACCCAGAAATAAACCAATATTTATATGAATAATTAATCTATGTCAAAAGAGCCAAGAATATACATTGGATAAAGGAAACTCTTCAATAAATGGTACTGGGAAAATGGACCACCACATACAAAAGAATGAGTCTAGAGTCTCATACCACAAACAAAAATTAATTCAAAATTAGTTAAAACCATTGATGTAAGAACTTTATCCACAAAATACATGGAAGGAAACATAAGCAAAACTCTCCATGGTGTAGGTTTCAATGATGTCCTTGTGAATTTGTTTCCAACAGCAAGAGAAACAAAAGAGAATATGAACAAATATTGACTACCTCCTGCCAAAAAAAAGCTTCTGCACAGCAAATGAAGCTACCACTGAAACAAAAAGACACCCTACTGAATGGGAGAAAATATTTACACAACATACATTTGACAAGGGGCTGGTATCCAATATTAACAAAGTTCTTATGGAACTCAACAACAAGAAAACAACCTAATCAGAAAAAAAAAAAAAAAAAGGATATAGAGAAACAAAATGAAGGGTCAAATAAAACCAAACCAATAACAAACCTTAGGAATCTGACTGTAGAACTGAGGTTACCAGAAAAGAGTGGGACAACAGAGTGTGGGGGGTCACAATGGACTATGGTGGGTCACTATGGTGAAGGACAATGTGCCTTTGTGGTAGGTGTGGTTTGCTTACATACACCTGAAAGGTGTTACCCTATACCTCTAAGACATATACAATATTGTAAACCAATGTTACCTGAATAAAATTAAACTTAAAATCCCATCACCTAATTTCAATTATATTTGTTCCAATAATTCCTGTGGAAAAGTAGTTAAATATTAAATGATATGTAATCTATTTAAGGCATTAGCTCTTATCAAAATCTGTTTAGAATGGTAAATAATAAGACAAAGTCAAGTAAAATTAAAATAACATATTTAAAAGAGAAAAAGCAGAATACATGTATAGCAGTATCAGACATATTGACCTATGCCCTCATCAAAACAACTTTATCGTGTAGAATATAGTACTTATGTTCAATTTATTTTGTCTTTAGTCATTTCCAATGTTTCTTAGGTAAGCATTTTCCTCCCCACCCCCCACCCCTTCAGGAAGTTTTTAATACATTGATAACACATTTAGATTATCTCATCACAATCTGTTTCCAAGGATCCTCCAACCTCCTAAAAACATTTTAACATTTATGTACATTAAGCTTTACTCTCTGTGTTATAAAGGAAAGGTCCTTGGTTTTGAACAAATGTATAATGTATATAACCACATTAAAATATACAGACTGTCTCACCACATTATTTTTATTTAATAATACTTTCACATGAGAAAAAGAATATTTTTCTAGATGTCTATCAGTGTCATGAAAAGCAGCATCAATAAAAAAATGTATTAGATGATAATAATTGAAAAACAATGCTATATTTATTATTATTAATATTATTACTAGTACAATTATCATCATTATCAAGGAAAATTATATGTATGAGTTAATCAAAAGACTGGGCCCTTGTAGTGGACTTTTGGACAATGACAGCAGGAAACAGATACCAGTTTTGAGTGTTCTAACCAATTGTGTTATAAATCAAAGTTATCACAACTCCAAGTAACAACTTGTATATATTTTGTTGTCCTGGAAACAGTTCTCTCACATATTGTTTGAAATCACTGTACAATCTGTTTGTAGCTTGGGGATATTTTGAATATGATTTTTGTTTGTACAATAGTTTTATTACTTTTGAGTAAGTCTTTGTGATGACCACACATTCATGAGGCTCTTGAAAAGCATTATGCTTTGCAAGCAAATGAAGAAACAAAAAGCACTTATTTTTTATCAGATCGATATAGTAAATAATGAAATAACTGATTTGTAAAATAGTTTGGAGAAAAAACAATCAAAATGAAATCACTAAATTTTAACAGACAATTAAATAAACATGAGTAGTTCTATAAATCAGAATTTAGGGTTTCTTAAGTCTCGGGACTTCAGGTGAAAAACAAAACTCTATTTTATTTTAAAAATTTTATTGGCACTCATAGAAAGTCTCTTCCACAATATCAACACTTTTCTGTATAAGTCACAGTGTCTGCTTTTATTTCTTTGTGCTATCAATTACCTTGAAAAAGCCAGGAATTTATACTGCTTTCACATTAAATGTAGTTGTTTAACAATGAATAATTCTAATTGTTGGTATTTTTGCAATTCAAAAATACATATTTGCCTATACACAATAAGGAATTAAATTACTTAACATGAGGATCATTTTCTTTTTCTTTTTTCAAAGATTTATTTGTTTGTGCATACAAGCTGGGGTACAGGTCAGAGGCCTGGGGCGGCAAGAGGGTTCATCAGAGACAGAGTGGGGAGAAGCACAGGCAGATAGACCGAAATATACTGCTGAGGGGAGCAGTGGGCGAGGCAGGAGAGATCTGCTGCAAATGTGGGCTCCTCGAACTCACATCGCCGCTGCCGACAGCTCCAGAGCGCAGCGCTGAACCACTGAGCCACCAGGGAGGCCCCCCATGAGGATCATTTTCTAATAAAACATATTCTAAAAGCAAGAATGGCCTGGAAGCTGTCAATTACTCCATCACTAGATGAGTTGATCAAGCAAATATTTTATGACCACGTATGAATATGTTTGAAGTTTACCATGTGATAGGATATAGAAAAGAACAAGATTAAGTACCAGTCCATAATATAAATACTTCCCAAAGTTGACAAAGATAGAAATAAATGGTTGTAATGAAGGGTATAGGCTCAACTACCCAAAATTATACAGGGATATGGAGTAACACTGGTGTCCTTAATTGGAATAGGTCAAATTAAAATGTTAGTTTCCCCCTTCTTTCCTTCACTTCCGTTTTTTATTTTCTCCCTTCAGTTCACTGAAAAGTGGGTACACATAGATAAAATTTTTAAAGGGCACTCTGAGAACATTTTCTATAAATATAAAATATGTAAAGCTATCTATGTATCTACGTATGTATGTACCTATCTTCTATCATCCACATATCACCTAGCTATATTTATCTATCTATCTATGCTAATGTGGGGAGGCATAGGAAAGTTGGAAAGATAGGGTAGTAGTTTTAGAGAACATGCTAGATTAATATTTTAAAAATTAATGACAGTTTTGATATGATAGAGAAGAAACCTGTAACATCAAAGAAGACATGCTACCCTTGTGAATTTCTGAATTCATTTCCTATCATTTTTTTTCCCTTGTCCACTCTGCTCTGATCATGTATAAACTTCTTTGCAGATTCTCATGAAGTTAAACACATTTTCTCCTCAGGATCTTTGTGTTTGTATTCTTGTACCTAGAATAATTCCCTCAGCTATGTGCATAGTTCATTCGGTGATATATTTCAATTCTTTGTCCCAATGACCCCTTATCAGAAAGTCCTTACTGGGCCACTCCCTATTTTAAATAGGCACACTTCCTCTCTTCACACTTCATGCTGCTTTATTCCTTTCTGTAGCACATCTTAAATTCACAGGAGAGCAGTAATCATTTGATTCATAGCTATATTAACTGTACCTAGAATACTGCCTTATAAAACAGTGGGTATTCACTATGTGTTTGTTGAATGAATAACACAGTCCCCCCTACACTGAAAATAAAATGGAGGCCGAAACAACTTTAGAGCACACCTTTTATATGACTGTTTATGGCATCCAGATTTTGTAAAGAGATAGGTAAAATATTTAGATTAACTTATTAGAGATGAATTGAAGAACCCTATGTCACAAAATGGAACAAAATAGATAAGGAAAGTAAAGTAGTTTTAAGAATAGTATACCGTGGATAAGGAAAACATGCTTGGAGAGATCTGATTTAGCTCTTATTGTAGATTATTATAATGAAATGCTATGAAAAATAAAATTTCATTTAAAATGTCTACACAAATATAAAATACATTGGGGAAAACAGGGCAAATCAAGTATATGGAATAAAGGAACTGGGAGGCCTAAATATCAGCATTATGAAGGTAGAAGATGAAAGACTGGGAAGCAGATATTTATTTCACTAAAGTCTAGAAAAATGTTTCTTCATCTACACAACTAATAACATTGAGAAAGGATAGAAATAAGGATTGACTCTGAGCAAATTTTTAAAAGGAAAGCTTGTGAATATGGTAGCATAACAATGATAGACAAATAGCAATAAGAAATAGGATCCATTCTTTAGAAATAGCCTCTTGAAATAGAATATGGAATGTGTTTGCTTGCTGATTTTAAGAACTGTATCTTCAGAGAAAAGTAAAATTTCAGTAGTGATATGAAGAAATAAGAATGATTTTTTTTAATAGAAAGGGAATATGTTGAAAGAATTTATTCATAATTGGATTTGGGACGCTTTCAATTACACAAAGAGAAAAAAACTGTGTCAGAAAGATCCTAGAGTGTCAAATCAAGAACAAAAGGAGGGCCTCCCTGGTGGCACAGCAGGTTAAATCTCTGCCTCTGAAGCCTTCAGCAGCCATGCACCTCTCCTGCCTGCCCACTGCTCCACTCAGTACTTAGGTCAATCCGCCTGTTCTGCTCCCAGCTCGGTCTCTCATGAATCCTCTCACCACCCCACATCTCTGGCCTACACCCCAGTTCTTGTGTGCATGAATAAATAAATCTTTAAAAAAAAAGAACAAATGGAAATATTGGGCATGAAAACTCATTTTATAATCTAAGATGCCTTATACAAATGCAAAGGAGTAAATTATACAAGGGACTAAAAAGCAGAAGCATTCTGTATTTTATTGGCCAGTAGGCATCTCATGTCACATACTTCTGCTTCACTACATTTTAACCATGTTGACACACTGTTGCTCCTAAATCACACACCAAACTCCTACTGTTCTTAAGTCATTGCATTTGTTCTCCCCCTCTGCTTCTTTTATCTCCTGATTCATGTACATGAATGATTCCTTCTAATCTTATTCAAATATCACCTACTCACTGTGATGAAGTACAAGAGACAACAGATCAAACAAGGACTGTTGTCTAGTACAAAGTAAACAGGTAATAGGTGACAGTAGAGATAGGAAGTGAGAGGATACAAGAATTGCATAGAAGGTATCATTTGGGCTGCATTCTAGTAGATGAGTTTATGCTAGAAGCAAGTAATAAACTGACTGTGAACAGGATGTAGGAAGATTCAAAACAGCAAGAACATGGCCAATCTAAAGAACTAAATGATGGCTGGACAATAGTAAGTGTGGAAGTATGTTTATATTTAATCAATAATCTGAATAATAACTATTTGTGGCAAGTTCTGCACCACTTCTGCCAAAAAGTAAGCATTTTGAAAATTGTTTGACTTTTTGCTCAACCTAAGGGTCTCTATCTTCACTGTTGTCCCTCGTGTGTCTATTCTCCATTCACGAACTGTGGTAATCTTTTTATTTATTTTTTTCAGATTCTCAGAATACATACATTTTTCATTTAATCTTATTTTTTATGGTGTATACATTCAAAGGATTATTATCTATGCTTAAAAGAAGGAAGGAGATTCTGATACATGCCACAAAAGGATGAATCTCAAAAATATTGTGCTGAGTGAGAAAAGCCAGATATGAAAGGATAAATAGAATATAATTCTATTTGTAAGGGGCACCTTACAAACTCATAAAGGCAGAAAATAGAATACAGGTTATCAGGGACTGAGGGCGAGGGAGAAGAAGGGATGCAGGGAATTACTGTTTATAGTTACAGAAGAATATCTATTTGGAGTGACTGGAAAAGTTCTGGAGATGCATAGTAGTGATGGTTGATGTACATCATTGTGAACATAGTTAATGCCACTGAACTGTACACTTGGTTAAAATTTTACCACAAAAAAAATGTATGGGAATGCTTCATTAGAGGTTCTTGTAAACTCACGAAGGTGAGATGAGACATAGGATGAAGGATTTATTTTTTTTAATATATATTTTTATTGTTATTTATGTCTTTTACATTTTGTATTCCCCTTGGGTAGCCCACCACCAACTCACCCGCGATCTATCTCCATGGTCCCCTGCGCTCTTCTCTTCCATCCTGTGCCCTTTTTCTTCCCTCCCTCTGCCTCCCCCCTTCCCCCCCCGCCCCCCGCTGATTGTCTCTCTCCTATTTGGTTTCCTTATAGTCCTGTTATAAGTGAAACCATTCAATATTTTTCTCTTTCTTTCTGGCTTATTTCACTGAGTATGATCCCCTCTAATTCCATCCATGTCACTGCAAATTGCATGTGTTT